>CM077166.1:166026548-166537933 GCA_039583875.1 Platanthera guangdongensis
ACATACATAGCGAGACATGATTTCGCTAGTATAACACTGTAAACAGAAAGCACCAAAAAACCAAGCCGGGCGGGGTCGCCGAGGTCGCCGAGTCCGCTGAGATCGCCCGAACTTAAGCTGCAATCCGCCAAATAGCCACAGAGTCCGCCGAAGCCGCGAGGCCGCGCGACACACAGTTATTCGTCTCCTGCTGAAACTGAACTGAGGAACACCCCCTACCCGCCTGAAGTCGGCGGACAGGTTATTGAAGCTGGCAAAGATGAAACAGAGCTGACAAGCCGCAGAGCGACCTCCTGCTGAATCCGCAGAGATCGCACAACTTCCAAGTACTTGACCGAAGTCAAAGCCAAACTCCTGACTCCTTGAAGCTACCCGCGCGACCTGCACACAACAAACGTCAGCACTGAATCAATCCGCGCGGACAGACAAACTGAGACTGCAGCTCCTCGCCCAACCCAACTTACTGTTTACTCAAGTTACTGTAGATGTGCCAGGGGGGGTCCTATTTATAGGCGAGGTGAGGAGTGTAGTCACCGCCCTAGAGATAGCGACACCGCCCTAGCCCGCGCGATAGCAAAACACCGTCCGCCGAGTCCGCAAGGACTTAGCCGGATACCAAGGAAAACCGCCAGGAGCAAGACAACATTGGCGAACTCTCTCCAGTCCGCCCAAGCTATGCGGACAAGGTAACAGCCCGCAAAGCTTCCAACCACTGTAGGACAGCAACCCCCTTCAATGGCTGTCCGCACAACCCGAGGCAGTCCGCAAGACTCAAACTTTAATCCGCCACAAGTCTACAACCAAAGGCAGATAGCAACAATCCGCCCGGTCACAGCGGACTTGGCGGAAACGGCGGACACCATGGTCTTGGCACAGAGTGTGACCAAGTCCAAAACCATCAAAGGCCAATGCGAGCATGACGAACATAAACTCCCGTCCGCCAAACACCGAAGCACAGACCGCCAGCAGTCCGCAAGCTCCTCGCACTCCTACACAACGCAGCAACCATCTCCCGGACTCCAAAACCAGTCCGCCAATGACCTCCACAGCAAGTCACCTGCTGTACCACCAGAGCTCGACACGGCCTCAGCCAAGCTCTAAGCCCAGTCCGCAATAGCCCACACCACGGACACGAGCCAAACCGCCTATCAGCACAAGCTTGCACCGCGGCCACTGAGCAAAGCACCAGTCCACAAGCCTCTATCCGCTCAGGCCGCTCCTTGGCAAAACCAATCAGCAAACGCCCTATCCGCAGATAACATGACGCATAGTCCGCGGACTTCATGCAAACAACCCGCTCAGAAGACAGTCGGCTTTTCACTAGACCTTCCACCTGGTCGCACATCACAGTCCGCCCAGTCCGCCTAGTCCGCCAAAGCTGTCCGCCCAGGCCGCCCGGCCTGTCCCGTCAACCACTTCCACTTCACAAATTTCAACACATGTGGTGCCATCGGATCCAGCTAACGCTTTTCGGCGGGTTGAGTGGTGAATACACAATGTTTAAGTGGGGATGCAAACATGAGGGCTCTTTTATAGGCTCAGCATGCATCCAGAACACTAAGCAAAATGTTATTTTTAGTTGTAAATGAACTGTATTTTCAGTTGTAAGTTACAGTTGCAAAATAATTCAAAAATTCACTTTTTAAAATATATGTGCCTGAGTACTTAAAAGATCGAAAAAATATATGATCTAATTTTGTGATTTATTTTGTGAATAAATAAAAATATAGCATAGATAAAATTTGAGGAGAACAATAGCCACGTAGATAAAATTTCATGGTGACAAATTATGATAAAAAGTGGAAGTTTCGTGAAAGCACTAATGATGAATAAATATACATCGATATGTACAAGCTGTTGGGTTGACAATTTGACTCAGTCAAATTGTCAAAGCTTTTATGATTAAGTTTATTATTATTATTATTATTGAGTTTTTTAATGCATTTATGATGGAGAGTTAATGATGTAATTAATAGGGGTAGTTGGAGAGTTTTCTTTTTGCCTATAAATAGGCCCTTTGTAGTTCATTTCAAAGTTTGATGAAAATAGAGAGAGAAGCTCCAAATATTCGTTTCTTGCTTTAGAGAGAGAAGAGGAGCGCTGCAGCGCAGGTGTCTTGCCGACCGGTTAGAAGGCTAGCCGGGCGAGTTGGTTTTGACCTGGGAGATTTGAAGAAGTAATCGGGCGGCCTGGTGATCACGCAGCGAGAGAGAACTCGCGGCCTTGTGTGACTCGCGTTTTGGTGATCTCGGCAGGGGGAGCTCGCGCTGGTGTAGATCTCGCAGGTGGAGCTCGCGCAGGAGCAGGTCGCGAGTGGACGGACCTCGCCACGCGAGTTGGGAGGTCAAGCCGCGAGTGGAGTGCAGTCTCGCCTGGTGGTCTAGGCGCCAGGATTTGAAGGCGACCTCGTCGGGTTGTGCTCGCCGTGGAGGTGGGAGCCCGCTCGCGCGGGTGTACTCGCTATCGTGGGAGGTCGCGCGGTCTGTGGCAGCGGTCTCGATTTTGGTGTTGAGTTGTGGTGCTAAGTGAAATTGTTCGTGGAGTTGGGGTTGAGAGCGGGAGCCCATACATGCTTCCGACAAGTGGTATCAGAGCGAGGTTCAGACCCTAGGAAGGTTTGAAGTAGGGGAGAGATGGATTTTGGAGGTGCCGTGCCGGGGCAAGTCCCCAAGTTGACGAAGACCAACTATGGGAACTGGAGCATCCAGATGAGGGTACTACTAGCCTCCAAGGAGTTGTGGGAGGTAGTAGAGGATGGTGTGGAGGTGCTGACTGCCGAAGCAGAAGCCGCGTTAACGAACACACAGAGGACAGCATTGAGAGAAGCTAAGAAGAGGGACAAGAAGGCGTTGTTCATTTTGTATCAAGGTGTAGATGAAGCTACATTTGAAAAGATCTCGGACGCCGAGACTTCGAAGGAGGCATGGGAGATCTTGCAGCGCTCCATGCAGGGAGTAGACCAGGCCAAGAAAGTTAAGTTGCAATCCCTCCGAGGCCAGTATGAGATGATGAGGATGCAAGGGTCGGAGAAGGTTGGCGACTACGTGACCCGTCTACGGACGCTCACAAATGAAATGAAGAGAAATGGGGAGACCATAGATGAGGTTAGCTTCTTGGAGAAGCTCCTGAGTTCTATGTCGAAGAAGTTCCGACACGTGGTGGTGGCCATCGAAGAGTCGAAGGACCTCACGGTGATGACGACGGATGAATTGATCGGCTCGCTGCAAGCCTATGAGTACAGAATGGCTCAAGATGATGAAGAAGTGAGTGGCTTGGGAAAAGCACTCCAGACTCAGCTGAACTTCGGAGAGAGCTCAGGAAGAGGTGGTGGCTAGCGCGGCCGTGGCTACCAAGGAAGAGGTAGAGTAGGAAGAGGTGGTAGAGATCAAGGGAGAAGTCAACCACACCAGAAGGAGTTCGAGCAGAACCAAGGTTGGAACGCCGGAGGAAGAGGAAGAGGCCAAGGCAGAGGCCAAGGCAGATGAGGAAGAGACCAAGGCAGAGGCCAAGGAAGAGGAGGTAGAGGAGACATGCCCCAGACTCAATGCTACAACTGTGGCAAGTTTGGGCACATGAGCTATGATTGTTGGGCTCCTCGGAAGGGAGGGGAGGCCAACCACTATACGGAAACGAGCAACACGGGAGGTGACCCGATGATGTTCCTTACAGTCCAAGGTGTTGGAGGCGGAAGGAATGAAGTGTGGTACTTAGACACCGGAGCCAGCAACCACATGTGTGGTGAGAGGGAGCTGTTTACGAGCCTTGAGCCAAATGGTGGTGAGGTGAGTTTCGGCGACGCCTCAAAGATTGCGGTAGAAGGAAGAGGAGTTGTGGCGGTCGTGTTGAGTGGGAAGGAGGTTCTCATCAACGACGTCTTTTATGTGCCGGGTTTGAGGAGTAACATCCTAAGCCTTGGGCAGCTGGTGGAGAAGGGCTACCGGGTCTTGTTGCGGGATGGCACCCTGGCCATGAAGGACGGTCATGGGAAAGAAGTAGTGAGGGTAAAGATGACGGCGAACCGTCTTTTCACTTTGAGCATGGATGTAAAGGAGACGGCATGTCTCGCGAGGAATGAAGAAGAGGAGGAAGCTTGGCTGTGGCACCACCGGATGAGGCATCTGGGGTTCACAGTCCTGAAGTTGTTGTCTGGATCAAAGATGGTGGAAGGACTGTCTATGATCACACCTCCTCATAAGGTCTGTGAGGCATGCACCAAGGGGAAGCAGAGAAGAGAGACATTTGAGGGTGGCAAGTCCCGAAGGGCGACGAGGCCATTGGAGTTGGTTCACTCGGACATCGCTGGTCCATTTGAAACAACTTCAATCGGTGGAAGCAAGTACTACATCACATTCACCGACGACTTCAGCAGAAAGTGTTGGGTGTATTTTCTGAAGGAGAAGGTTGAGGCGCTGGAGAAGTTCAAGGAGTTCCGGGCGATGGCTGAAAAGGAGAGTAGTCAACCGCTGAAAGTACTTAGAACGGATAGAGGTGGGGAGTACACCTCTAGGCTGTTCGACGAGTACTGCAGGCAATGGGGGATCTCTCATCAGCTGACGGCGACCTACTCGCCTCAGCAGAATGGCGTGGCAGAAAGGAAGAACCTCACAATCATGAACATGACACGGAGCATGGTAAAGGGTAAGGGACTACCGAAGAAGTTCTGGGCGGAAGCAGTACAGGTGGCTGCGTACGTGCTGATTCGGTGCCCTACCAAGAGTGTGAAGTTCAAGACACCGTTTGAAGCTTGGAGTGGCTGGAAGCCAAGTGTGAAGCACCTGAGGGTCTTCGGGTGTGTGGCCTACGCCCACGTCCCGGACCAAAGGAGGAAGAAGCTAGACGACCGAAGTGAAAAGTGTATTTTTGTGGGCTACGCTCCTGAGAGCAAGGCTTACAAATTATACAATCCTGAGACAGAGAAAGCCATCATCTCACGAGATGTGGTGTTTGAAAAAGGAAGCTGCTGGAGCTGGGATGAGGCGGTGAAGAACATCAAGGGGATGTTTTTCGAGGATGATGAAGAAGAAGGTGGAGGAGAGGCTGAAGCGGAGATGGGTGGAGCGGAGCCACCATCACCACCAAGCGGAGGTCCAGGGGGAGCTCTCACCCCTTACTCTAGTGGTGCGAGCACGAGTGGAAGCACCCCTGGAGGAGCTAGCACTAGTGGGGGCAAGGACTACCGTCCTCAGCCCAGGATGCGGAGGCTGGATGAGATATATGAAGAGACGGCACCGGCACTTAATAACTTTTCTTTATATTGTCTCTTAGCAGATGTCGAGCCGTGCTCCTATGATGAAGCCGCCAAGGAGAAGAGTTGGAGGAAGGCGATGGATGCGGAGATCGCTTCCATAAAGAAGAACGAGACCTGAAAGTTGGTCGACCCTCCTGCAGGCCAAAAACCCCTCGGGGTGAAGTGAGTGTACAAAGTAAAGAAGAACAAGGATGGCGGAGTGGAGAAGCATAAGGCCAGGCTAGTGGTGAAGGGCTATCGTCAAGTCCAAGGCGTGAACTATGATGAAGTGTTTGGCCCCGTAGCGCGAGTCGACACCATCCGGTTGATCATAGCGCTAGCAGCTCACCATGGTTGGAGAATCATGCAGATGGACGTGGTCTCGACTTATTTGAACGGCTACCTGGAAGAAGACGTGTACATCGAGCAGCCCCCAGGGTACGTTGTGAAGGGGCAGGAGAGGAAAGTCTGCAAGTTAGACAAAGCACTCTACGGGCTGAAGCAAGGGGCAAGAGCGTGGAACGGAAGGATAGATGCTTACTTGCAAAAGCATGGCTATCAGAAGAGCCCACAAGAGCACGCCCTCTACACCAAGGTGGACCAGGAGGGCAACATGATGATTGTGTGCCTCTACGTGGACGACATGATTTTCACAGGGAACAATACTGCTATGTATGTGGAGTTCCGGGGCATGATGAAGAAGGAGTTTGAGATGACAGACTTGGGAGAGTTGAGCTACTTCCTGGGAGTGGAAGTGAAGCAGGGAGAAGACGGGATCTTCATATCCCAGAAGAAGTACGCAGAGGAGATCTTGAAGAAGTTCAGGATGGAGGATAGTAAGCCTATCTCCACTCCTGCTGACCCAGGGTTGAAGCTGAAGAAAGATTCTAAGGAAGGAGCGGTGGATTCTACCCTATTCAAGAGTTTGGTGGGCAGTCTACGCTACCTTACCTTCACCCGACCGGACATCATGTATGCGGTCGGAGTGGTGAGCAGGCATATGGAGGAGCCAAAGGAAGACCACTTCACGGCAGCGAAGAGGATCCTGAGGTACATCAACGGGACAAGAGGTCACGGGCTGAAGTACTCCACTGGAGAGGAGCTGAAGTTAGTTGGGTACTCCGATAGTGACTATGGAGGCGATGTGAACGATCGGAAGAGCACTTCCGGATATGCTTTCAATATGAGAACGGGGGTGTTCTCTTGGAGCTCGAAGAAGCAGGCAACGATAGCTCTATCGTCCTGCGAGGCTGAGTATATTGCAGCAGCAGCTGGCACCTGCCAAGCCATTTGGCTAAGGAATCTGTTGGAGAGTTTGCAGCATGGAGTGGATGGGCCAACGACTATGTTGGTGGACAACATGTCGGCCATCCAGCTCGCGAAGAATCCCGTACTACATGGACGTAGCAAACATATCGAGACAAGGTATCATTTCCTAAGGGAGCAGGTAGAGTTGAAGACAGTAGAAGTGAAGTATTGCCCGACCGGAGAGCAAGTCGCGGACATCTTCACCAAGGCGTTGAAGGTGGACACGTTCCTGAGGCTCAAAGGCAAACTCGGCATGTGCTGTCAAGTTTGAGGGGGAGTTTGTTGGGTTGACAATTTGACTCGGTCAAATTGTCAAAGCTTTTATGATTAAGTTTATTATTATTATTATTGAGTTTTTTAATGCATTTATGATGGAGAGTTAATGATGTAATTAATAGGGTAGTTGGAGAGTTTTCTTTTTGCCTATAAATAGGCCATTTGTAGTTCATTTCAAAGTTTGATGAAAATAGAGAGAGAAGCTCCAAATATTCGTTTCTTGTTTTAGAGAGAGAAGAGGAGCGCTGCAGCGCAGGTGTCTTGCCGACCGGTTAGAAGGCTAGCCGGGCGAGTTGGTTTTGACCCGGGCGGTTTGAAGAAGTAATCGGGCGGCCTGGTGATCACGCAGCGAGAGAGAACTCGCGGCCTTGTGTGACTCGCGTTTTGGTGATCTCGGCAGGGGGAGCTCGCGCTGGTGTAGATCTTGCAGGTGGAGCTTGCGCAGGAGCAGGTCGCGAGTGGACGGACCTCGCCACGCGAGTTGGGAGGTCAAGCCGCGAGTGGAGTGCAGTCTCGCCTGGTGGTCTAGGCGCCAGGAGTTGAAGGCGACCTCGCCGGGTTGTGCTCGCGCGTGGAGGTGGGAGCCCGCTCGCGCGGGGTGGTACTCGCCTATCGTGGGAGGTCGCGCGGTCTGTGGCAGCGGTCTCGATTTTGGTGTTGAGTTGTGGTGCTAAGTGAAATTGTTCGTGGAGTTGGGGTTGAGAGCGGGAGCCCATACACGCTTCCGACACAAGCAAGAATTGAGTGTTATGGAATAGCTGTGGAACGTGAATTCGTTGTTGTGAGCACGGATGGTTAGACAGAAACAGTAGGCGATAGCGACCACATATTTGCTTTGTCAACTAGTGCTTGGAAGTTTAGCATGCACGTGAACATTGATTTGATGTTTATAGACTCCAGACGTTGATTTAGGCTTCATTTGGTTCGGCATTTTCGCCGAACGTTGAGGCAAATGCCGTCGGACGGCGCCTAAACAAATGAAGCCGCGTCCCCGTTTACTCTGTTTGCACCCGCAAGAAGTAGGAAAAGTCCCCCCGCTGCTCTGTTTCGATCCCCGCCTCCCTCTCTCTGGTCCCAATGCTCCGTCTCCTCCCGACGTATGCTCCTGCCACCGCCTAACCAAATAAAATTTCCATGTTCTATGTGCGCGAATAAATAACCCTTTTTTTCATCGTCACCCACAACATCGCGCGAAAAGTTTAGCTCAAAACATTTGTTTCCCACCAAGGTGATCTCGACGCATCCATGGGCCAAATAGGCCTAATTTGACCACGTACTGGAATAGGAAAATTAATGCCCATCTTCTCTAAAATATGTAGCACAGTACATGTGCTAAGAACATTCCTCAACATTTGAAACCTCACTGCTACTCTGGGAACTTCTTGACAGAGAATTATGAGAATCTGGGAGCTAGCACGGGCGGTAGTCACTACCACTGCTACCCCTCTAGAACGTGAAAACAGGGTTCTGTCATTTTGTGCCTTACCTCCAGGTGGTAGGGCCTAACGGTGGCAGTAGCCTCGTTTGTTGGATGAATCGATGCGGGATGATACCTAGATTCAACACAGGATGAGCCCTAGATGAATCGACGCGCGCAGGTGATATCGCGGTGCGGTAACTTACAGATCTAGTTTTTGTTAAAACGTGTTTGTGGCCGCTAGATCTTTTTTGGAACTTGATCCAGAGGTCCAGAATGGTTCGTCCATCTGCCATAAAGTTACTGCGGGCTTAATTCCAACCAACACTTGCTCATTTGAGTGTTTTTGGGCTAGGATTGAGTTGAGGGAGTGAAGTAATAAAAAGAGGAAGATCCCCCAGTAGAGGAGCTCGCCGAGTTCATATCCATGGAGAGGAATCCACCGCGGTAGATTCCATCCATTCTTCTCTTTGTTTCATGGCACCAAGACGAGCTTCAAGGGCTGTGACGGAACTAGGATTTTGAAGTCGCACGGGCATAATCTAAGTACTGTCAATTCGGGGGGTTCGGGGGGCAGCGCACCCTGAGCGGGGATACGGGGGCAGCGCCCCGAAAAATTTTTTTTTTTCATGCTCTGAAAACGTGAAATAATAGTTTCTGTTGTAATAGTATCGACAAAGATATGGTCTGTTGTAATTTCTAAAGATAGAGGGATGCAACATGTAATTATGCTAACTCCTAAGGGAGGTTTGAGTAATTAATAGTAATAAAAACATCAAAAAAAAAGGAGGAGAAAAGCTACCAAGAAAGCTATTGTTTTATCAGTTCATGTCCTAGCTTTTGCAAGAACATCTTTGCCTAAAAAAAACACGATAAATAAAATAAAATACTACAATAAGAAGAGCGCTACAGTTATCCATAATGCTTTAATGTAGAAAGCAGTAATAAACAGCTAAAAAAAGAAAAGCAGAAGGGTGTATACACATGAACTGATCGTCATTATAAACAATCATCTCGTCCCAACTAGTTGGATTTAATTTTATGAATTCTCATTTTCCATTCATTCACATTAAATGATAGAGGTGTTAAATCTAAATTACACAAATTAATTCGAACAACTTCTATACACATTATCTTAGCTCTACTCCTTCACATATATCATACTTCTAAATTAATTATATCTACTCACCTAAGTGGTATCTTTTCTAAATTTTGTGGGGCATACCAAAACAGTTTCATTATCATAATGGGCTCCATCTCATCGCTAAAAAGTGAAATTGTGCAAATAAATTTGATAAATGTCAGATTATTATAGCTTTCACTTGTTTTAAAATTTTTTGAACACTTAAATAAAGATAAAGGTTGTTATGGCTAAAAGGATAAAAGTTCTTAAAAAATAAAAGATCAAGCATAATTGCATAAAGTATTTGTCCATGCATCCCCTCCAATATGTTACTGAAATCAGCAAATGGAAAAAGGAATTGGAAAAAAATAGAATCTGTTTCTGAAATCAGGAACAAAAAACATGAGTTGAAAAAAATCTGAATTAGGAATTGAAAATATCTAGAATATGTTTCTGAAACGAGCAACGGGAATTGAAAAAAAAATATGAAATGAAAAAAAATTGGAATCTAGTTCTGAAATCAACAACAAAAAACAGAAATTGAAAAAAAAACAGGAATTGCAAAGAAGAAGAAGAAGGCAAAGAAGAAGAAGAAGAAGAAGGCAAAGAAGAAGAAGAAGAAGTAGTAGTAGTACCGACGGGAGCCGGAGCCGGAGCCGGAGCAGGGAGCGGCGTCGCGGATCGGGAGCAGGAGGAGCAGGAGTGGTAATTTAGCGATAAAAAACCCAAAAACCGGTCGGGCACGTGCCCTACCGTGCCCAGGGCTAGTTCCGCCCATGTTCAAGGGTATGATCCTTCTTTCCAATTTTCGGACGCTTTTTGTTCATTCCATTTTTGATATACTTGCATAGGATGAGCCTCCTTTGCTATTTAGCGAAGGGCATGAACACCTTTGGTTCATACGATCCCCAGATCGATTGTATTCATCCCTGGCATTTATTGAATGTAGAAATCCAGTAGTCATGTGGATTTATGCATTGTGTGAAGCCTATTAGTGGCTGTAGGACCGGATCGGTGATGCTTGTTGTGAAGATGCATTTTGGTTAAGCATAAAATGCATTTCAGATGATGTCACCATGCAAAATTCATTTCCTTATTGTGGGGTTTGGGAATGAGGGATCTTGGGATGTACCTGTCAAAAACTGTGTGTTTGTGACGCGGTCGAACACAATCCTTCACCTCGAAATGTATTGGAGTTTGTATGGACCTTCTACGTCAGTAGAGATTGTGAAACATATGTACTCCCGCATAGATTAGGTGCGTAGATAGATATTTTGATTGTACTTGTATGTACGAAATGCGTTGGAGTTGATTTAGACCTACTATGTGTTGAATTTTCTCAAAGTGGTCACCAAGATAGCCTAATGCCAAATTAATATCCTCAGAACTATCAAAATCACACCTTGATCGTGCGAAAATCAGGAAAGCAAGCTTAATCAACCAAAGCAATCACAAGGGGCAAACAGATCATATATTCTTTTATTCTTCTTTACAATGCGAGGTATACATGGCGAGACATGATTTCGCCAGTACACAGGAAAACAGGAAACAATACAACTCAAACAGATCGCGCGGACAGAACTGCAGACCGCCGAGACCGCCAAGTCACCGAAGCCGCCCGCACTGCTGCTGCTAGAAACCGAACAGAACACGGAGTCCGCCGAAACCGCGAGGTCGCGCGAACACACCGTTATTCGCCGACTGCTACAAGCCACTGCCGAACTGAGGAACAGACCGCCTAGTCCGCCGAGTATAGCGGACAGGTTATTGAACTTGGAAGTGCTGAGGCAGAGAAACTGACAAGCCGCACGCGACCTGCTGAGACCGCTGATTGAAACCACAACTTCACTGATGCTGACCGCAGTCAAAGCCAAACCCCGGGCTCCTCAGTGTTAGCCGCACAACCTGCAACAACAAACAGTTAACTCTGCTCAACCCGCGCGGAGAGAAAAAACCAGACCACAACAATTAACCAAGCCCTCACTTACTGTTCACTCAGTTACTGTAGGTGTGTCGGGGGGTCTATTTATAGGTGATGTGTGGAGTGTGGTCACCATCCTAATAAATAGAGTCACCTCCTCAGCCCGTGCGCTAACACAATCAGTCCGCCAAGTATACAAGGGCTTGGCCAAACTCCAAACCTCTAGGAGCCAGGTCAAAGACAGTCCGCCCACTATGCGGACACATTGCCAGCTCGCACAACACAGGCACTGTGCCAGCCCGCCCAATGCAAGCATTGCGCCAGTCCGCCCAATGCAAGCATAGCGCCAGTCCGCCACTCAACACAGCATGCGGACACACTCGCAACTCATGCTGCATCAGTCCGCAATTTACCACAACATGCGGACACAACCACGACTCTTGTTGCATCAGTCTGCATACTTTACGCGGACAAAGAGGCAGCCCGCACAGCTCGCCAACAACACGCCATAGCCCGCCACGAGTCCACGACCAATAAGCAGTCCGCTCGGTCAACAGCGAACTCTGTGGACATCATGGATTTGTCACAGAGAATGACCAAGTCCAGCAGCCCACCAAGCAACTAGCGCGAGCATGGAGGACACAGAAGATCTAGACCGCCAATCATCAGGTCAGTCCGCCACATGGATGTGAAACATCCATCCCAACATGGAGAGCTCGACAAGGACCAAAGCCCATCTTCAAAGCCAGTCCACAAATGCGGACTCCGCATACGCAAAAACACAAGTCCAGCAATAACCCGCGGATACAACTTCCAATCCGCTTGGTTACTCAAGAACTGGTTGACTGCTAGGCCGCAGAACAAGCTGAGCACCGCCAACAGTCTTCCAAACACAGTCCGCTCAGGCCGCTCCACTAGATTCCCAAGTCGCTAAGACTTCCTTGGCCAAGGATCATCCAGGCCGTACACCTAGTCCGCCCAGGCCGCATACCAGGCTGCACAGGCCGCACACCAGGCCGCACAGGCCGCACACCAGGACGCACAGGCCGCTCCTCAATAACAGCCAAGCCACCAAGTCAGGTCACCCAGGCCTCAAACACAGGCCGCACAGGCCGCTCCACAAGAACAGCCAAGCCACCATGCATGGCCACCCAGGCCGTAACCAGCAGTCCGCCCAGGCCGCGGACTCAGACTGCACAGGCCGCTCAGACCGCCCGGTCTGCCCATCACCCACTTTCACTTCACAAATTTCAACACTCCCCCTTGAAGTGAGAAGTGGTGATCAAGCCCAGCAAGCTTCGTAATCTCTGAAATGGCCCCTTCGACAGCGGCTTCGTGAAGTTGTCAGCAAGATTATCTTCACTCCGAACATGCCCGACCAAAAGAGATCCCTCCAACACCTTCTCCCTTATGAAGTGGTGCTCGATCTCAATATGCTTGGTCCTTGCGTGACACACTGGATTGTTCACCAGTTTGAGAGCACTCTCATTGTCACCTCAGAGCATAGTAGGTCCTTGCACTTCTTCATGAATATCCTCTATCAGCCTCCTCAACCAGATGGCTTCCCGAGCAGCCAAGGCCGAAGCCTTGTACTCTGTTTCTGTAGTAGACACTGACACTGAGTCTTGTTTTTTGCTACACCACGAGATACAAGCTGATCCACAAGTGAACACATAACCCGAAGTTGATCTTCGATCATCTGAGTCACCACCATAATCAGCATCCGTGTATCCAAGCAAAGAAAACACCCTGTCCCTACTATAGAGGAGTCCCATATCAGAAGTCGCCTTGACATACTTCAAGATGTTCTTTGCCGCTACAAGATGAGACATCCTTGGTTGAGCCATAAACCGCCTTACTCGGCCAACAACATAAGCAATGTCTGGCCTTGTAATCTTTAAGTAGATCAAGCTCCCAACTAGAGCTCTGAACACCAAGGGATCAGGAAGAATAATTCCTTCATCTCGTCGAAGCTTCAGACCAAGATCCATAGGAATACAACTACTTTTACCTTCGCCCATACCGAATTGATTCACAATGCAATCTGCATAACCATTTTGGCAAATGAGTATCCTGCTCTCCTTCTTCTCCACTTCAAGACCAAGAAAGTGATGAAGCTCTCCCAAGTCTTTCATTTCGAAGCGTATAGCAAGCTACGCCCTGAGCCTAGCTACTTCCTCCTCTAAATTCCCTGTGATGATCATATCATCCATATACAGCAGGACCAAGACTCGAAGCTCCCCTTCTTCTTGACGAGAAGCTAGAATCCGAGTTAGAAGCAAGATAACCACAGAATTTAAGATACTCTGCTATCTTTCCATACCAAGTTCTACGAGCTTGCTTCAACCCGTAGAAAGCCTTCATGAGTTTGCAGACATAGTCCGGATGAACTTCAGAAATAAATCCAAGTGGCTGATCCATGAAATGTCCTTATCAATTTCTCCGTAAAGAAAAGAATTCTTCACATCAAGCTGCCACATCCTCCATCCCTTGCAAGCAGCCAAGGCGATCACCACCCGAACTGAAGTCATCTTTGCAACTGAACTAAATGTCTCATCATAGTATTCTCTATACTGCTGTGAGAATCCTCGAGCAACCAGGCGAGCTTTGTATCTATCAATGCTCTCATCATCCTTCTTCTTCAACTTAAACACCCACTTACAAGTCACTGGAGTAATGCCATCAACCTTGGGCACAAGATCCCAGGTTTCATTCTTTTTGAGAGCAGCAATCTCTTCCTTCATGGCATCATCCCACTCCTTGACTCTAGTGGCCTCATTGAAGTTTGCAGGCTCTCGCTCATCCAGAGGACCTGCAAAGAAGCAGGAGACAAAATTCACTGCATTCCCATCACAGTACCGAGCTGGTGGCTTAATAACCCTTTTTGATCTCCGAAGGGTCTGCTCCTTGCTCACCACCTCCGTTGCTTCTTCAGGCTCAACTCTAACTTCGGGCAAGCTTTGAGCAATGCTCCCCCTGCTTCCTGAGCCAGAAGCCTCAGCCTCAGAGTTTGAAGCAACAGGAGCTGCTGGTGAAACAACAAGCTCCTCTTCTAGAATTTTAGTAGCCACCTTCTATTCTTCATCAACCTTGCTCTCAACCGAGCCTCCTCCATACGACGTCAGTTCATCAAAGACCACATCTCTTGATACAACAAGCTTCTTCGTTGTAGGGTCCATGTATTTCCATCCCTTCTTCCGTTCATCGTAGCCAACAAAACAAGCTTCCTTGCCTTCGCATCAAGCTTTGTCCTTGAAGCACCAGGTACATGCACATAGCAAGTTGATCCAAACACCCGAAGTTGTTCCACACTTGGCTTCTACTTCAGCAACATCTCAAAAGGAGACTTTATGTTGATAAGGCTGAGTGACATTCGATTGATGGCGTAAGCAGCACAAGACATCCCCTCTGCCCAGAAGGACCTAGGAATGTCTTTTGCATGAAGCCAACACTTGCAGGTTTCCATCAGATGACGGATCTTCCGCTCCGCTACTCCATTTTATTGTGGAGTATGAGCACAAGTAAGCTCTCTTTGGATCACGTGCTTCCTGCAAGAAGTTAGAAAACTCGGAGGAGACAAACTCACCACCGCTGTCTGTTCTAAGCTTCCTGATCCACAAGCTAAGCCGGCCCTCCACTAGCTCCTTGAACTCCACAAACACCTGGAAAGCTTCTGATTTCTCCTTCAAGAAATAAACCCAAGTGTATCTTGAGTAGTCATCAATCAACACAAGCATGCATCTGCTCCCACCAAGGCTAGCAGTGATAGTTGGTCCCATCAAGTCTCCATGGATACACTCCAATGGTCTTTTGCTTCTCGTTTGTGACTTATCAAACGAAAGGTGATGAACCTTGTCGTACTGACACCCCGCGCAAACGTGACCGTCATCAAAGGAAGTTAGCTTAGACAAGCCTCTTACAAGGCTCCTGTTTGCCATAACTTTTAACTTATCCATTCCTACATGCCCCAGCCTTTCATGCCATATAGCAGCGCTATCGTTTGCTCTCATTCGATCAACATAAGAGTTCGTTGCAAGAATAAACAAGTTCTTAACTCTCCTCCCAACATGAGCAACATCAGCCTTAACTGCTGATACGTTGCGAAGGAACTTCACTTTTGTTGGCCCAAACAGAACGTGATAACCAGCATCTACCGCATTGGTCACAGAAAAGAGGTTCTTCTTCATGCCCGGTACGTGATACACATTCCTTAACGTGAGTGGCCCCTTATCACTATCCAAAGACACAACCCCCTCCGTCTCTACTGTATAAACAGTATTATCAGTAGTTATGAAGCTTCGTTACCTAAGTAAGCTTGCAGAGAAGAAAATTCCGACTTGTCTCCGGTGAGGTGATGACCACATGATAAGTTCGATTTATATAGGGTTTTTTCGGACTCATCTGGGCTAGTTTTCACGCGTTTGCACTTCACTTTTAGTTCTATATCGTTCATATTTCATCTTGTCTATATTTCCATAAGAAGTGCACACTTTGGCCCGTGGTTGTGTATTTTTGTACTTTGTAACACCCCCACCCGTCACATGACATATAACAGTGGGTCCGGCCGGGGCCCCACGCCATATGGCACAGACAAGCGAAGGAATTACGTGTGGAAATCAAAATCTATGCGTATCCTTAACTCATTTCATTCTAGCGCAGCATTTTTACTTGTTAGCATGAACTCAAACCAGAATGTCCACCACATTTATAAATACCACATTTATATATATAACAACACCAGGAATGTACAACTCACACACCCTGGCCTTATGGCCTTACAAGTTCCTCTTTCACATCAATGGTTTCGTATATCGGCACGCAGGCCGGCCACACATGAAATCCAACCATGATTCTTCACATAGCCTTCAAGGACTAAGAACACCAGGCTAGCCAATCCACTTATTCTTTCCAAACCGCAGCACCTGCAATTCATCATCCAAACCAACACAGAAAACAAAGTAACGGTCAGCATTTGGCTGACCCATTATAACGACCCTACCCCCTACCTAGGGTAGTGGTTCCTTCCCTGCATACAGTGCTTCGTTTCTCATCAAGCATTAGCAAACATCACCAAATCACATCATAGATAGATCATTCTCTTTATTCCAATAACAAACACATCACATCACAAACGCTGGAGTCCACCAACGCTCCGTGCACTCAGGGCACCTTCTTGGCGTACCGGAATCCACCGTCGTACACCGCTGTCTCTCGAGGTGTTAACTTGTTGGTTGACCGGCCCTAGTCCACCAGCTCGCAGGCTGGCGACATCCCGCCCAAGCCACTCAGAGGTCTATCCTCACAGCATCACAAACAGAGCAGACCGACCCACACTATGTGGTGTAGCAAGCCGGGTTTATCTAAGCTCCCCAGGCATTGTCTACCCATCGATCCCCCTCCTAGTCCGATCGACCCACCCATGTGGTACAGCAAGTCGGGTTTAACTCGGCTCCCCAAGCATTGCCACCCATCGATCCTACCTTAACTAGATCAACCCACCCTAGTGGTGTAACAAACCGGGCGTATCTCGCACTAACCAGGCGTGCTACCAATTGATCATCTCATATCCAGGAGCTTCACCAAAGCCTCCTCACAATCATCACATCCATACATTCATCACAACAGAAATCCGTTTTGCACCTCATCAAAGCCACGGAGTCTTCTCCGGTTTACCCATGAACATCACCAATCCAGACTACCGGTCCAGATGGGCTTCACACAACATGCCTACGCCGTACTCTATATTTCCGGCTCTAAATGCAGACACAACAAGGAATCACTTCCGCGATCCACCTCTTGGTGGAGAATTCCAAGCACATGTATAGAGAAAGGACTTCGATGTCCAAGAAGGAGATCGTTACCCTTGAAGATCGCTTCGGCGCCATGAAGTAGCCGGATGGAAATCACCGCCTCGGCTCTGCCTTCACGAATCCGCTCTCGGATCTTCGCTCCGCACTCCGCAGCTCCTACAGCAGCTGGTAGACTCCTCCCTTCTCTCTCCCTTAGGCATTTCTTCTCTCTCTCTCTCTTGGAATGAAGATGAAGAAGAAGAAGAAGAGAAAGAGGGGTTTTATCCTCTTTTTCTCGGCCTTCACCACACCTGGACAGAGCCCAGCCAATGGATCCAGGAAGAGGGAAACAAGCGGCTCAGATCTGGCCAGAAAAGCTAAAACACGGCCTGACACGCCCTGTGACACGCCCGTGTCACAGGCCGTGTCCCTCTAAGCGGCAGACAACCGACTCAATCCAACCAGTACACGCCCGCGTGACACGCCCGTGTCACGTGCCGTGTACCCGACACGCCCTCAGACACGCCCGTGTATGAGGCTGTGTGCCTCAACGAAAATAATCCCAAAACAACCCGAGACTTCACACGGCCTGGCACACGGCTTGGCAAACGCCCGTGTTCCTGGCCGTGTGCACCAGGACACACCCGTGTCCCGCAAACACGCCCCGGCTCAAGACGTCGAGCTGAGTTCGACGCCCACTGACACGCCCTGTGACATGCCCGTGTCACAGGCCGTGTCCTCACTGGAAACTCGATACTCGACGATCGGCGAGTAACAGTCGTCGAGCACACGACACGGCTTTCGACACGGCCGTGTCCTGGGCCGTGTGCCCCCTCTTGACGATGTCGAACGAAAATCGTCGACACCAAGCCCGATCGTCGACACAATCTCGACACGCCCTGCGACACGCCCGTGTCGCAGGCCGTGTCAGCTGACACGCCCGTGTCCCAGGCCGTGTCACCCAAAAATCCTGTTTTCAGAAAATTGGCCTGTTACAATCCTCCCCTCCTTCAAATAATTTCGTCCTCGAAATTTGACTCCAAACAGCCAATTAGTCACAACATCACAAAATCATACACCCCAATCCTCCGCACACACTAACAAACAGACAGCACAACAAACATCCCTAACTTCCACTTGTGCACATTCAGCCACATAAGACCTCAAAACAAAACAACATGATTGATTTATCTCCTCACAATCACAAGTGCACCAAACTGGTATAACGATCTACAACTATATATAAACATCATTTACATACACCAAGATGGATGATTCATCAAGTTTTGATTCAGTCAAAAGTAATTCACAGCACACTCACTTCCGCTCAGCCTCCCGATTTTGAAATTCATGATTTAACGATAAATGAAACGCTCGAGGCTGAATTTCACCAACTGAGCTTTTCGGCTCTTGCAGTTCCATAGCATGCAAGCGAGGTTGCGTCCGGGGTGCAGAGGATTCGGCCACTGCTTTCCCTTTTTCTTCATATGACGCACCTGTCTTTTTCTCACTCTCTGGAGGGACATTCCAACAGAATTTTGCAATGTGTCCTTGCTGCGCACATTTATAGCATATACGTGTATCCACACGTCCTGGCCCATACGTCTCCCCTGAAGAAACAGTCGACGGAGCTGATTCCGCCGGCCTAAATCTTTTCTTCTCTTGTCGTCGAAACTCCGATTGATCTGATGGTGACATTTTAAACTCTGACTTCTCCGTTGCCCGTCTCTTATTCGCTTGTACTCGCTTCATATCCTTCTCCAAGGCACGGGCTGTATCGACCAACGCTTGGAAGCCTTGGCTCACTGAACTCGGAAGTGCCAACCTCAATTCATCCCGCAATCCTCCATAAAATCGATTTGTCTTTCGCGCTTCCTCCGCAAAGATAGATCCCGCATATCGCCCCAATCTTGTAAACTCATGCAGGTAAGTATCAATATCTCGCTCACCCTGCACCAGACGGAGAAACTCATTTTCCATCGCAATACTCTGCGACACTGGCACATACTTGGCTAAAAATATTTGGGAGAATTCCTCCATTGAAACCTCCATTAAACCTCGACCTGCCAAGTGGTGCACTTCAATTTCATCCCACCATAATCTCGCATCGCCCTCCAACAGAAAAGTGGCCAACATCACTTTCTGTTCCTCGACCGTCCGGATTGCAGTCAGAATCCTTTTTACTCTTGCCAACCAATCTTCTGCCTGCGTTGGTGAAAGCGCTCCACCAAACGTAGGTGGATGGAAGTGCATAAAACATGACAAAGAGTCGTCACTTGCTTGCGCTTCCATCACCACTGCAGCATGCTCTTGCCTTCCACCAGGTCTTCCCTGTCCAGTTGGCTGTGCTTGTAACACTGCAAGCACTGTCTCCGTCACCACCCGTATGGCCTCTGCCGAGGGAGGCATCGACGCTTCCACGGGTGCTGCACTCTCAGCAGACCGCTGGGGCTCAGACGGCCCAGCTCCATCCCTCGCCACCTATCAATGTACAGAACACCATTAATCCTTCAAAGCATAACGGTACTGCTACATTGACTACACACTCACGCACATCATGTGCATGACATACATTCCTAGTGGACATTCATGAGTTCATTTATGTTCTCTCCTCCCAAACAATCTCAACCTGGCTCTCATACCACTTTGTAACACCCCCACCCGTCACATGACATATAACAGTGGGTCCGGCCAGGGCCCCACGCCATATGGCACAGACAAGCGAAGGAATTACGTGTGGAAATCAAAATCTATGCGTATCCTTAACTCATTCCATTCTAGCGCAGCATTTTTACTTGTTAGCATGAACTCAAACCAGAATGTCCACCACATTTATAAATACAACATTTATATATATAACAACACCAGGAATGTACAACTCACACACCCTGGCCTTATGGCCTTACAAGTTCCTCTTTCACATCAATAGTTTCGTACATCGGCACGCAGGCCGGCCACACATGAAATCCAACCATGATTCTTCACATAGCCTTCAAGGACTAAGAACACCAGGCTAGCCAATCCACTTATTCTTTCCAAACTGCAGCACCTGCAATTCATCATCCAAACCAACACAGAAAACAAAGTAACGGTCAGCATTTGGCTGACCCATTATAACGACCCTACCCCCTACCCGGGGTAGTGGTTCCTTCCCTGCATATAGTGCTTCCTTTCTCATCAAGCATCAGCAAACATCACCAAATCACATCATAGATAGATCATTCTCTTTATTCCACTAACAAACACATCACATCACAAACGCTGGAGTCCACCAACGCTCCGTGCACTCAGGGCACCTTCTTGGCGTACCGGAATCCACCGTCGTACACCGCTGTCTCTCGAGGTGTTAACTTGTTGGTTGACCGGCCCTAGTCCACCAGCTCGCAGGCTGGCGACATCCCGCCCAAGCCACTCAGAGGTATATCCTCACAGCATCACAAACAGAGCAGACCGACCCACACTATGTGGTGTAGCAAGCCGGGTTTATCTAAGCTCCCCAGGCATTGTCTACCCATCGATCCCCCTCCTAGTCCGATCGACCCACCCATGTGGTACAGCAAGCCGGGTTTAACTCGGCTCCCCAAGCATTGCCACCTGTTGAAGTTGGTGACCGTGCGGTCTGGCGGTTTGTCTTGTCGGGTTGAAGACCGCGCGGTCTGGCGGTTTGTCTCAGCCGGCTTGGAGACCGGACGGTCTGGCGGTCTACCCTGGCGGTCTCTCTTCCTCTCTGGTGGTAGCCGTGCGGTTAGCCCTGCTATCTAACCGCGCGGCCTGTGCGGTTTGTTTTGTATAGTCCGCCTAGTCCTGTAAATTTTAGTCCCACATCTCTTATTTGTATTCTCTCATCTCTCCTCCATTCTATATAAGGGAGGGCATACCTTTGTAATAGATACCTTTTTTGGATAATAAAATTTCAATTATTCAAAAGTTTATTCGGCTTATTCTCTACTTTTCGCTTCTTTTCTCTACTTTCTAACATGGTATCAGAGGACACGGTCATTTCCTCCTGATTCTGTGCGCTCTCTGTTGTTCGCGGCTTGTTTTCCGCGTTCTGCGACTTGTTTTGCGACTTGACTTCTCTTCTGTCCGCGCGACTTGTTTCTATCCGCGCGGCTTGTTTCTGTCCGCTGCCCTGTTCGCGCGGCTTGCTTCTTCTTGGTTCTCTTCTCCTACTGCTCTTTGTCGCAGCGACCTGTTTCCTTGTCGCCGCGCTCCTTGTTCTTTCTTGCCGCTCCGACTTCCTAGTCGTTGCGGTCTGTCTCTGTCCGCGTGTGTTGTCTCTCTACTCGCGGTTTGCTGCTGTGATCTGCCTGACCGTGCGGGTTGTTCCTTTCTCACCCGCATCTTGGTCGCGATCGCCGGCTCTTCTCCTCTCTTCTGTTCGCTCGGCCTTTTCAGTCCGCGCGACCTCTTCCCCGCTGTGCCTTTGACCGCTTTCTAGCAGCTGCTGTGATCTGCCTGACCGTGCGGGTTGTTCCTTTCTCACCCGCATCTTGGTCGCGGTCACCCGCTCCTTCTTGCTAGTCGCCCGGCTTCCTCTTTTTCCGTGCGACTTGTTCTCCTCTGTTCGCCCGACTTTTTCAGGCCGTGCGACTTCTTTCCCTCTGCTTTGCTCTGCTTCTTGGTAGCGGTCTTTCTAGCCGCCCGACCTGTTTTCTATTCGCCCAGCTTGGTGCTCTTTTCTCTTCTCGCGGCTTGTTCTTATCGTCGCGGTTTGCTCCTCTCTTGCTTCCATGGCTTTCCCCTCCTCCGGCCTGTCCGCCTCTGTAGTAACCTCTTCTGGTAGTGCTCATGTTGTTACTCGCGGAAGATGGCTAATAGACTCTGGCGCCACAAATCATATGACAGGCAATCCTCACTGTTTTTCTCTTCTTGACACACATGCTCAGTTGCCCCCGGTTATTGTTGCTGATGGATCTCCCTCCCCGGTCCATGGGACGGGCCTGGTTCCCGTCACTCCATCTTTCTGCTTGGCTGATACCCTCTATGTGCCCAAGTTTCCGTGCAATTTACTATCGGTTACTTCTTTATGCAAGCAACTACGGTGTTCTGTCATATTCACCCCTACCTCTTGCACTTTTCAGGATCCGGACTCCCAACAGACGATTGCTACCGGGACAGAGAGTGGTGGCCTCTACTTCCTCGACAACGTTTCTGCTCTATCCGCCTTCTCCTCCTCCTCTACAGATCTTCTCCAATGGCATCTTCGCCTTGGACATGCTCCTCCCCACATTCTACGACAGTTCCTGCCGCACCTCCCTCCTCATCATCCTCCTCTCAACTGTGATGCTTGTCAACTTGGCAAACATCACCGCTCATCCTTCCCCCCAACGCAGAGTCGGGGCTCTTCCCGTCCGTTCGACCTCGTTCACTCCGACATATGGGGTCCCGCTCCTAACCTCACCATCGGTCGGGGTAGTTCCTACTTTGTCACCTTCATTGATGATTTCTCTCGATGTACGTGGGTATATCTTCTCAAAGATCGCTCCGAGCTGTTCTCTGTTTGGACCTCCTTTTATTCTATGGTTAAGACTCAGTTCGATACGTCTATTAAACTCCTTCGTTCTGACAATGCCAAGGAGTATCTTAGCCACGACTTCTCATCCTTTTGTATTCACCATGGTGTCATTCGTCAAACCAGCTGTGTCTACACCTCACAACAAAATGGGGTGGCGGAACGCAAAAACCGTCACCTCCTTGATGTCGCTCGCACTATGATGACTCAAATGCATGTTCCTCGCTCCTATTGGGGATATGCTGTCCTCCTCTCCTGCTATATCATCAATCGCCTTCCCTCCACAGTTCTCCACGGTGCTACCCCCTTCTCCATTCTTTATCCGGACAAGGATCCCTTTCCTCTTCCTCTACACATCTTTGGGTGCACCGCCTTTGTGCACTCTCCCGCTGCCACCCGTGATAAACTCTCACCACGTGCCACCAAATGTGTCTTTCTGGGCTACTCTCCCACTCAGAAAGGTTATTGTTGCTTTGATCCCGTTACCCGCAAGCAATTTGTCTCTGCGGATGTCACCTTCTTCGACAATATCTCTTACTTCTCTCCCGCTTCCTCCTCTCCTCCTCCTGCTCCTACTTTTCCTACCAACCCATCCCTCCCCTCTGCTCCCACTGATGTTCCGCCATCTCCACCATCTCCACCATCTCCACCACCTCCACCATCTCCACCCTCTACTCCGCTTTCTCCCTCCACTCCGCTGCCATCTCTCTCTACTCCCGGGCCAGCTCTCTCCACCACGGATACTCTGGATACTGAGGCCCCTGTTGACCTGGATCTCCCTATTGCTCTTCGCAAGGGGGTTCGGGCATGTACCCAACACCCGCTTGCTGCAGTTGTTTCCTATGATCGTCTTACCCCTTCTCGCAGAGCTTTCGCTCTGGCTATCTCAGCTACTACAACCCCCCGTTCCTATCAGGAGGCCCTTACTATTCCTCATTGGAAAGCTGCCATGGATGAGGAGATTGCTACTCTGACTGAACGGGGTACCTGGACCCTTGTTCCTCCTCCTTACGGCACAGATGTTGTTGGTTGTCGATGGGTCTTCGTGGTGAAGTTTCTCCCGGATGGCAGTGTGGATCGTTATAAGGCTCGCCTGGTTGCCAAGGGTTTTACCCAAACTTATGGGCTTGATTACTTTGAAACTTTCTCTCCCGTGGCTCGCCTCAGCACTATTCAGGTTCTTCTCTCTGTGGCTGTCAACCGGGATTGGCCCATCTCGCAGCTCGATGTTAAGAATGCCTTCCTCTATGGCGATCTGCAGGAAGATGTTTACATGGAGCAACCTCCTGGGTATGTTGCTCAGGGGGAGACAAGGGTATGCCGGCTAAAGAAGGCTATCTATGGCCTCAAGCAGAGTCCTCGTGCCTGGTTTGACAAGTTTAGTAGCATTGTTGCGGCCATTGGTTTTACAAGAAGCTCAGCAGATCACTCCTTGTTTGTTCGGAAAACCGCATCTGGTCTTGTTGTTCTTGCGGTTTATGTTGATGACATTCTTCTTACTGGCGATGACCAGGATGGGGTATTGATGACCAAGAAACACCTTCGTCACCATCTGGTCACAAAGGATATGG
Organism: Platanthera guangdongensis; assembly: GCA_039583875.1. Lineage (NCBI taxonomy): Eukaryota > Viridiplantae > Streptophyta > Magnoliopsida > Asparagales > Orchidaceae > Platanthera > Platanthera guangdongensis. Next base: position 166,050,696 of record CM077166.1, read on the forward strand.
GCTCCCCGAAATACTTTCTGGGGATTGAAATCTCTAGAAAACCCAACTCCATGGTCCTTTCACAAAGGAAGTATGCTCTTGATCTTTTGAAGGAGGCAGGACTCACTGGTGCTAAACCTGCTCGTTGTCCTATGGCTGCTGGAGAAGACAAAACTTGGACAGATAACTCACCTCTTCTCTCTGATCTTACGAGATACCGGCGTCTGGTGGGCAAGCTCATATATCTCACGGTAACCAGACCCGACATCTCTTATGCTGTTGGCAAAGTGAGCCAGTTCATGCAAGCTCCGAGGGAGTGTCATCTACAATCTGCTATGAGAATATTAGAGTATATTAAAGCTGCTCCAGGGAAAGGTCTCCTATTTCAGAAAAATGGTCACCTAAGGGTTGAAGCTTACTCTGATTCAAGCTATGCGGATGACAAAGTGGACCGCAAGTCGACTTCAGGTTTCTGCACATTTGTTGGAGGTAATCTTGTGAGTTGGAAGAGCAAGAAACAGTCTGTCGTTTCCAGGTCTAGTGCAGAGGCGGAATATCGCAGCATGGCATCGACTACATGTGAGTTGAAGTGGTTGCGGGCTCTCATGCTTGACTTAGGAGAGGTTTACAACTATCCTCTTCCTATGTTCTGTGACAATAAGGCCGCGATACACATTTCCAAAAATCCGGTCTTTCATGAGAGAACAAAACACATAGAAGTCGACTGTCATTTTATTCGGGAAGAAATATTGAAGAAACAGATCTGCACTCCATTTGTCACTTCCGACAACGAGTTGGCAGATGTCTTCACCAAGCCGGTGTCCGCTTCCTTTTTCCACATCTGCGACAAGCTGGGCATGATCGATATATATGCTCCAGCTTGAGGGGAGTGTTGAAGTTGGTGACCGGGCGGTCTGGCGGTTTGTCTTGGCGGGTTGAAGACCGCGCGGTCTGGCGGTTTGTCTCAGCCGGCTTGGAGACCGGACGGTCTGGCGGTTTACCCTGGCGGTCTCTCTTCCTCTCTGGTGGTAGCCGTGCGGTTAGCCCTGCTGTCTAACCGCGCGGCCTGTGCGGTTTGTTTTGTATAGTCCGCCTAGTCCTGTAAATTTTAGTCCCACATCTCTTATTTGTATTCTCTCATCTCTCCTCCATTCTATATAAGGGAGGGCATACCTTTGTAATAGATACCTTTTTTGGATAATAAAATTTCAATTATTCAAAAGTTTATTCGGCTTATTCTCTACTTTTCGCTTCTTTTCTCTACTTTCTAACACCACCCATCGATCCTACCTTAACTAGATCAACCCACCCTAGTGGTGTAACAAACCGGGCGTATCTCGCACTAAGCAGGCGTGCTACCAATTGATCATCTCATATCCAGGAGCTTCACCAAAGCCTCCTCACAATCATCACATCCATACATTCATCACAATAGAAATCCGTTTTGCACATCATCAAAGCCACGGAGTCTTCTCCGGTTTACCCATGAACATCACCAATCCAGACTACCGGTCCAGATGGGCTTCACACAGCATGCCTACGCCGTACTCTATATTTCCGGCTCTAAATGCAGACACAACAAGGAATCACTTCCGCGATCCACCTCTTGGTGGAGGATTCCAAGCACATGTATAGAGAAAGGACTTCGATGTCCAAGAAGGAGATCGTTACCCTTGAAGATCGCTTCGGCGCCATGAAGTAGCCGGATGGAAATCACCGCCTCGGCTCTGCCTTCACGAATCCGCTCTCGGATCTTCGCTCCGCACTCCGCAGCTCCTACAGCAGCTGATAGACTCCTCCCTTCTCTCTCCCTTAGGCCTTTCTTATCTCTCTCTCTCTTGGAATGAAGATGAAGAAGAAGAAGAAGAGAAAGAGGGGTTTTATCCTCTTTTTCTCGGCCTTCACCACACCTGGACAGAGCCCAGCCAATGGATCCAGGAAGAGGGAAACAAGCGGCTCAGATCTGGCCAGAAAAGCTAAAACACGGCCTGACACGCCCTGTGACACGCCCGGGTCACAGGCCGTGTCCCTCTAAGCGGCAGACAACCGACTCAATCCAACCAGTACACGCCCGCGTGACACGCCCGTGTCACGTGCTGTGTACCCGACACGCCCTCAGACACGCCTGTGTCTGAGGCCGTGTGCCTCAACGAAAATAATCCCAAAACAACCCGAGACTTCACACGGCCTGGCACACGGCTTGGCACACGCCCGTGTTCCTGGCCGTGTGCACCAGGACACACCCGTGTCCCGCAAACACGCCCCGGCTCAAGACGTCGAGCAGAGTTCAACGCCCACTGACACGCCCTGTGACATGCCCGTATTACAGGCCGTATCCTCACTGGAAACTCGATACTCGACGATCGGCGAGTAACAGTCGTCGAGCACACGACACGGCTTTTGACACGGCCGTGTCCTGGGCCGTGTGCCCCCTCTTGACGATGTCGAACGAAAATCGTCGACACCAAGCCCGATCGTCGACACAATCTCGACACGCCCTGCGACACGCCCGTGTCGCAGGCCGTGTCAGCTGACACGCCCGTGTCCCAGGCCGTGTCACCCAAAAATCCTGTTTTCAGAAAATTGGCCTGTTACAATCCTCCCCTCCTTCAAATAATTTCGTCCTCGAAATTTGACTCCAAACAGCCAATTAGTCACAACATCACAAAATCATACACCCCAATCCTCCGCACACACTAACAAACAGACAGCACAACAAACATCCCTAACTTCCACTTGTGCACATTCAGCCACATAAGACCTCAAAACAAAACAACATGATTGATTTATCTCCTCACAATCACAAGTGCACCAAACTGGTATAGCGATCTACAACTATATATAAACATCATTTACATACACCAAGATGGATGATTCATCAAGTTTTGATTCAGTCAAAAGTAATTCACAGCACACTCACTTCCGCTCAGCCTCCCGATTTTGAAATTCACGATTTAACGATAAATGAAACGCTCGAGGCTGAATTTCACCAACTGAGCTTTGCGGCTCTTGCAGTTCCATAGCATGCAAGCGAGGTTGTGTCCGGGGTGCAGAGGATTCGACCACTGCTTTCCCTTTTTCTTCATATGTTGCACCTGTCTTTTTCTCACTCTCTGGAGGGACATTCCAACAGAATTTTGCGATGTGTCCTTGCTGCCCACATTTATAGCATATACGTGTATCCACACGTCCTGGCCCATACGTCGCCCCTGAAGAAACAGTCGACGGAGCTGATTCCGCCGGCCTAAATCTTTTCTTCTCTTGTCGTCGAAACTCCGATTGATCCGATGGTGACATTTTAAACTCTGACTTCTCCGTTGCCCGTCTCTTATTCGCTTGTACTCGCTTCATATCCTTCTCCAAGGCACGGGCTGTATCGACCAACGCTTGGAAGCCTTGGCTCACTGAACTCGGAAGTGCCAACCTCAATTCATCCCGCAATCCTCCATAAAACCGATTTGTCTTTCACGCTTCCTCCGCAAAGGTAGATCCCGCATATCGCCCCAATCTTGTAAACTCATGCAGGTAAGTATCAATATCTCGCTCACCCTGCACCAGACGGAGAAACTCATTTTCCATCGCAATCCTCTGCGACACTGGCACATACTTGGCTAAAAATATTTGGGAGAATTCCTCCATTGAAACCTTCATTAAACCTCGACCTGCCAAGTGGTGCACTTCAATTTCATCCCACCATAATCTCGCATCGCCCTCCAACAAAAAAGTGGCCAACATCACTTTCTGTTCCTCGACCGTCCGGATTGCAGTCAGGATCCTTTTTACTCTTGCCAACCAATCTTCTGCCTGCGTTGGTGAAAGCGCTCCACCAAACGTAGGTGGATGGAAGTGCATAAAACATGACAAAGAGTCGTCACTTGCTTGCGCTTCCATCACCACTGCAGCATGCTCTTGCCTTCCACCAGGTCTTCCCTGTCCAGTTGGCTGTGCTTGTAACACTGCAAGCACTGTCTCCGTCACCACCCGTATGGCCTCTGCCGAGGGAGGCATCGGCGCTTCCACGGGTGCTGCACTCTCAGCAGACCGCTGGGGCTCAGACGGCCCAGCTCCATCCCTCGCCACCTATCAATGTACAGAACACCATTAATCCTTCAAAGCATAACGGTACTGCTACATTGACTACACACTCACGCACATCATGTGCATGACATACATTCCTAGTGGACATTCATGAGTTCATTTATGTTCTCTCCTCCCAAACAATCTCAACCTGGCTCTGATACCACTTTGTAACACCCCCACCCGTCACATGACATATAACAGTGGGTCCGGCCAGGGCCCCACTCCATATGGCACAGACAAGCGAAGGAATTACGTGTGGAAATCAAAATCTATGCGTATCCTTAACTCATTCCATTCTAGCGCAGCATTTTTACTTGTTAGCATGAACTCAAACCAGAATGTCCACCACATTTATAAATACCACATTTATATATATAACAACACCAGGAATGTACAACTCACACACCCTGGCCTTATGGCCTTACAAGTTCCTCTTTCACATCAATAGTTTCGTACATCGGCACGCAGGCCGGCCACACATGAAATCCAACCATGATTCTTCACATAGCCTTCAAGGACTAAGAACACCAGGCTAGCCAATCCACTTATTCTTTCCAAACCGCAGCACCTGCAATTCATCATCCAAACCAACACAGAAAACAAAGTAACGGTCAGCATTTGGCTGACCCATTATAACGACCCTACCCCCTACCCGGGGTAGTGGTTCCTTCCCTGCATACAGTGCTTCCTTTCTCATCAAGCATCAGCAAACATCACCAAATCACATCATAGATAGATCATTCTCTTTATTCCACTAACAAACACATCACATCACAAACGCTGGAGTCCACCAACGCTCCGTGCACTCAGGGCACCTTCTTGGCGTACCGGAATCCACCGTCGTACACCGCTGTCTCTCGAGGTGTTAACTTGTTGGTTGACCGGCCCTAGTCCACCAGCTCGCAGGCTGGCGACATCCCGCCCAAGCCACTCAGAGGTCTATCCTCACAGCATCACAAACAGAGCAGACCGACCCACACTATGTGGTGTAGCAAGCCGGGTTTATCTAAGCTCCCCAGACATTGTCTACCCATCGATCCCCCTCCTAGTCCGATCGACCCACCCATGTGGTGCAGCAAGCCGGGTTTAACTCGGCTCCCCAAGCATTGCCACCCATCGATCCTACCTTAACTAGATCAACCCACCCTAGTGGTGTAACAAACCGGGCGTATCTCGCACTAACCAGGCGTGCTACCAATTGATCATCTCATATCCAGGAGCTTCACCAAAGCCTCCTCACAATCATCACATCCATACATTCATCACAACAAAAATCCGTTTTGCACATCATCAAAGCCACGGAGTCTTCTCCGGTTTACCCATGAACATCACCAATCCAGACTACCGGTCCAGATGGGCTTCACACAGCATGCCTACGCCGTACTCTATATTTCCGGCTCTAAATGCAGACACAACAAGGAATCACTTCCGCGATCCACCTCTTGGTGGAGGATTCCAAGCACATGTATAGAGAAAGGACTTCGATGTCCAAGAAGGAGATCGTTACCCTTGAAGATCGCTTCGGCGCCATGAAGTAGCCGGATGGAAATCACCGCCTCGGCTCTGCCTTCACGAATCCGCTCTCGGATCTTTGCTCCGCACTCCGTAGCTCCTACAGCAGCTGGTAGACTCCTCCCTTCTCTCTCCCTTAGGCCTTTCTTCTCCCTCTCTCTCTTGGAATGAAGATGAAGAAGAAGAAGAAGAGAAAGGGGGGTTTTATCCTCTTTTTCTCGGCCTTCACCACACCTGGACAGAGCCCAGCCAATGGATCCAGGAAGAGGGAAACAAGCGGCTCAGATCTGGCCAGAAAAGCTAAAACACGGCCTGACACGCCCTGTGACACGCCCGTTTCACAGGCCGTGTCCCTCTAAGCGGCAGACAACCGACTCAATCCAACCAGTACACGCCCGCGTGACACGCCCGTGTCACGTGCCGTGTACCTGACACGCCCTCAGACACGCCCGTGTCTGAGGTCGTGTGCCTCAACGAAAATAATCCCAAAACAACCCGAGACTTCACACGGCCTGGCACACGGCTTGGCACACGCCCGTGTTCCTGGCCGTGTGCACCAGGACACACCCGTGTCCCACAAACACGCCCCGGCTCAAGACGTCGAGCTGAGTTCGACGCCCACTGACACGCCCTGTGACATGCCCGTGTCACAGGCCGTGTCCTCACTGGAAACTCGATACTCGACGATCGGCGAGTAACAGTCGTCGAGCACACGACACGGCTTTCGACACGGCCGTGTCCTGGGCCGTGTGCCCCCTCTTGACGATGTCGAACGAAAATCGTCGACACAATCTCGACACGCCCTGCGACACGCCCGTGTCGCAGGCCGTGTCAGCTGACACGCCTTGGGACACGCCCGTGTCCCAGGCCGTGTCACCCAAAAATCCTGTTTTCAGAAAATTGGCCTGTTACAATCAGCTCAATTGGTGATGAGAGTTGAAAGAACTCCATAGTTAAGCGTGCTCGGGCTGGAGTAGTACTGGGATGGGTGACCTCCTGGGAAGTCCCCGTAGCGCGGGCTTGACTATCGAGTTTGCCTCATCAAAGGGAGGCTGTGGCCACCAACAACCCGCCTGTAGAGGGAGAGGGGTTGGGGTGCTTGGGCTGCAGCCCGGTAGCGTCGCCTAGAGCGGAGCCGTGACGCTGTCACGTTGGATCGGCTAGGGGCGTTACACTTTTATTGTTTGTACTCCTTATTGTGATTGCCTGGAATGTCTGCACATATCAGTGATTTGCTTTTCCTATTGGTACAGGGGTCGTGTACGTGTTCCGGGAGTGTTTGGAAACAGGAATACGACGCACGATCATCAGATCTACTGCGCACGACCACTGGTCGTGCGTCGATGATCGTGCGCACTTGCCTTCCTTTTCCAAGATCTGTCGGGGCATACGCACGACCACTGGACACAGTGCGCACGACCACCGGTCGTGCGCCACTGATCGTGTGTATTGATTCCTCTTTTCCTGGAGTTCTGTCTGGGGTAATCGCACTACCATTGGACATAGTGCGCACGACCACCGGTCGTGCACCATTGATCGTGCCCAGTACCTCAGTTCTTCTTCCTAATCTGCCATGCCAGTGCACACTATCACTGGACATAGTGCGCACGACCACTGGTCGTGTGCCCGTGATCGTGTGCATTTTTCAATTCTGCTTTCTATAAATATGCAGGTGCCGCCCTAATTATGGAGAGCTCATTTTTCCTCCGCAGTTTTCATCTCTGAGGAGGGATTCTGCCGTCCTCCTTCAATCTCCACCATAGGGAGGTGCTTCGGGCAAGCTTTCACTGCCAAATCCAAGCCGGAGCTTCCTCTCAGCCTCCTCCATCATCTCTTGGGCTCATTTCAAGCTTCAACGCCATGACCATCAAGCAAAGGGAAGCTTGCAACGTTTGTCCACTATCGTGACACGAAGAAGACGGGTAATTGGAAGGTGGTGACAGCCCTTTTCTACCCCGGACGCAATTGAGGATCGAGCTTGGACGCGGATTGACAACCCGACGATTCCAACCGTGAATCCTCAGCAAGACTTCAGATTCGGTCGATCTCTTGCCTTGTTCTTCCTTTATTGTTGTTTATGTGTTGTTGTAAACTTTATTTATAGATGATGTGCGCTTAGTTGTAAAATGCTTATATTAAATCATGTCTTTGTGATTGGTATTTTCGTTATATTTGCTTGAGGTGCTCCATATTCCATCCACCACCAGTGCATAGCGAAGAGGTGCTTTCGACCCTCATTCTGCCGTTCTAACCACCTCATCCGCAATCCTACTCGTCCATCCGCCCAGCGATTCAGTGCATAGCGGCCCGACTAGTCTTCCATCCCGCCTAGCGAAGCATCGCATAGTGGCGTTGCATAGGAGTAGTTGTTTGTCTTTTATTTTCTTTTTCCGCAAATATCAAAACCCCCCTTAGTTAACTTCGACCTAAGGACTTCAATCTCAAGTCCTCCTCAAAATTAACTCCATCTTATGGTGTTCCTTGAGAGATCGATACTTGGGAAAACTTGCCCATTTTATATTACTTGCGCGACCGGTTCACTGCCGTGATCTTTAACATCAAGTTTTTGGCGCCGTTGCCGGGGAACACAGTCGTGCGAGTTTTTGGAGATGGAGATAGGAGATAGAAGTACTTTTTCATTTGTATATTTCATGTTTCTTCTTTGCTTTAGTTTTTACAATCTGTTTCTTTTTTTTATTTGTTCCTCTTCTAGTTTTAATTTTTCTGTAGCAGGTTTTCCTATTCTTTTATCTGTGTTGTGTAGTTAATTGTTTCTTAGAAACTATCTGTTGATGAATTCTTCTTGTTGTACCATGTATTCTTATATGAATATCCGTTGCCGATGGTGCGGGGATTATAGGCATGGTAGTGATGAGTGCCCCACTGATGATTGTGAGCATAATTCTCGTGGTTCTGTGTATGGAGCACCGTCTTCCTATGGTACTTCATACACCCAACCCAGGTCTTATGGTCACTCCTCTTCTATACATTCATCTTTTTTCTTATTCCTCTCCGGTCCCACCTGGACCGAGGAGTAATTGAAAATGGTGTTTATGTTGTCGTAGCACCGAGCACGTGTTGAAAGATTGCGTAGAATTTCAGCGCCAGTTGGAGGAGGAGGATGAACCGGGTATCCGATTCACTCTATCACCCTCTCAAATGGCCGCCCCTTCTGATTCTGATTATATATTCGCAGCACCACCTTATCTATGGGGGACTACAGCGGATATACCCATCAGACTTTCTGCTGATCGGTGTGATGACATTGTGGTGCCGTCTCTCCCTATGCATTCTTCCCCTCTTGTTGATTCACCCCCGGAGGAACCCGCACATATTTTCTCTGATGTTGTTGTTCCTCCGCTTTCTTTACAAGAATTATCTATCCCAATTTTTAGTGAGTCGGTTGATGATGTTAGGCTGGATTGTGATTCAGAGTCCGAGGTTGCGCCGAAGTGGGATGAGGACTCTACTATCTCTGACAGAGAGTGTGGATCTTCAGAGCACTATGACGCACCCCGGTGGGATGAGAAATACCCTCTTTCTGATATGGAGGTTTGCACCTCTTTATTGGACGAGGCCGTTTCTCTTGCCAGCGAGGACCTCGAGCTCTCAGATTCCCCTCGCCATGACTCATATGACACCGACAATGAGCTATGTTTGGATCCTGCTGGGAGTGAGACCGGGACCACTCCCCCCTATTTCTGATTCTTTTAATTATTCATCTCCTTTATTTCTTAATCCCATTTCTGTATCTGAGCCTGTGCGGGTTGAATCTTCGCAGGTGCTTTAGGAGGACTTGGAGCTTTCAGCTCGAGTCATGGATGATAGCATCCTCTTTTGCGAGGAGGTTGATTCCTCCTCTGTTGAGGAAGCTTCATTCATCGCTTTCTCCTCCTGCAGTCTCCCTGTAGACGATACCTTGCCAGACAAGGATTTATTTTGTGATAAGATGAGCGAGGACCAGTGCTCCTCCTCTTCTTATTTCTTATTTCCTCTACCTGTGTTGGGCAGGTATTACTATTTAGGTAGAGGGGTAACTACTCTATCTCCGTATCGGTACTTGTTACCGCAATAGATATTAGACCAGTTACCTGTGCATTTTTCTTTTCATAGGCCCATTAGCTAGAACTGTATATAATTTAATAAGTCATGCTGGGATAACAATAACCCCAGTAGTTATCTTATATTTCCTGTATTTTTATTTTCATGTCTATTTTAGTTTTAGCATTTCTTTTTGAAAGATTTAGTGCCTAATAACCTAGAGGGGGGGGGGGTGAATAGGTGTACTTTTTCTTTTGATTCTAAGGCAGATATTCTGTTCAGTTACTTAGCAGCAATTACAAATTTAACTATCACACAACACAACAATAACAGAAATTATCATACACAGAGTGCACACAGTGTTTATAGTGGTTCCCCAAGGTCTGTGTACATCCACTTTCCCCCTTCGCCTATCTAGTAGTGTACTAGATTCGGCCTAACTTCTGCACTTCTCCTCAGATCCTCAGATCTTACAGCTCAGAACCCCAAACAGGTTCCTACAACTCAGAGTGTCCCCACTCCTACAACTCAGGCAAACTGCCCTACCTCAGCCTTCACCAAGGCCTACACTCAGAGAACACAGTCTCCTACAACTCAGGCACAAAGCCCTACCACTCAGTCTTCAACAAGACCTACACTCAGAGATCTAAATCTCTTACACTCAGCCTTTATAAAATAGGCTTACAGCTCAGATCCCTTAGGATCATACAAAAAGATAATAAAGGATGTTAGGTTACCACTCTGTTTGAGAGAATGAAGAGGGAAAACTTCTTGATCAGTTCTTGATAGATCTGATTTCTGAGATCAACTTTGTCTTTGCTTTCTTCAAGGCTTCTTGAGTCTGAAATCAGTAAAAGTTGATCTTCTTAAAGTAGACCGGCTGGCAACTTCCTTCTTAAGATGGAGAATTAAATCTGGATCCTTCTTTGCAGTCTGGTTCAGAACCTGCTTCTTAAGAGATTTGATTAAACGAGTCTCTTTCTTGATTTCAATTACTGGAGTTCTCTCTCTCCAAGTAAGTCTGAAATTTCTTCGAAATACTGATTTACAGTTTTCTCTGGATCTGTATTCTATAATGATTGATCTTCTTAATCTTCTGAAAAATCATCTTCTTCTGTTGAAGGAGAAAGTCTTTATATGGTCTTCCTACATGGTAACCGGCTGATCTGGTTTCTAACGAACTTCTGACAGATTTGACAGTTGAGGTAGACCGGTTGAAATGGCAGCTGTCAAGTCATCCAGTCACTTCTTGAAAATACTGTCTCTGTCTGAAAGTTTCGAGACTGATCTTCAATATGTGTCGACACAAATAGACTAAGTGTCGACACAAGAGGACTAAGTGTCGACACAAGCCTTGGTGGTGTCGACACAACTTGTTCTGTTGTTGTAACTGCTTCTCAACACTGCTTCTGTTGAATGTGTCGACACTGATTCAGTGTGTTGAGACAAATTCTTCTTCTTTAAAACTTAGTTGAATTCTGCTGTGTGTCGACACATCTCCTTTGCGTCGACACAAGTACTTCTTCACTTTAACTGTGTTGAGACTTGCTGTGTGTCGACACACCTCCTTTGTGTCGACACAGTTGATGTCGACTAAGCCTTCAGTGTGTCGACACAGCCTCCTGGTGTCGACACATTTGATGTCGACTAAGCTTCTCTGGGTGTCGACACTGCCTCTAAGTGTTGACACTATTTATGTCAACTATTCTTCACAGTGTGTCGACACAGCCTTTATGTGTCGACACATTTCTTCTGGTGTCGACACTGCCTTTCCTGGCGTCGACATAATTTACTCTAAGTGTCGACACAGCTTTTCTTCAGTGTCGACACAAGCCTTCATAAGTGTCGACACAGCTTCTCTAGGTGTCGACACATGGACTTAGAATTTCTTTAGCAGTTCCTGCAATTACTTAACCTGCACATATAAACTCAAAACACATCAAATACACCTTGATGTATATCATTGAGTAGGGTGAGGCTTCTTCAAATCTGGTACACATTTTCCAATATACCCAACAATCCCCCCCCCTATTTGGAGAAGTCATAATCCTTAGTCAATGATATACACCATACATAACAAATAGACTATATGATGTATAACAACATTATATGACAGGGTAATTACTGAAACAAAGCATATAAAATATTTCATCACAAAATTAGAATGTTAACACAATGAGCATTCATAAAAGATTTGTTTTAACTATTAAAAGTTTCTTTAATCAAAAGTTTACATCAAAAGTTTACACAAATGATTACAAAGTTGTAAACTTAAGAAATTCTATTCTATGGCTGCTCTGGCTGCTTGATGACAATGTCCTTGCCTGATTGAATCTTGGCTTGAACTAGAGCATCAATGTCATCAACTGGCTTCTTGCCCTTAAGATCTTTCTTCTTTAGTTCTTCAGCCCTTATCTTTTGTCTTTCAAAATAATGATAAGGCTTAGGGAAATACTTGCTAGGCTCCTGTGCATTAGGAGGTAGCTTCCCAAGTTTAGCTTTTCTTCTATATTGTAATATGGCTTCTTGTCGGGATTCATGTTTTCTCCACTCTTGTTTAGAGTACCATTTGCCCCTCTCTAGGAAATTATCCTTTGCACCTTTCCAAGCAGTTAGTATAATATTTCTAGAAGTTGGGCTCCACTATTCAAAATCTGGCTTTAACTCAGCCTGTTCTCTGAACCGCTTCTTTGACAATAGAGCTTCTTGCTCTTTCAAAAATGCCTCTGGCACAGGCTGATCTACTTTCTCAATGATAATATTTTTATTACCCTCTGGAGGGCTATACATTGATTGTACTTCTTGATGGATCATCTCAAAGTCTCCTGGAGGATAAATGACTTGAGCAACTTCAGCTGACTCTCCTCCAAAAATAGCAGGATGTATTACAGATTCAGCTACATTGTCATCATCACACAAGGGTGGATAGCCAAGAGTAGCTCTGATGTTGTTAGAAATCCATTTAGCATGGTCAGAGCCTGCTTTGACTAAAACCCTCTCCCCATTTATGACTTCTCTTTCTATATGATCCCTAAGATCATCTTTCTAAAATCTGAGCTGAGCATTCAGATAGTTAACTCCATCTTTATAAAAATGTTTTAACTTCTGAAGCATTGCAGTAATAGCCTTTTGAGAATCTTCAATGGCAGTTTGAACAGCAGTTAGGCTTTCTTATAATTGTTTATCAAATTCTGCTTTGGCTATAGCCCTTTCTACAGCCTGTAAAGTAGCAATATTCTTCATCTCTGTGACAAGCACATTATGTGATTCAGTTAGATTTTCATTCATTCTAATTTGATTCTCAAGAACAAATCCTTGTTTTACAGCCATGTCATCAACTTGTGTCTTTATCTTCTCTTGGTGAGTGGCTAGGTAAACCACTGCATTTCCCCCTTTATGGAAACAGTCAGTCATTTCCTTCTTATTTTGATTTACTTCAAATCTAATTGACTTTATATCAGTTGCCAAGGATAGTTGAAGATCTTTGTGGGTCTCATTAATGTACTTTTTCATTGCTATTCTTTGCTCATCTAGCTTTATTTGCAAGGATACTAATAAAGAACTATAATCAGCTGTAGGGGCAGGCTGAGGAGCTACAGTTTGTAAAGCTTTCTTGTAACTCTGGCTTCTCCTTTTGAAGACCATGAGCTTTCTTTTCTTTGCCTAAACTTCTGCAACATTCTCAGAATCAGAAGTACTGGCAATGTCAACTCTATCCTTTGGACTAGGAGGCAGTTCCTTCTCAGTACTTGGCAGTTCCTCATCGTTCCTTGCAGTCTCCTCCTGAGATATTACATGCTCCCCCTAAAGATCTACCTTCTCCCCCTCAAATGCTGCTTTCTCCCCCATAAAAGCTGCCTGCTCCCCCTCAATATTAGTTTGTACCAAATCAGAGAACAACTCTTCTAGAGTAAACTCTTGTTGAGTAGGGACTGAAGATTTTCTTATCTCAGGAACATTATCAGCAACTGATGTGTCTTCCATGATAACATCTTGTGGTTGACTATTTAACTGAGTTTGTTGATCAACATCAATTAAAGACTCAGTTAATACTTCATCCTCAATATGAAAAATTTATTGATTAACTTCATGTATTACCTCAAGGATTGTTTGAGTTGCCATTTAACTGTCTAGGTGAGTTGGCTCTTTCACATGTTGAGGCTCCCCCTGGAGTGGATCCAGGTGAATAGGGCTCGTAGATGGTTGCTCCCCTGCCTCTGTGCATCTTCATTTCTAACTGGTGACCTACCAGTATTGTCAGCTTCTTCCTCACTAGAACTGAAAACTACTTGCTCCTCTGAGCTACTTGAAGATTTAGGGGCCATTATGAATTTCTTCTTCTTCTTCTGTGGAGGTGTTTCCTTCTCTGGAGTAGGCATGTCCTTAGTTAACACCCTATCCCATCTTGAGATAATTCTGAGATCCATTCTCCTCATGTGATTTATCTTAGAACCTGCAGCTTGGTTCATCACTTCTAGAATAGTTCCAGCTAAGCACAAACTCATAATCCTACCCAGATTGGGCTTATTCAGACTTTCCTTAATTTTCTCAAACATCACAGCTGACCAATCAGTTTTTAGCTTAAAGATAATTCTTGTCATTAAGCTGAACATGTGAGCTGATATCCTATCATGCCCACCTGGCTTGCACAGAATCACCTTTCCTACCACTTCAGATAAGAACTTGTCTTGCATGTTCATGCCTTTTCTATTAAAAACTGATCCAATCTTCATGTTTGAATCTAGTCCACACCATTGCAGTGCCTCCCTTGTCTTAGATGTAGGTACATCTTCTTCCTCTTTAGTTCTTGGTAGATGTAGAACTTTTCGTAGACTCTTCTGAGTGAGTTTTACTTTTTCTCCATGGACTATGGATTTAATCTTGAGTCCAGTTTCATCAAGAGCAGCTGCACCAAAGAATTCGAGTACTTCCTTCTTCCAAATCTTGATGGGCTCAGAAACTAGATACTCCAACCCAGTCTCAGCAACTAGGGTTACAACACCTTGAATTTCTGGTTCCGCATCGTCAAAGGTATGTCGTACTGGCTCATAACATTCATTGATGTTCTCTTCTAGCTTGGGCGTCATTAGGGTTTAATGAAATCTTGAATTTAGATGAGAGAGTTGTCGACAACAAGGTTTAGTCTCGAAACTATGGAAAGCGTGTCGACAGACAAAGGTGTTGACCTATTTATACCTTTCTCAAATCGAAGGGGAAAAGGCGTGTCAATATTCTCTAAATGTGTCGACACTGTTAAAAAGTGTCGACACTAACTTCTAAGGTCTCGACATAAGTGTCGACTTCTCTGTATCGACACTTATCCTTCTGCGCTCGATGATTAGTCGATACTCCACTCGACGAATTCTGTGTAAATCTTAAGTGTCGACACCACTTCTGGATGTGTCGACACCTACTCTGGATGTGTCGACACTACTTCTTTGAAGTATCGACACCAATTCTCTAGATGTGTCGACACCATTTCTCTGGAATGTCGACACCACTACTATGTGTCGACACATACAACTTCTTGTGTCGAGACTATTTTACTTAGCCAATTTTGTTAAACTAATCTAAGTTCAACATTCTTAATTCAATTTTAAACTTATTGAATTTGGTTTCATCTAGAGGCTTAGTAAACATGTCTGCAATCTGATTATCATTTTTAACATATTTTAATGAAATGTCCTCTTTTTCTACATGTTCTCTAAGAAAATGGTATTTAATTTCTATGTGCTTAGTCCTACTATGTGAGACAGGATTATTTACAATAGAAAAAACACTCGTAGAATCACAAAACAAAGGTGTTCTACTTACTTGAATACCATAATCTTCTAGCTGGTGTTGAATCCACAAAAGTTGTGCACAGCAGCTTCCTGCAGCCACATATTCTGACTCAACTGTGGAGATTGCCACACTGGTCTGCTTCTTACTACTCCAAGACACCAGTCATCCACCTAGAAATTGACAGGTTCCAGTAGTACTTTTTTTGTCTTCTTTACAACCTGCAAAATCTGCATCTGTATAGCCTGTCAGTAGAAAATCTCCATTCCTAGGGTACCAAAGGCCTAGATAAGGTGTGCCCTTAAGATATCTCAAAATCTTTTTTACTGCAGTCAGATGAGACTCTTTAGGGCAAGCTTGGTACCTAGCACATACACATGTAGCATACATGATATCTGGTCTACTAGCAGTCAAATACAGAAGGGAGCCAACTATTCCTCTATACAAAGTTTCATCTACAGGTTTCCCTACATCATCTTTGCTAAGAGATATACTTGACCCCATAAGAGTTCTCATGGTAGTGGATGATTCCATACCATACTTTTTTATTAACTCCAGGGTGAACTTAGACTGATATATGGATAGGCCATCTTCAGTCTGTCTTACTTGGAGTCCCAAGAAAAACTTAAGTTCTCTCATACTGCTCATTTCAAATTTTCCTTGCATACGTTTTGCAAACTTCCTGCAAAGATTACTCTCAGTAGACCCAAATATTATGTCATACACATATATTTGGACTAGTATAATCTTTCATTTGGACTCCCTAAGGAATAAAGTCTTGTCTATTTTCCCCCTTGAGAATTTGTTCTCAATGAGGAAACTAGATAGGGTTTCATACCTGTGGAAACCACCCGTCACCACACATCTTCCCAAAACCCCGAAGTAGTAGGAAGGGGGGACAAGGGTACATAAACACCAAGGACCACCCGCTGCAGGCGATGTGGGACTAATCCATCCACAGGATGGCGGGGATATTCCGCCACACGGGGGGGCCCACCGGGGTCAACACCCAAACCTGGAACGCGATGGGGAAGCCCAAATATGCGGTCCCACACACACCCAATCCCGCTGGACCTTGGTTCTCAACACACCCCCGCAGCGGGATGGCTCTGATACCATGTGGAAACCACCCGTCACCACACATCTTCCCAAAACCCCGAAGTAGTAGGAAGGGGGGACGGGGGTACATAAACACCAAGGACCACCCGCTGCAGGCGATGTGAGACTAATCCATCCACGGGATGGCAGGGATATTCCGCCACACGGGGGGGCCCACCGGGGTCAACACCCAGACCTGGAACGTGATGGGGAAGCCCAAATATGCGGTCACACACACACCCAATCCCGCTGGACCTTGGTTCTCAACAATACCAAGCCCTTGGGGCTTGTTTCAACCCATACAATGCTTTTCTAAGTCTATAAACATAATCAGGTTTGAGAGGATCAACAAAAGCTGAAGGCTGCTCTACAAATACTTCTTCCTTTAGATTTCCATTTAGGAAAGCTGACTTTACATCCATTTGAAATATCTTGAACCCTTGATATGTTGCATAAGCAAGGAACATTCTGATAGCCTCCAGTCTTGCTACTGGTGCAAAGGTTTGATCAAAATCAATACCTTCTTCCTGCCTATATCTCTTTGCAACAAGTCTAGCTTTATTCTTTATGATGATTCCATTCTCATCCAATTTGTTCCTAAAGATCCACTTTGTTCCAATGATATTGTGGACTTTGGGTTTAGGAATAAGCTTCCAGACCTTGCACCTCCTGAATTGATACAACTCCTCTTGCATGACATCAATCCAATGAGGGTCTAGAACTGCTTCTTCAAATTTCTTTGGTTCCACTTGTGATAGGAAGCTGGAGTGAAAGATATGGTACCTAAACACCTAGAGGGGGGGGGGGGGTGAATAGGTGACCTAATCCTTTTCTAACTTTACTGGCAGCAAACAGTTTATTATCACAGATTTTTAACTTTTGCACAGCAATCACAAAGTATTCACAGCATACACAGCACAATCACAGCACAACACAGTGGTTTATAGTGGTTCCCCAAGATATGGGTACATCCACTTTCCCCCTTCGCCTATCTAGCAGTGTACTAGATTCGGCCAAACTCCTCCACTGTCTCAGAACCCAAATTGGTTCCTACACCTCAGGCCCAAAGCCTTACAACTCAGCTTTATCCCAAAGCCTACACTCAGCCAATCAAGGCCTACACTCAGCCAACCAAGGCCTACACTCAGCCAACAAGGCCTACACTCAGAGATCTCAATCTCCTACACTCAGGCTAACAAGCCCTACCCTCAGCCTTTATAGTTATAGGCTTACAATTCACTCAGATCCAAAGGATCCTACAAGATAAAAATGTTTTACAAAAATTAACTCAACAACTCAGAAATGAAAGAGGGGAGTTGAGAGTTTCTTGATGAGTTCTTGGAAGAACTCGGCTGGATTCAATCTGACTTAGCTTTCTTCAAAGCTTCTTGAGTAGAACTGAATAAGACTGAATCCTCCTGCAGTAGTTCCTTGACCTCTGCCACTTAAGATCCAGAATGAATCTGAATCCTTCTTCTCAGCCTAGTTCCAGAGGCTGATTTCTTGGATGGAGCCCTCTTTCTCCAACTTCTTAGATCTGCACTTGGACTGCAAGATCTTCTTGTGTTGATACTTTGTGTACCACTTCAATGACTTGTTCAATAATAATCTGAACCAGTTGATCTTGAACAACAGTTTCTGTAAACTGTAGGTGCCTATTTATAGGCCTTCTTCATGGTAACCGGCTGATCCGGTTCATAACTGTCTTCTGACATCTCTGACAGGTGCTGTAGACCGGCTGGAACGGCAGCTGTCAAGTCATCCAGTCATTTCTTGAAAATCTCTAACTGTCTGAAAGTGTCGAGACTTTCTGTCTTTAAGTGTCGACACTTATAGTCCAAGTGTCGACACATGCTGTGTAAGTGTCGACACAAGTCTACAAGGTGTCGACACAACTTCTTGTATGTCTCGACCAGATTCTTCTTCATGTGTCGACACTGAAATTGAGTGTCGACACAAGTACTTCATCTTCTTTCTTTAGCTGTATTCTTCTAAGTGTCGACACATCACCTTTGTGTCGACACGACTTCTTGTGTTGTATCTGTTAAGTGTCGACACTGCTTCTTGGTGTCGACACATAGTCTTCTATGTTGATTCTTGCTGAGTGTCGACACAGCTCCTTGTGTCGACACTTGATTCTTCTGTTGAGACTTCAGCTGAGTGTCGACACATTCCTTTAGTGTCGACACTTGTACTTAGAATATTTTGGAAATAATTCTGTTCTTTGCTAAGTGTCGACACAACTCCTTGTGTCGACACTTTCTTCAAGTGTTGAGTCTTCAGCTGTGTGTCGACACATTGTTCTGGGTGTCGACACATACTTCAAATGCTGACTCTTCTGTTGAGTGTCGTCACATTGTGCTGGGTGTCGACACTTACTTCAAGTGCTGACTCTTCTGCTTAGTGTTGACACATTGTGTTGAGTGTCGACACTTGTACTTAGTCTCTGCAGACTTTTGCTGAGTGTCGACACAGCTCCAAGTGTCGACACTTTCTGGTGTAGACACAGCTTCACTGAGTGTCGACACAGCTCCTTGTGTCGACACTTTCTGTCTGCACTTTTCTTCACTGAGTGTCGACACAGCTCCTTGTGTCGACACTTTCTGTCTGGTGTCGACTCTGCATCCCAGGTGTCGACACAATGACTCCAAGTGTCGACACTGCTTGTCTGGGTGTCGACACAAGCTTTCTTGAGTGTCGACACTTTCCCTCTGGGTGTCGACACATGGACTTAGAAACTTTTTGCTTCAGTCCAGTGATTACTTAACCTGCACAAGTAAACTCAACATACATCAAATACATTATGATGTATATCATTGAGTTGGGTGAGGCTTCTTCAAATCAGGTACATTTGACCAATGTACCCAACAATCTCCCCCTATTTGGAGAAGTCATAACCCTTAGTCAATGATATACACCATTCATAATTAAAAATTACAAAATGATGTAAAGCAGGTTATATTCAGCAGGGTAAACATAACATGTATTAAATCACACATGTATACACATTCATCAGCACAGAACAAATAAGAAATAGACACATTCACAGAACAAACATGAAATATATGAATCATATATTGTTCTAATATCTGTCTTATACATTTTCAGAAGTTTACTAAATGTGTTACATCCAAAAGATTACAACATAAACTTCAAGAAAACTCTTAATCTATTTCTGCTCTGGCTCCTTAATTACTATGCCTTTGCCAGCTTGAACTTGAGCTTTGACAGGGGCTTCAACAGTTTCAGCATCAGCATGCTTCTTTCCTTTCAAGTCCTTCTTCTTAAGCTCTTCAGCTTTGATCTTCTGCCTCTCAAAATAGTGATATGGCTTGGGGAAGTACTTGCTAGGCTCCACTGCAGTAGGAGGTAGCTTTCCCATCTTTGCCTTCCTTCTGAATTGAACAATGGCTTCTTGTCTTATTTCATGTTTTCTCCATTCAGCTTCAGAGAACCACTTGTTCCTGTCATGAGTATGGTCTTTGGCAGCTTTCCAGGCAGTTAAAATTATATTTCTAGAGGTAGGGCTCCACTGTTCAAAATCTGGCCTTTGTTCTGCTTGTTCCCTAAACCTCTTTTTGGACAACCTTGTCTCTTCTTCTTTCTGTAATGCCTCTTGCATGGCTTCAGATATAGGTTGAACAACCTTTTCAATGTGGACATTGTCCTTGCCCTCAAGTGGGCTATACATTGTGCTCACATCTGCTTGAATCATTTCAAAGTCTGGAGGTGGATAAATGACCTGAGCTACTTCTGGTTGCTCACCTCCAAAATAAGCAGGGTTAATGCCTGATTCAGCAACATCTTGGTCATCACACAGAGGAGGGTATCCAAGTGTAGCCCTGATTGAATTTGATATCCATTTTGCATGCTCAGAACTTGCCTTGACTAACACTCTCTCCCCCTTTATGACTTCTCTAGCCATGTGATCTCTGACATCATCCTTTTGAAATCTGATCTGACTGTCCAAGTACCTGATCCCATCTTTAAAGTAAGGTTTTAGCTTTTGAAGTTGTTCAGATATGACCTTCTGGGAGGCTTGGATAGCAGTCTTTACAGCAGTAATTTCCTCTTGAAAGACTTTATCAAATTTAGCTTTAGCAGCATCAGTAGATGTAGAGGGTTCAGCAGCCTTATTTTTAATTCAGTGACAATAGCATTGTGGGATTCAGTCAAATTGTCATTCATTCTTAATTGATTCTCAAGAACATATCCTTGTTTCAATGCTATATCATCCACCTGTGCCTTGATCTTCTCTTGGTGTGTTGCCAAATACACCACTGCATTTCCACCCTTGTGGAAGCAGTCTGTCATCTCCTTCTTGTTGAGATTCATCTCAAACCTTATAGATTTTATATCTTGGGCAAGATCAAACTGTAATGATCTGTGCCCTGCATCAACATAAGCCTCTATGGCTTTTCTTTGTTCATCCATTTTAATCTGTAGTGCAATCAGTAAAGCACTATAATCAACAGTTGGAGCTTGTTGAACTATAGGCTGTGGGGCTACAGTTTGCAGAGCATTCTTGTAACTCTGACTTCTCCTTTTAAAAACATATAATTTCTTCTTCTTTGCCCTAGCACTCTCCTCATCTTCAGAGGCAGAAGTGCTGGCTATCTCAACCCTATCCTTAGGGCTTTGAGGTTTTTCAGTTTGCACATCAGGTGCCTTCTCATTTTCTGGCCTAATAGGCTCTTCCAGATCTTGTACTTGCTCCCCCTCAGCAGCAGCAGTATCTCTTCCAGCAGCTTCTTTGTCCATGTCAAAATCAACTTGATCTAGATTGAGAAATAGATCTTCCATGGTGAACTCTTGAGGTGATTGAGCTGGAGACATTCTTTGCTCTTCAACTACTGGAACAGCAGATGTGTCTTTGATAACAACATCTGGTTCTTGACTAGGCAGCTGAGTTTGCTGAGGAACATCAGACAAATCAGCATCTTCTATAAGATATTCTAAAGTTTTTAGGTCAGTGAGTACCTCTTGGATGATGATGGTGGCTTGCTCACTGTCCAGTGTAGATGGTTCTTCTACAACTGGAGGCTCCCCCTGGCTTTGATCCCTGTGGATGGGGCTAGCCTGTGGTAGCTCCCCCTGGATCTCAGCAGTCTCTTGAGCAGCAGGGGTCTTCTCTGCAGCCACTTCCTCTTGGTCATCAGGAGTGAAAACAACATGTTCTTCACTCCCTGAACTGCTGGAGGACTCTTGTTCAACTGGAGCAGTTTTTCTCTTTTTCTTAGGAGGAATCTCCATCTCAGTAATTGTCTTCTCAGGGGTTGGCATGTCCTTTGAAAACACCCTGTCCCATCTTGAAAAGATCCTTAGATCCATTTTCCTCATATGGTTTATCTTGCTGTCTGCAGCAGTATTCATTACCTCTGGTATGGTACCAGCTAGGTAGAGACTTATGATCCTTCCCAGATTGGGCTTCTTCAAGCTTTCCTTAATCTTCTCATAAACCACTTGAGACCAGTCTGTTTTCAGAGTGAAGATAATTCTTGTCATGAGGCCAAACATATGGGCAGACACTCTGTCATGCCCTCCAGTCTTGCTGAGTAAGACTTTTCCCACAATCTCAGACATGAATTTTCCTTGAGTATTCATGCCTTTCCTGTTAAATACAGATCCTATCTTCATCTTAGGATCAAGTCCACACCAGGTTAAAGCTTCCCTGGTCTTTGAAGCAGTAACCTCTTCTTCATCTTGAATTTTTGGTAGCTGAAGTACCTTCCTCAGATTCTTAGGTGAAACCTTAATCTTAGTTCCATGAACTCTGGATTTGATTCTGAATCCAGATTCATCTACTGCAGCTCCATTAAGGAATTCAAGTACTTCCTTCTTCCAAATCTTTGTAGGTTCAGACAAGAGATATTCTAGTCCAGAATCGGCGACTAGGGTTACCACTGCCTGAATTTCTTGATCTGCAACGTCGAATGCGCCGCGCACAAGCTCATAGCCCTCGTTAACGTTCTCCTCAAGCTTTGGAGCCATTAGGGTTTGTAGAATTTGTCTTTAGAAAAGAGAGGTGTCGACACAGTAGTTTTGGTCTCGAAACTTTGAAAGCGTGTCGACAAACAAAGACAGAACCCTATTTATACCTGTCTAATTTTGAAGATGAACAGGCGGGACAACTATCTTAGGATGTGTCGACACTGGCAATAAGTGTCGACACTGACTTATAATGTCTCGACACTCATGTGTCGACACAAGTTTAGTCAACAGATATTATGTGTCGACACTTGTTTATGTGTCGACACAACATAACTCGACACATTGTCGAGACTTTACTTAGAAAATTCTGAGTAAAACATAAGTGTCGACACCACATTGGATGTGTCGACACCTACTTGACATGTGTCGACACTAACATTCTGAAGTGTCGACACCAACATCCTAGATGTGTCGACACCTTTTTCCTGAAGTGTCGACACCACTATTCTGTGTCGACATAGACTTGTCTATGTGTCGACACCTTTTTACTTAGCCAATTTTAATTCTGTAAACTTACTCTAAGTTTATCATTCCTAGTTCAATTTTGAATCTATTGAACTTAGCTTCTTCTAGGGGCTTAGTAAACATATCAGCTATCTGATTATCAGTTTTAACATATTCTAATAAAATATCTTCTCTTTCTACATGCTCCCTAAGAAAATGATATTTAATTTCAATATGTTTAGTTCTACTATGAGATACAGGGTTATTAGCTATTGAAATAGCACTTGTAGAATCACAGAAAAGTGGAGTTCTACTTACCTGAAATCCATAGTCCTCTAGCTGATGTTGAATCCACAGAAGTTGAGCACAGCAACTTCCTGCAGCCACATACTCTGACTCTGCTGTGGAGATAGCCACACTGGTTTGCTTCTTGCTACTCCATGAAATTAGTCTCCCACCTAGGAATTGACATGTTCCAGTAGTGCTCTTTCTATCCTCTTTGCATCCTGCAAAGTCTGCATCTGAATAACCTGTTAGATCAAAATCTCCATTCCTAGGGTACCAGAGGCCTAGATAGGGAGTGCCCTTTAGATATCTCAATATTCTTTTGACTGCTGTCAAATGAGACTCTTTAGGGCAGGCTTGATACCTGGCACAAACACATGTAGCATACATGATGTCAGGTCTACTAGCAGTCAAGTATAATAGGGAGCCAACTATCCCTCTATACAAGGTTTCATCTACAGGTTTCCCTGCATCATCCTTGCTAAGAGACATACTTGACCCCATAGGAGTCTTCATGGTACTGGATGAATCCATACCATACTTCCTTATGAGTTCTAGGGTGAACTTGGACTGACATATGGATAAACCACTTTCAGTCTGTTTAACTTGGAGACCCAAGAAAAACTTCAGCTCTCCCATACTACTCATCTCAAACTGACCTTGCATAAGTTTTGCAAACTTTTTGCAAAGGCTGCTTTCAGTAGACCCAAAAATAATGTCATCTACATATATTTGGACTAGTATAACTTTGCCTCTAGATTCCCTAAGGAATAGAGTCTTATCTATTTTCCCCCTTGAGAACTTGTTCTCAATGAGGAAACTAGATAGGGTTTCATACCAAGCCCTAGGGGCTTGCTTTAACCCATATAAAGCTTTCCTAAGTCTATAGACATGATGAGGTAGAGTTGGATCAACAAAACCTGAAGGCTGCTCCACATAGACTTCTTCTTTCAAATTACCATTTAGGAATGCTGACTTGACATCCATTTGGTATACCTTGAATCCTTGATAGGTTGCATAGGCCAAGAACATTCTTATGGCTTCCAGTCGGGCTACTGGAGCAAAGGTTTGATCAAAGTCAATACCTTCTTCTTGCCTATATCCTTTAGCAACCAGTCTAGCCTTATTCTTAATGATGACCCTTTGTTCATCCATCTTATTCCTGTAGATCCACTTAGTTCCTATTACATTGTGGTCTTTAGGTTTAGGAACCAATTCCCAGACCTTACACCTCTTGAACTGATTAAGCTCTTCTTGCATTGCTTCAGTCCATTGTGGATCTTGTATTGCTTCTTCAAACTTCTTAGGTTCAACTTGTGACAGGAAGCTGGAGTAGATTGCTGCATTCATGTTTCTACTCCTGGTTTGAACTCCTTGTCTTGGATCTCCAATAATCAGGTCTACTGGATGATCTCTAAGATGCCTGTGAGCTGGAGGCATCCTAACTTCTGGTTGAACCACTTCAGCATCTGCATCATGCTGTATACCTTGGATTTCTTCAGCAATTGGCACATGTAGTTCTCCCCCTGGACAGCAGCTACTCTCCTCTCCTTGCTGTCTTGCAGCAGGCACTTCTTCTATAGTAAGCTTGTCCATTTTCTTTGTCAAACCTGTGGGGCTGCATACACTGCTAGACAACTCATTATTAATAAGTTTAGTCTCATCAAAAACTACATGCACTGATTCTTCTACAACTTGTGTAGTCAAGTTGTAGACTCTATAAGCCTTACTATTATTGCTGTACCCAACAAAAATTCCCTCTTGGGACTTGGCAGCAAACTTAGTTAAGTAAGACTTCCCATTGTTAAGTATGAAGCATTTGCAACCAAAGATCCTGAAGTAGGATAGGTTTGGTTTCCTGCCTTTCACAACTTCATAGGGGGTCTTGTTTAGCCCTTTAGTGATGGTAGCCCTATTTATAACATGGCATGCAGTGTTAACTGCTTCAGCCCAGAAATACTCAGACAGTGATGTATCACTTAGTAGGGTTCTACCAGCCTCTATCAAGGTCCTATTCTTCCTCTCAGCAATGCCATTTTGCTGAGGTGTTCTAGGTGAAGAGAATTCTTGAAATAACCCAAAGTCTTCACATAGTTTTGTCATGCTTTCAGACTGAAACTCAGTACCATGGTCACTTCTAATTTTGACCACAGTACTATTTAGTTCATTCTGAATTTGCTTGACAAAGCTATAGAAGACACTAGGTGTTTCAGATTTCTGTCTTAAGAAGAACACCCAGGAATACCTTGAGTAGTCATCTACAACTACAAAGGTATAGACCTTCCTACCTAAGCTGTGAACTGGCATTGGACCAAAAAGATCCAAATGCAAGAGGTATAAACACCTCACAGCATCTTTGTTCTCTATGCTTCTAAAGGTGGATTTAGTCTGCTTGCCCTTTTGACAAGCTGAGCAAATGCCATCTTTAACACACTTAACTTGAGGACCATTCCTCACTAACTCTTTGCTAAAGAGTTTGCTAATAGTCTTGTAGTTAAGATGGGCAAGCCTCTTGTGCCATTTGACACAATGAGAGACTGTCTCATCAGCTACAAGACAAACTGGAGAACCATTGTTCTCAACCATAATGTCTAGGCAGTAGACATTCCTCTTCCTATATCCTGTCAAAATGATCTCTTGATCACTTGACCTCTTGATATGACAACCATTTTTAACAAATGAGATGTCATACCCTACATCACTTAATTGACTTATACTTATTAGGTTGTGTTTCAACCCTTTAACATAAGCCACTTGAGTAATGGTAACTAAGTTTGTAGAAATGTTACCAAATCCTTTGATGATTCCTTTTTCAGAACCACCAAAGGTTACTTTTGGACCATCTTTTACTGGAATGTAGTCCTTTAGTAATCTTCTTGTTCCAGTCATATGTCTGGAACATCCACTGTCCAAGTACCATGTTGGGGTGTGGCCACTTGGACTTACCTGCAAAACAGATTAATGGACCTTAGAACCCAAAGAATTCTTGGGTCCTTGGTATTTGTTAGTCTGCAATCTGACAAAGCTCCCTGCAGGCTTTCCAATAGGTAGCTTGCTACTCACCTTGGCACTGGCATTGTGCCAACAGTCCACTGCAAAGTGGCCAATTTTGCCACAGCACCAACATTCAAACTTGTTGTACCTTTGCTTAGGTACAGCCTTTGCTGTATTATCTACAGCAGTCTTGTTGAATGCTGGGGCTTTGCCCTTGGACTTAGACTTGGACTGCTCAGTACTTGCAGGTCTAATAAAGCCCAGCCCAGCCTTGCCTTTATGATGAACAAAATCATCAATTAAAGGTAACACTGACTTAGGTTTAGAAAACCTAGCAACTAAGTCCTTCTCCTTCTGAAGATTGATCTCCAGACTCTTAATTTGATCATTCTTAAATGATATAGTACCCATCTGAATCACTGTTATGTGTTTCAGCCTAGCTATCTCATTCAACTTTTGATCAAACTGCTTCTCAAAATCTGTTGCAC
Source organism: Platanthera guangdongensis (assembly GCA_039583875.1). Taxonomy (NCBI): domain Eukaryota; kingdom Viridiplantae; phylum Streptophyta; class Magnoliopsida; order Asparagales; family Orchidaceae; genus Platanthera; species Platanthera guangdongensis. Next base: position 166,077,389 of record CM077166.1, read on the forward strand.
CAGATTTAAGATCAGCAATTTCCTTTGCCTGACTTTTGACTAGGGATTTGCTTTTCTTGTAAGCTTGCAACAGCACCTTATATTCATCTATAAGCTGATGAATATCATCCTCAGACTCAGATACATTCTCATCACTTGATGAAGAAGAATCTGAATCTGAACTAGAACAAGAAACTGAACTTGAACATGAACCTTGTACCTGACTGGGTCCTGGCTGCTCCAGGATTTTGGCACTCTCTGTCAAAGCCATTAGCCCTTGGCATTGACTATCTTCTTGTTCATAAATAGACTCCATGATCTGCATGAATTCATTCTCTTCTTCTTCAGCAAACAGCCCTATGTAGGCTTCAGCCTCAGACTCAGTTTCTGAAGAGGAGATATCTGATAGAGTCTTCTCTTTCTTGGCTACAAAAGACTTCTCTTTCTTTCCTTTGAAGTGAGTTTTTTTCTTGTCACCAGATTCCTTTCTCTTCTCTGGACAATCTGCAATAACATGATCCTGTCTATTGCAGCAATAGCACACTATCTTAGATCCAGTTGCCTTGCTTGACTTTGTCCTCTTCCTGTCTTTCTTTGAAGGCTTTTTCTCCTGATAAAAGACTTCCTTTCCCTTTGAAGAAGAAGGTCTTGACCTCCATTGTTTCTTCTTCAAGAATTTCTGAAAGTGTCTAGTGAAGGCAGCAAAGTCTTCATCACTTTCACTGCTCTCATTCTTTGTGCTGACTGACTCATCAGACTCTGAATCAACTACCTCTGGAGGTGGAGTTGATGACTTATTCCTGCACTTTTTGGGAACTTCTGTCTTGAAAGCAACTGATCTTTCCTTGTGTTCAGTCCTTGTTGATTTCTCCTCCTCTCTCCTCACTGTCAATTGCATCTCATATGACAATAACTTGCCAAACAGTGTAGGAGGAGGAATTTCCCCCAACTTAGCCATTTCTCTTATGGCACAGATCTTTGTGTCCCAATCTTTGGTTAGGGACCTTAGAAACTTGTCATTTAGTTCATAGTTACTGAACTCTCTTCCATAAGACATGAGTTCATTAACTATTCTGTAGAACTTCTTGTAGCACTCAGTTATGCTATCACCTTTACCTTGTCTAAAACTCTCATACTCCTGATTTAGCAAGGATTTCCTATCTTGCCTAACTTCTTCAGATCCTTCCATATACACTATAAGAGTGTCCCACATCTCTTTAGCTGTCTTACAGTGTATAAGATTCTGAAAAGTTGCATCATCAATGACACTTACAATAATGTTTTGTGCCCTCTTGTCCATTGTAGCTAGGACAATCTCATCCTTAGTCATCTCAGAGAAATCCTTTGGAGTTCTCTGATTTGCATCCAAAACTGAAATCTTCATTGGCACATAAGGCCCTTCCTTTACTGTGATGTAGATTCTAGGGTCAGAGGCTTCCATAAATAGCCTTACCCTTTCTTTCCAGATCCCAAAGATCTCTTTCCTGCATATGGGTAATTTCATGGAACCCAATTCCTTGTGATTCTCAGAAGAACCCATGTTTCTTGATTTTCTTGAATTTCTTGAAACTGTGTTTTGTCTTACTCTGAATCTGCCAAACAGGATCTCCTCAGACTGTTAGTCCTTTTTGAGGAACCTCGCTCTGATACCACTTGAAAGATATGGTACCTAAACACCTAGAGGGGGGGGGGGGGTGAATAAGTGACCTAATCCTTTTCTAACTTTACTGGCAGCAAACAGTTTATTATCACAGATTTTTAACTTTTGCACAGCAATCACAAAGTATTCACAGCATACACAGCACAATCACAGCACAACACAGTGGTTTATAGTGGTTCCCCAAGATATGGGTACATCCACTTTCCCCCTTCGCCTATCTAGCAGTGTACTAGATTCGGCCAAACTCCTCCACTGTCTCAGAACCCAAATTGGTTCCTACACCTCAGGCCCAAAGCCTTACAACTCAGCTTTATCCCAAAGCCTACACTCAGCCAATCAAGGCCTACACTCAGCCAACCAAGGCCTACACTCAGCCAACAAGGCCTACACTCAGAGATCTCAATCTCCTACACTCAGGCTAACAAGCCCTACCCTCAGCCTTTATAGTTATAGGCTTACAATTCACTCAGATCCAAAGGATCCTACAAGATAAAAATGTTTTACAAAAATTAACTCAACAACTCAGAAATGAAAGAGGGGAGTTGAGAGTTTCTTGATGAGTTCTTGGAAGAACTCGGCTGGATTCAATCTGACTTAGCTTTCTTCAAAGCTTCTTGAGTAGAAATGAATAAGACTGAATCCTCCTGCAGTAGTTCCTTGACCTCTGTCACTTAAGATCCAGAATGAATCTGAATCCTTCTTCTCAACCTAGTTCCAGAGGCTGATTTCTTGGATGGAGCCCTCTTTCTCCAACTTCTTAGATCTGCACTTGGACTGCAAGATCTTCTTGTGTTGATACTTTGTGTACCACTTCAATGACTTGTTCAATAATAATCTGAACCAGTTGATCTTGAACAACAGTTTCTGTAAACTGTAGGTGCCTATTTATAGGCCTTCTTCATGGTAACTGGCTGATCCGGTTCATAACTGTCTTCTAACATCTCTGACAGGTGCTGTAGACCGGCTGGAACGGTAGCTGTCAAGTCATCCAGTCATTTCTTGAAAATCTCTAACTGTCTGAAAGTGTCGAGACTTTCTGTCTTTAAGTGTCGACACTTATAGTCCAAGTGTCGACACATGCTGTGTAAGTGTCGACACAAGTCTACAAGGTGTCGACACAACTTCTTGTATGTCTCGACCCAGATTCTTCTTCATGTGTCGACACTGAAATTGAGTGTCGACACAAGTACTTCATCTTCTTTCTTTAGCTGTATTCTTCTAAGTGTCGACACATCACCTTTGTGTCGACACAACTTCTTGTGTTGTATCTGTTAAGTGTCGACACTGCTTCTTGGTGTCGACACATAGTCTTCTATGTTGATTCTTGCTGAGTGTCGACACAGCTCCTTGTGTCGACACTTGATTCTTCTGTTGAGACTTCAGCTGAGTGTCGACACATTCCTTTAGTGTCGACACTTGTACTTAGAATATTTTGGAAATAATTCTGTTCTTTGCTAAGTGTCGACACAGCTCCTTGTGTCGACACTTTCTTCAAGTGTTGAGTCTTCAGCTGTGTGTCGACACATTGTTCTGGGTGTCGACACATACTTCAAATGCTGACTCTTCTGTTGAGTGTCGACACATTGTGCTGGGTGTCGACACTTACTTCAAGTGCTGACTCTTCTGCTTAGTGTTGACACATTGTGTTGAGTGTCTACACTTGTACTTAGTCTCTGCAGACTTTTGCTGAGTGTCGACACAGCTCCAAGTGTCGACACTTTCTGGTGTCGACACAGCTTCACTGAGTGTCGACACAGCTCCTTGTGTCGACACTTTCTGTCTGCACTTTTCTTCACTGAGTGTCGACACAGCTCCTTGTGTCGACACTTTCTGTCTGGTGTCGACTCTGCATCCCAGGTGTCGACACAATGACTCCAAGTGTCGACACTGCTTGTCTGGGTATCGACACAAGCTTTCTTGAGTGTCGACACTTTCCCTCTGGGTGTCGACACATGGACTTAGAAACTTTTTGCTTCAGTCCAGTGATTACTTAACCTGCACAAGTAAACTCAGCATACATCAAATACATTATGATATATATCATTGAGTTGGGTGAGGCTTCTTCAAATCAGGTACATTTGACCAATGTACCCAACATGGAGTAAAGAACAGTGCTCAGATTCCTGCTTCTTGTTTGCACTCCTTGTCTTGGATCACCAATTATCTGATTGGCTGGGTGATCCTTTAAGTTTCTATTTGCTGGAGGTAGTCTATCTTCATGTTAAACACCTCCAGTATCTTCATTTAGCTACACCTCTTGGTCTTCTTCAGCATCTAGAGAGTCTTGTACTCCCCCTGGACAACAGCCACCATTTTCCACTTGCTGAGTTGCAGTAGAACCTTCTGTAATGGTAAGCTTGTCCATCCTCTCATCTATACCTGTAGAACTGCAAACACTACTTGGCAATTCACTGTTAATGAGTCTTGTTTCATCAAAAACTATATGTATAGACTCTTCTACAACTTGAGTAATCAATTTGTAGACCCTATAAGCCTTACTATTGTTGCTGTACCCAACAAATATCCCCTCTTGGGATTTGGCAGCAAACTTTGTTAGATAATACTTGCTATTGTTAAGTATATAGCACTTGCAACCAAAAATCCTAAAATAGGATAAATTTGGTTTTTTGCCCTTCACAATCTCATAGGGAGTCTTTTTGTGGCTCTTAGTGATAGTAGCCATATTGATCACATGACATGCAGTATTTACTGTCTCAGCCCAGAAATATTCTGGGAGAGAAGTGTCACTCAATAGAGTTCTACCAGCCTCTATCAATGTTCTATTCTTCCTTTCAGCAATACCATTTTGCTGTGGTGTTCTAGGTGAAGAAAATTCCTGAAAAATCTCAAACTCTTCATACAGTTTTGTCATACTTTCAGACTGAAATTCAGTACCATGGTCACTTCTGATTTTGACCACTGTACTGTCCAACTCATTCTGAATTTGTTTAACAAAACTATATAAGACACTTGGGGTTTCAAATTTTTGTCTTGCAAAGAACATCCAGGAATATCTAGAATAGTCATCTACTACCACAAATGTGTACCTTCCTACCTAGACTGTGAAATGGCATAGGACCAAATAGATCCATATGCAAGAGGTATAGACACCTCACTAAATCCTTATTTTCAAGGCTATGAAAGGTGGATTTGGTCTGCTTGCCTTTTTGACAAGCTGAGCATATCCCATCCTTAATACACTTAACTTGAGGACCATTTCTCACTAACTTTTTGCTAAAGAGTTGGCCAATAGTCTTATAGTTAAGATGGGCCAGCCTCTTGTGTCATTTAACACAATGAGAGACTCTCTCATCAGGTACAAGACAAATAGGAGAAGCATTGTTCTCACACTTAAAATCTAGACAATATACATTTCTCTTTCTAAATCCTGTCAATATGACCTTTTGATCACTTGACCTTTTGATATGACAACCATTCTTGACAAATGAGATGTCATATCCTAAATCACTTAGCTGACTTATGTTAATGAGGTTGTGTTTAAAACCCTTCACATAAGCCACTTGAGTGATAGTAATCTGATTACTAGAAATGTTATCAAATTCCTTGATGATTCTATTTTCTGAACCACCAAAGATTACTTTAGGGCCATCCATGATAGGTGTGTAGTCCTTCAGCAATCCCCTTGTTCCAGTCATGTGCCTGGAACATCCACTGTCCAAGTACCATATAGGGGCATGGCCACTTGGACTCACCTGCAAAACAGATTACTTAACCTTAGAACCCAAATAACTTTTGGTTCCTTGGTGCAAGTTAGACTGACCTTTAATAAAACTACCTGTAGCTCTTCTAGCAGGCAGTTTGCTACTCTCCTTGACACTAGAATTATGCCAACAATCTAAGGCAAAGTGGCCTACCTTGCCACAACACGAGCACTCAAACTTGTTATACCTTTGTTTAGATACAACCCTGACTGAATTATCTACAGCAGGTTTCTTCTTTTGTACTGGGGCTTTGCCTTTAGATTTGGACCTTGCAGTCCAGGCAGGTTTTTTAAACCCTAATCCAGCCTTACCTTTTTGAGGTATAAACTCATCAATCAATAGTAAAACAGATTTAGGTTTAGAAAAGCTAGCCACAATTTCTTTCTCTTTCTGAAGTCTAACCTCCAGATTTCTAATCTGATCATTCTTGAATGGTATAGTACTCATCTGAATAACAGTAATGTTTTTCAGTCTGGCTATCTCATTTAACTTCTAATCCAGTAACTTTTCTGAATCAGAAGCAGCCAATTTAAGACTAGCAATCTCCTTTGCCTGAGTTTTAGCCAAGGTTTTGCTTTTCTTCAAGGCCTGCAAAAAGTCCCTATATTCATCAATTAACTGATGAATATCTTCTTCAGATTCAGACCCACCCACATCACTTGATACAGATGTATCTGACTCTGACTCAATACTATAAATTGAACTAGAAGAACAACTTTGTACCTCACTTGGTCCAGGCTGATCCTGGCTCTTGTCTCCTACAAATATAGCCATCAGTCCCTTACACTGATCGTCTTCATGCTCATAAATTGAGTTCATTAGCTGCATGAACTCATCTTCTTCCTCTTCAGCAAATAACCCAATGGAGGCTTCAACTTCTGATTCTGTTTCTGAAGATGACTGGTCTGTCAGACTCTTATCTTTCTTAGCAACAAAGGACTTTTCCTTTTTGCTCTTAACCTGAGTCTTCTTTTTGTCAGCTGACGCCTTCCTCTTTTCAGGACAGTCAGCCGCTACATGTCCCTGTCTATTGCAGCAATAGCACACAATCTTTGAAGATATAGCTTTGCTTGGCTTGGACCTGCTTCTGTCATTCCTGGATGACTTCCTCTTCTGATAGTAGTCATCTTTTGGATGAGAAGTGGAAGGCTTAGACCTCCACTGCCTCTTCTTTAGAAATCTTTGAAAGTGCCTAGTAAAAGCAGCAAAGTCTTCATCACTTTCACTGCTATCAGAACTCTTGCTCACTGAATTATCTGTGACAGCCTCAGCAATTATTTTAGGTGGAGATGGAGACTTGCTTTTATACTTCTTAGTGGATTCAGTCTTGAAGGCCACAGACTTTTCCTTGTGCTCCACTCTAGTATTTTTTTCTTCCTCCTTTCTAGCCATTAACTGTATCTCATAAGATAGCAGTTTTTCAAACAAAGTTGGAAGAGGTATATCAACAAGTTTGACCACTTCCCTAATGACACAAATCTTGGTGTCCCAGTCCTTAGTCAGGGATCTTAAGAACTTGTCATTCAGCTCATAGTTGCTGAAGTCTCTTCCATAGGACATTAACTCATTAACTATCCTATAGAACTTCTTGTAACATTCTGTAATGCTATCAGACTTTCCTTGTCTGAAGCTTTCATATTCCTGATTTAACATTGACTTCCTGTCTTGTCTTACTTCCTCTGATCCCTCCATATAGACTATTAATGTGTCCCACATTTCTTTAGAGGTTTTACAATGAATTAAGTTATGAAATGTTGAATCATCAATGACACTAACAATTATATTCTGGGCTCTCTTGTCCATAGTGGCCAGGATGATTTCATCTTTAGTCATTTCAGAGAAGTCCTTGGGAGTTTTCTGATTTGCATCCAGAATGGATATCTTCATTGGCACATATGGGCCTTCTTTGACTGTAATATATATCCTTGGGTCAGAAGCTTCCATAAAGAGTCTGACCCTCTATTTCCATATGTCAAATATCTCTTTTCTACATATTGGCAATTTCATGGACCACAGCTCTTTGTGATTCTCACTAGAACCCATTTTCTTGATTCTTGTTTGTTTTGAATCTGCCTACAGGATCTTACTCAGACTGTTAAGTCACTTTTTGAGCAACCTCCCTCTGATACCACTTGAAAGATTTAGTGCCTAATCACCTAGAGGGGTGGGGGGGTGAATAGGTGTACTTTTTCTTTTGATTCTAAGGCAGATATTATGTTCAGTTACTTAGCAGCAATTGCAAATTTAACTATCATACAACACAACAATCACAGAAATTATCATACATAGAGTGCACACAGTGTTTATAGTGGTTCCCCAAGGTCTGGGTACATCCACTTTCCCCCTTCGCCTATCTAGCAGTGTACTAGATTCGGCCTAACTTCTGCACTTCTCCTCAGATCCTCAGATCTTACAGCTGTAGAAAGTAGCGAAAAAGAAAGCACAAACGGATAGACTTTTGAATAATTGAAATTTTATTATCCAAAAAAGATATCATTTACAAAGGTATGACCTCCCTTATATAGAATGGAGGAGATATGAGAGAGAGTATACAAACAATGTGGGACTAAATATTTACAGTATAGAGCGGCTAGAAATAAAGGAGACCGCACAGGCCGCGCGGTTTAACAGATGGGTTAACCGCTCGACAACTCCAACAGGATAGAACAGGCCGTAATGGGCGACCGATAGACCGCCCGGTCTCCAAGCTCCAGAGTGAGACCGCCAGACCGCCCGGTCAACAAACCGCTGGACCAGACCGTAAGGCCGCCCGGTCTAATACTTCAACACTCCCCCTCAAGCTGGAGCATAGATATCAATCATGCCCAGCTTGTCACAAATGTGGAAGAAGGAAGTAGAAACCGGCTTGGTGAAGATATCTGCCAATTCCTTGTCAGATGTGACAAATGGAGTACAAATCTGTTTCTTCAAAATCTCTTCCCGAATGAAGTGACAGTCAACCTCTATATGCTTTGTTCTCTCATGGAAGACCGGATTTCTGGATATGTATATAGCGGCCTTGTTGTCACAGAACATAGGGAGAGGACAGTCATATACCTCGCCCAGGTCAAGCATGAGAGCCCGCAACCACTTTAACTCACACGTGGTTGACGCCATACTCCGGTATTCGGCTTCGGCACTGGATCTGGAGACAACAGACTGTTTCTTGCTCTTCCAACTCACGAGATTACCACCAACAAAGGTACAGAAGCCTGATGTGGATTTACGATCGCCTTTGTCATCCGCGTAACTTGAATCTGAGTAGGCCTCAACCCTCAGATGACCATTCTTCTGAAAGAGTAACCCTTTGCCTGGTGTTGCTTTGATATACTCTAAAATCTTCAGGGCGGACTGAAGATGGCAGTCCCTGGGAGCTTGCATAAACTGACTGACCTTGCCTACAGCATAGGCGATGTCGGGTCTAGTCACCGTGAGATAGATGAGTTTGCCTACCAAACGTCTGTACCTTGTGACATCAGATAGAAGAGGCGAGTCATCCGTCCACATTTTGTCTTCTCCAATAGCCATGGGAAACCGAGCCGGTTTGGCACCTGTCAATCATGCTTCTTGTAGAAGATCAAGGGCATACTTCAGTTGGGAGAGAACCAACGAGTCAGGTTTCCGAGAGATTTCTATCCCCAAAAAGTATTTCAGGGAGCCCATATCCTTCGTGACCAAGTGCTGACGGAGGTGCTTCTTCGTCAAGTCCACCCCATCTCGGTCATCGCCAGTAAGAAGAATATCATCCACATATACGGCCAAAATCACCAGTCCCGAGGCCGTTTTGCGAATGAATAAGGAGTGATCGGCCGAACTCCTTCGAAAGCCGATGGTAGCCACAATACCACTGAACTTGTCGAACCATGCCCGAGGGCTCTGCTTTAGGCCATAAATGGCCTTCTTCAAATGACATACACGTGTCTCCCCCTAAGCAACATACCCAAGAGGTTGCTCCATATAGACGTCTTCCTGAAGATCGCCATAGAGAAAGGCATTCTTCACATCAAGCTGGGAAATAGCCCAATCCCGGTTAACAGCCACAGAAAGAAGAACCCGGATGGTACTGATGCGAGCAACCGGAGAAAAGGTATCAAAGTAATCAATGCCGTAAGTCTGAGTGAAGCCCTTGGCCACCAGCCGGGCTTTATAGCGATCCACAGTGCCGTCGGGGCGAAACTTCACAACGAAGTCCCAGCGACAACCAACCACATCAGTGCCAACGGGAGGAGGAACCAGGGTCCAGGTACCCCGTTCAGTAAGAGTAGCCATCTCCTCATCCATGGCAGACTTCCAATGAGGGAGAGCAAGAGCCTCCTGGTAGGTGCGGGCAGTAGTAGTAGCAGAGATAGCCAAAGCAAAACACCTGCAAGAAGGAGAAAGCCGATCATAGGAAACAACTGCCACAAGCGGGTGTTGAGTACACGCCCGCACCCCTTTGCGAAGAGCAATGGGAAGATCCAGGTCGATGGGAGCGTCAGCGACGGGAGCGTCAGCAACCGAAGCGTCCGTGGCGGAGAAGGCTGGCCCGGGACTAGAGAGAGACGGCGGCGGAGAGGAGGGATGAGGGGTGGGTGGTGAGACGGACTGGGAAGGAGTCGGTGGAGGAGGAGACGGAGGTGGGAAAACGTCGAGAGGCGTGGAAGGAACATAGATATCAGAAGGAAGAGAAGAGGTAGGAGAGAAATAGGAAGCAGTCTCGAAAAAAGTGACAACCGCGGAGACAAACTGCTTGCGGAGAAGGGGGTCAAAGCAGCAATAGCCTTTTTGAGTGGTAGAGTACCCCAAAAAGACACACTTGGTGGAACGGGGGGAAAACTTGTCGCGGGTAGCGGAGGGAGCATGAACAAAGGCCGTACAGCCAAAGACACGGAGAGGGAGATGAAAAGGTTCCTTGTGGGGGTAGAGAATGGAGAAGGGGGTCTGGCCGTGGAGAACTGTGGAGGGAAGGCGATTGATGAGATAGCAGGCGAGGAGCACAGCGTAGCCCCAGTAGGAGCGAGGGACGTGCATCTGCATCATGAGAGTACGAGCAACATCAAGTAGGTGACAGTTTTTACGCTCCGCCACCCCATTCTGCTGGGAGGTGTAAACACAAGTCGTTTGATGAAGTAAGCCATGTTGGTGAAAGAAAGAGGAGAACTCATGATTCAGATATTCCTTGGCATTATCAGAACGTAAAACTTTAATAGAAATAGCAAATTGAGTCTGAATCATAAAATAAAATGATTGCCAAACAGAAAAGAGTTCAGAGCGATCTTTTAACAGATACACCCAAGTACAGCGTGAAAAATCATCTATAAAAGTGACAAAATAGGAACTGCCCCTACCAACAGTGAGGGTAGGAGCAGGACCCCATACATCAGAATAAATAAGATCAAACGGGCGAGAGGAGCCACGGACTTGCTTCGGTGGGAAGGAGGAGCGATGATGTTTGCCAAGCTGACACGCATCACAGTTGAGCGGAGAATTGGTAGGAGGTAAGTGGGGCAGAAGCTGGCAGAGAATCCGAGGAGGAGGATGTCCAAGGCGAAGATGCCATTGAAGGAGATCTGTGGAGGAGGAGTAGGCGGACAGAGCGGAAACATCGTCGAGGAAGTAGAGGCCGCCGCTCTCAGTCCCAGTAGCAATCGTCCGCTGGGTGCTCGGGTCCTGAAAAGAACAAGTAGTGGGAGTGAATAAGACGGAGCACTGAAGTTGCCGGCATAAAGTAGTAACTGATAACAAATTGCACGGGAACTTTGGGACATAGAGGGTGTCCTCCAAGCAAAGCGATGGGGTGAGTTGAACCATGCCCGTCCCATGAACCGAGGAAGGTGAACCATCCGCCACACGAACCGGGGGTAAGCGGTCATCTGTCTCAAGATGGGAGAAGCAATGAGGGTTGCCCGTCATATGATTGGTAGCACCGGAGTCAATCAGCCATTTACCTTGGGTAACGACGTGGGCACTACCTGACGTCGTGGCCACAGAGGCAGAGGGCCGAGAAGAGGCGGAGGCCGAAGAAGGAGCATCACCAGAAGGGCAAAGATGAGGATGTTTCTGCCAGCAGCGGTCAACAGAATGGTCGGTATGACCACAGTGAGAGCAGAGAAACCGGGATGAACCCCGTCCACCGGAGGGTCCGCGGCTACCAGGGCCCCCCTCTAAGCTTGGTGAGCAAAGGAGTCCTGGGAAGGGGGGAGGCCAAAAGAGGCCGCTGGAGCAGCGAAGTAACAGCGGCAATGCGGGCCGCAGTGGCATCCAAAGTAGGAGATTCCGCCTCAACCAAGATCTGCTGGCGGATCATATCATAAGAATCCGGAAGACGAAGAAGATAACAAACAACCAGGAGTTCCTGGAAGTGTTTGTGCTGGTCGGCCAAGTCCGCAGAGAAGGGGCGATTCTGGAGGATTTCAGCACCAAGAGCCTGAACCTGCTGATAGGCCGCAGCAGGAGACATGGAAGGGCGGGCGAAGAGGTCTGTTAAAATTCAACAAATCGCAGACGCCCCCTTGGATACCCTGTTGAAAACTCAACAACCGAAGGAGAATACGCCCACTTATACTGTTGAAAGTTTTCCCGGATCGTGGAGTTAGCAGGGGTTATCTCAACAAAGCAGTAACAACCAGCAACACATGCAGCACAAGCTTCTTTATTGATCAAGAGCAAACTTCTTTACAAGGCGAGACATACATGGCGAGACATGCTTCACCAAAAACCAACACCGGGAGAGCAGAGACAGTTACAAATACAAGAACAAAACACAAGCCGCGCGGACTCAATCAACAAGCCGCCGACCTACTGCTGTGGAGTCCGCTCAGTCCGCCAGGTCGCCAGACCGCAACCCAAGCCGCGCGGACTCACCCTTATTCCAATGCTTAGCTCTTCACTGCCGGTCTGCACGCCGCCAGACCGCACAAGCTGCGTCACCGAATGGAACAGTTCGCCTGAAGCAGGCGACTTCCTGAACCCCGAACCAAGTCGCCAAAGAGAAGACCGCCTGGTCGCTATCCACGACCTGCTGTTTACCGCCTGTTGCTTAACCGCAGAGTCCGCACTGTCCCTGACCGCAATCAGAGCCAAGTCCTGGCTTTCCAGCGCTATCCGCACAACCTGCACAGCACAACCGGGTCAACTCTCTATCCGCGCGGACACAAAGTCCAGACCGCAGCAACTTACGCGAGCTCAAATACTGTTCACTTACTTCGGTCTAGGTTCCTTATTTCCTGATGTGACATGGGTCCTATTTATAGGCACGACGATGAGTATGGTCACCGCCCTTCCCGATAGGATAACCGCCACAACCCGCAGCAAGAACATAGTGTGTCCGCCAGCCCGCGGACACACATTCCAGTTCGCTGCTCCTGTGCAGATAGCCAGTCCACCCCAGCTTCTCCAAGGCCGGACTCCAATATCCAGCCCGCCTTGCCGCCAGAGGCCAAGCCAGGACCACCACAGCCGGACTCCACAACAGCCGTATCCGCCATTCTGCGGACAAGGCATCAGCCCGCAAAACCCGAGCCCGCAGCCTCGCCATCAAGGCACCTGCCGGACTCAGCGGACACCCGGCTTCCGTCCGCATATCCCAAGTCCATTACCTTATTGCCAAGGCATCTCCGGACTTAGCGAACACGCTAATCCAGTCCGCTAACAGCAGACTCCAGTCCGCAACTCCTGAGTCCATTACCTCGTCACAAGGCTAAACCGGACTCAGCGGACTCCGGCTCCAGTCCGCACGCTCCTGCACAAGCAATTCTCCAGTCCGCATTTCCCCAAGCTAGCAAACAAGGCAACTGCACTTCTACTACGCTTGGCGGACTGAGAAACCAGCCCGCGCTCCACTGCGCGATCTCCCGGACTGAGCCATCCTGGACTTGGTTCAATTCCCACCAAGTCCAGTCCGCTGGCCACAAGGGCCAGTCCGCACTTACTGGCGGACACTGGATCTAGCCCGCCATACCGGGCGACCTCCAGTTTCTGTCCGCGCTGACCGGCGGTCTCCGCGGCTTCCACTTGCCGCTTCACTAGAGCAGGACCAAGGCATCTGCCAAACCGGTCTGCCGAGCTCCAGTTCTTCAGTCCGCTTCAAGCCGGACTCCGCGGATAACATTCCTATCCGCCCGGTTACTTCCTGGGAGTAAACCGCCTGCTGAGCATACACTGGCCTGTCAGACCGCCGCTGCTGTCCGCGTAGTCCGCGCGAACAGACCGCCCAGGCCGCCACAGAGCAAACCGCCTGCAACATCCCTGCCGACCTAGCAGTCCGCCAACCCAGTCCGCGTAGTCCGCGCGGATAGGTTTTCCAAGCCTTCCATTCACCCACTTTCACTCCACAGAATTAAACACTCCCCCTTAAAGTGAGAAGTGGTGAATAACTCCAGCAGCTCCCGTAACCTTGCACCTGGTCCTTCCGATAGCATCTACGAAGAGATGTCCAAGACATAGTCCTCGCCCCGCATATCATGGACCATGAGGGAGCCCTCCAGCATCTCCCAAAAGGAGCCATGCTTCCCTCTACCTTCTTCAGCTTCAACCTCCACTCATGCATCATAGGAGTATCACCAACTTCCTTGGACCCAGAAGCCCAAGCCTCGTTGCCTCTGAGAGAAGTCACCTCATCAGACTTGGTGTCAACCACCTCCTTGATTCTAGTGGGGTCATCACAGCCAGAAGTACCTTGCTCGACCTGAGGGCTAACAAGGAAACACGGGACCAAGTCCACCGTGTTCCCTTCACAATATCGAGCTGGTGGCTTACTGATCCTCTTCAATCTCCGAAGAACCTGATCATGGCTAACCACCTCCGCTGCTTGTGAACCAGCTCCGTTCCCGGGCAAACCCGGAACAATGCTCTCATTGCTCCCTGAACAAGACGCCTCCTTACTGGAACCAAAAGCATCTGGAGCAACGCTCCCCCTGCTACCTGAACCAGAAGACTCCACTCTTGAACAAGAACTGCCTGGAACATCGCTCCCCTTGCTTCCTGAACCGGAAGCCTCCGCCTTCGAGCCAGAAGGTTCTGGAGCATCGCTCCCCCTTCTTCCCGACTCTGACGCCTTTGCCCCAGAGCTAGAACAACCTGGAGCACCTGGTGACTCAGGCAACTCCACTTCCTTAGCAACAGCCTCCTTCAGCCCACCATCTGACCTGCTTATCTCTAGCTCCACATAAGAGCTACCCCAATACGGCGTCAACTCATCAAAAACAATGTCTCTCGACACTATGAGTTTCTTCGTCGCAGGATCCATACACCTCCATCTTCTTCTCTGCTCATCATACCCAACAAAGACTAGCTTTGTTTTGAGAGCACCCGGAGAGTGTAAATAGCAGGTAGATCCAAACACCCGAAGGTGCTTCACTGAGGGCTTCACTCCGAACATCAGCTCATAAGGAGTCTTCATTATGATCAGACTAAGAGGCATCTGGTTGATGACATGAGCAGCACAGGCTATTCCCTCCGCCCAAAGAGCCTTCGGAACGCCTTTACTCCGAAGCCAACACTTGCAGGTCTCCGTTAACCAACGGATCATCTGAGCTGCAATACTACCCTGTTGTGAAGTATGTCCATAAGAAAGCTCCATCCGGATCCCTTGCTTCCTGCAAAAGCGTGAGAACTCGATTGAGGCAAACTCACCACCGAAACTTGTCCTCAACACCTTGATCCTCCGGCCAAGCTGGCCTTCGACAAGCTTCTTGAACTCCACAAACAAGCGTACCATGCTGGACTTCTTCTTCATGAAGTATACCCATGTATACCCAGAATAGTCATCAACCAATATCAGCATGAACCTGCTGCCTCCAAGACTGGCCGTGACGGTCGGTCCTACCAGAGCACAATGGACAACCGCCAATGGTGCATTACATCTGGATTGTGCTTTGTCAACCATGAAGCGATAGGCTCCACTTTCCTGACATCCCGCACACCCCCGACCATCGCCATAGGATGACAATCTAGGCAAGCCTCTTACGAGTCTTCTTTCCGCCATTGCTTTCAGCTTGTCCATCCCTACATGCCCCAGTCTTTCATGCCAGATAGCAGCACTATCACTGGCATTCCTCCGATCAACTCCAGAACTAGTTGAAGTCCCAACTACGTTCTTCTCCTTCCTCCCTACCTGAGCAACGTTCGCCGAGAGCAAGGTAACCTTGCACTCCTTCCGAAGATGACCTTGCTGCTTGCATTTATAGCACCGCGGTCCTTCCTTCCTCTTCCTATCATGCCTAGGAGAAATACTCCTTTCTTCCTGATATGAAGTAGAGGGACCATCTTCCGCAGCAACCTTCACCTCCTTCCTGAACAACCTAACAAGGGAAGTCCAAACCTCCGCAGCTGACCGACATCCACTGATGTGGTCCAAGAGCTCCGATGAGATCACCTGCTTGAGAATAGATTCCGCTTTCGCATTTGCCTCCTTCCAAGCTCGTATCGCCTCAGCATTGCCAGCAGTAACCTCTTGTCTTCCTGCTCCGCATACAACCTCCCAAAGGTCCTCGCCAAGAAGAAAGCTCTTCATACAGGACTTCCACCGTTCACAGTTCGCCGCTGTAAGAAGATCAATACCAAGACAACTTGCATCCTCCACTGCCATGGTTCTACCACTGGTTTCCTCTACAGACGAGCAACTACTTCCATTGAGCACTGCTAGACCACTCCAACAACCTCCCTCTGATACCATGTTAAAATTCAACAAACCGCAGACGCCCCCTTGGATACCCTGTTGAAAACTCAACAACCGAAGGAGAGCAAACTTCTTTACAAGGCGAGACATACATGGCGAGACATACACAAGCTTCTTTATTGATCAAGAGCAAACTTCTTTACAAGGCGAGACATACATGGCGAGACATGCTTCACCAAAAACCAACACCGGGAGAGCAGAGACAGTTACAAAGACAAGAACAAAACACAAGCCGCGCGGACTCAATCAACAAGCCGCCGACCTACTGCTGTGGAGTCCGCTCAGTCCGCCAGGTCGCCAGACCGCAACCCAAGCCGCGCGGACTCACCCTTATTCCAATGCTTAGCTCTTCACCGCTGGTCTGCACGCCGCCAGACCGCACAAGCTGCGTCACCGAATGGAACAGTCCGCCTGAAGCAGGCGACTTCCTGAACCCCGAACCAAGTCGCCAAAGAGAAGACCGCCTGGTCGCTATCCGCGACCTGCTGTTTACCGCCTGTTGCTTAACCGCAGAGTCCGCACTGTCCCTGACTGCAATCAGAGCCAAGTCCTGACTTTCCAGCGCTATCCGCACAACCCGCACAGCACAATCAGGTCAACTTTCTATCCGCCCGGACACAAAGTCCAGACCGCAGCAACTTACGCGAGCTCAAATACTGTTCACTTACTTCGGTCTAGGTTCCTTATTTCCTGATGTGACATGGGTCCTATTTATAGGCACGACGATGAGTATGGTCACCTCCCTTCCCGATAGGATAACCGCCACAACCCGCAGCAAGAACATAGTGTGTCCGCCAGCCCGCGGACACACATTCCAGTTCGCCGCTCCTGTGCAGATAGCCAGTCCGCCCCAGCTTCTCCAAGGCCGGACTCCAATATCCAGCCCGCCTTGCCGCCAGAGGCCAAGCCAGGACCACCACAGCCGGACTCCACAACAGCCGTGTCCGCCATTCTGCGGACAAGGCATCAGCCCGCAAAACCCGAGCCCGCAGCCTCGCCATCAAGGCACCTGCCGGACTCAGCGGACACCCGGCTTCCGTCCGCATATCCCAAGTCCATTACCTTATTGCCAAGGCATCTCCGGACTTAGCGGACACGCTAATCCAGTCCGCTAACAACAGACTCCAGTCCGCAACTCCTGAGTCCATTACCTCGTCACAAGGCTAAACCGGACTCAGCGGACTCCGGCTCCAGTCCGCACGCTCCTGCACAAGCAATTCTCCAGTCCGCATTTCCCCAAGCTAGCAAACAAGGCAACTGCACTTCTACTACGCTTGGCGGACTGAGAAACCAGCCCGCGCTCCACTGTGCGATCTCCCCGGACTGAGCCATCCTGGACTTGGTTCAATTCCCACCAAGTCCAGTCCGCTGGCCACAAGGGCCAGTCCGCACTTACTGGCGGACACTGGATCTAGCCCGCCATACCGGGCGACCTCCAGTTTCTGTCCGCGCTGACCGGCGGTCTCCGCGGCTTCCACTTGCCGCTTCACTAGAGCAGGACCAAGGCATCTGCCAAACCGGTCTGCCGAGCTCCAGTTCTTCAGTCCGCTTCAAGCCGGACTCCGCGGATAACATTCCTATCCGCCCGGTTACTTCCTGGGAGTAAACCGCCTGCTGAGCATACACTAGCCTGTCAGACCGCCGCTGCTGTCCGCGTAGTCCGCGCGAACAGACCGCCCAGGCCGCCACAGAGCAAACCGCCTGCAACATCCCTGCCGACCTAGCAGTCCGCCAACCCAGTCCGCGTAGTCCGCGCGGATAGGTTTCCCAAGCCTTCCATTCACCCACTTTCACTTCACAGAATTCAACAAGGTCCACATAGAGAGTGTAAATGCGGGACGTCTGGCCCCCCTTCGAATAGAGAGCAGCGAGGTGAAGCCAGGTGGCCTTGACCGTCTCATCATGGCGAATGACGGGAAGGCACTCATCAGAAAGGCTGTTGGTCAGCCAGGTGCGGATAAGAGCATCACTCGCATCCCAGTCATCAAACTCAGGAGAGGTACAAGGAGGAGGGTCATCGGTGAGGTGATGATGCTTGCGTTGAGAGCGAAGGAGAAAAGTGAAAGAAACGCTCCAATCGGGATAGTTGGAGCCCACAAGCTTAGAAAGGGTGCCAAGGTTGCCCGAAGGAGGAGGTGGAGAAGGAGCTGCAGGAGTGGTGGTGAGACCGGAAGTAGTCATAGAAAACCAGCAAGAAACCGCAGCGGATAGAAAAGGAAGAAGCCGCGCGAACAGAAGCGACTAGAAAGCAGTCAAAGGCACAGCGGGGAAGAGGTCGCGCGGACTGAAAAGGCCGAGCGAACAGAAGAGAAGAGAAGAGGAGGCAAAAGGCAGCGACTAGAACAAGTTGCAGGCCGGGCGAACAGAAACAGGCCGCACCGACTAGGAAGTCGGAGAGGCAAGAAAGAAGCAGGAGCGCGGCGACCACGAAACAGGTCGCGGCGACGAATAGCAGTAGGAGAGGAGAGGAGAACCAAGGAGAAGCAAGCCGCGCGAACAGGCAGCAGACAGAAGAAAGGCAAGCCGCGAGACAGGTCGCGAAAAGCGGAAACAAGCCGCGAGAAGCAGAGAGCGGACACAATCAGGAGGAAACGACCGTGTCCTCTGATACCATGTAGAAAGTAGTGAAAAAGAAAGCACAAACGGATAGACTTTTAAATAATTGAAATTTTATTATCCAAAAAAGATATCATTTACAAAGGTATGACCTCACTTATATAGAATGGAGGAGATATGAGAGAGAGTATACAAACAATGTGAGACTAAACATTTACAGTACAGAGCGGCTAGAAATAAAGTAGACCGCACAGGCCGCGCGGTTTAACAGATGAGTTAACCGCTCGGCAACTCCAGCAGGATAGAACAGGCCGCAATGGGCGACCGATAGACCGCCCGGTCTCCAAGCTCCAGAGTGAGACCGCCAGACCGCCCAGTCAACAAACCGCTGGACCAGACCGCAAGGCCGCCCGGTCTAATACTTCAACAACAGCTCAGAACCCCAAACAGGTTCCTACAACTCAGAGTGTCCCCACTCCTACAACTCAGGAAAACTGCCCTACCTCAGCCTTCACCAAGGCCTACACTCAGAGAACACAGTCTCCTACAACTCAGGCACAAAGCCCTACCACTCAGTCTTCAACAAGACCTACACTCAAATATCTAAATCTCTTACACTCAGCCTTTATAAAATAGGCTTACAGCTCAGATCCCTTAGGATCCTACAAAAAGATAATAAAGGATGTTAGGTTACCACTCTGTTTGAGAGAATGAAGAGGGCAACCTTCTTGATCAGTTCTTGATAGATCTGATTTCTGAGATCAACTTTGTCTTTGCTTTCTTCAAGGCTTCTTGAGTCTGAACTCAGTAAAAGTTGATCTTCTTGAAGTAGACCGGCTGACAACTTCCTTCTTAAGATGGAGAATTAAATCTGGATCCTTCTTTGCAGTCTAGTTCAGAACCTGCTTCTTAAGAGATTTGATTAAACGAGTCTCTTTCTTGATTTCAATTACTGGAGTTCTCTCTCTCCAAGTAAATCTGAAATTTCTTCAAAATACTGATTTACAGTTTTCTCTGGATCTGTATTCTATAATGATTGATCTTCTTAATTTTCTGAAAAATCATCTTCTTCTGTTAAAGGAGAAAGTCTTTATATAGTCTTCCTCCATGGTAACCGGCTGATCCGGTTTCTAACGAACTTCTGACAGCTTTGACAGTTGAGGTAGACCGGTTGAAATGGCAGCTGTCAAGTCATCCAGTCACTTCTTTAAAATACTGTCTCTGTCTGAAAGTGTCGAGACTGATCTTCAATATGTGTCGACACAAATAGACTAAGTGTCGACACAAGAGGACTAAGTGTCGACACAAGCCTTGGTGGTGTCGACACAACTCCTTTTGTTGTTGTAACTACTTCTCGACACTGCTTCTGTTGAATGTGTCGACACTGATTGAGTGTGTCGACACAAATTCTTCTTCTTTAAAACTTAGTTGAATTCTGTTGTATGTCGACACATCTTCTTTGTGTCGACACAAGTACTTCTTCACTTTAACTGTGTTGAGACTTGCTGTGTGTCGACACAGCTCCTTTGTGTCGACATAGTTGATGTCGACTAAGCCTTCAGTGTGTCGACACAGCCTCCTGGTGTCGACACATTTGATGTCGACTAAGCTTCTCTGGGTGTCGACACTGCCTCTAAGTGTCGACACTATTTATGTCAACTATTCTTCACAGTGTGTCGACACAGCCTGTATGTGTTGACACATTTCTTCTGGTGTCGACACTGCCTTTCCTGGTGTCGACACAATTTACTCCAAGTGTCGACACAGCTTTTCTTCAGTGTCGACACAAGCCTTCATAAGTGTCGACACAGCTTCTCTAGGTGTCGACCCATGGACTTAGAGTTTCTTTAGCAGTTCCTGCAATTACTTAACCTGCACATATAAACTCAAAACACATCAAATACACCTTGATGTATATCATTGAGTAGGGTGAGGCTTATTCAAATCTAGTACACATTTTCCAATGTACCCAACACTTTTTGTATATTTTTCTTTTGTTTTTGCGGAGCTCACCCCTGCAAGTATTCATGGCAAATTGCATTGGCGGGGTTGTGATTCTTCGTATGGCGGGCCTGCTTCTGTTTTCCACGCATCTTCTGGTATGCTCACTGGCTGAGCATTGGGTAACTTCTTCCCCCATCTCTATTTGATTTAAATTCCTATATCATATGTTGTGTAGCTTAGTTTAAGTCTGAGGGAGAGATTTGTTACCTATTGCACGCGCACATTTCATGTGCATATTAGAAGCTTTTATAGATTTATTATGATTAGTTCATTGCATCACACACCACTGCACCCACATGAGCGCGTGCTTAACTTTTTGCGTGCTGCGAGTTAAACTCGTTTCTTTTGTATGATTTGGGAAAATTATTGTGCTGACATAGCATTATGAGACGGGGTAAAATGTTGACCCTGCTGTGCTCCTAGTCGAGTGCTCTCGTCTTGTGTAGAAATTTGAGTAGATTTAATTTTTGTGTATGCTTATGATTTTATACTTTTTTATTTGCATAAAGATCTTTTTATTTTACTCAAAAGTTGGTGAATCCGGTGTGAAACAAACGATAGTATAGGAATGTGTGTAGCCGTCACTAGACTCGTTTTGCACGAGTCGGGAGGAAGGATCATCTTTCTCGGTGGCTAAGAACTTGCCCCAAGCTACTCTCGAAGCATGGGTACTTGGTTAGTCTAGCGTAAGCGTGATGTAGGCCATCATTTTGGCCCGGTTGAGCTTTGTACCGTTCCTAACGTCATATCCTCGCTAGCCCCGTTGTGCCTACCCTTCTTTTGATTCAGCTCCACCTTCATTCACCAAAGCCCCATAGCCTATCCTAGTCGCATACCCAAGTCAAGTTTAGTGTTTTATATTTTCATGTTGGGATGTGATGTGGTGTTATTATTTGTGAAAATGTGGAAGTGCTCCCAAGTTTATATCTGCTGAATTGTGAAAATAAAATGAAGAAAAAAAAAGAAAAAAATTTGTAAAGACAAAAAAAAAGTGAAAAGAAAAAGTTTAAATTGAAAGTCTTTTGGGAAATGTGATTATATTTGGAGTAGGCGGTGCACACACCTATATGTTAAAAGTTAAGTCTGGAGGTGTGGTGTACCTGCATATATTGTGGTTAGCGGTTAGATTCTTTTTAGGCTAGCTCATTTGGGTTAGGTGCATAGGCTTTCTTTTTATCATTGTTTACCTCAGTATAACCCAAGCCCCGTGATTATCCTAAAGTCCTACGGATTTGCGCTTGAGTCTAATTAGTGCCGTGGAGAGAGTGTGAACGGACAAGCGTATGTTCCCCGACATTGGTGGATTCCTTTGGTGGTGATCCTGAGCCCCGATCTTTGGCAAAGCTCACCTTAATGGTCTGCCTACTTTCTTCCTATGCGTGACCGGTTGATTAACCGTGATTCTATTTTTGAGTAGTAATAAAATTTTGATACGCATTGTGAAAAATATAAACTATTATGCATACTTAGAAATTTTCTCTATTGTATTTTTACGCACGCGAGCATGCAACTTCGCATGGTACTTTGTTTTTCAATTTCTTTGTTAGCTAGTAATTTTCCCTATTTGCTTAGATTTTATTTGCTCGGGACGCGCAAACAGTTAAGTCCACACCCGGAGTCCACTATCCATTCATCGTTGAAGTTGACAACGGACAAAGCACGGATACAAGTGCCTGTCATGAAAGCTCCGCCCCATCCAGGTTTCTCAGACTTTGAGCAAGCTTCCTCCTTGCCTGCAGCATGCCCATGCTGCAGTTTGACCTTGCAGTCACGCTTGAAGTGTCCCCACCGATGACACCTGTAGCACTTCAAGTTCTTCTTCCAATCCTTCTTAGGAGCAGTGCTCCTCTCTGCCTGATAAGAAGTTGAAGGCTTATTTTCAGCAGCAGTATTCTTCTTTGTCCCTTCCCATCTCTTCTTCTTTTTGCCCGTGAACAGCGCTTCACTACCTCCTTCAGAGATAGTCACTCCTGCCATCTGCCTAGCCAAACTTTCCTGCGACGCAAGCAGATTCTCAAGCTCCAGCAGAGATAGCTGAGTTGCCCAGCCATGCACCGAGGTTACAAAGGCAACATACTCCTTCCGCAAGCCGCAGTTAATGTGCCTCTTTAACTTGGCCTCAGAAATAAGCTCATCAGGATCAAGCGCTGATATCTCAGCACACAGACTCTTCATCTTCAAGAAGTACTTAGAGATAGTCAGATCTCCTTGAGTTGTCCTGGCTAACTCATTCTCCAAAAACTGTAGCCTTGCTACATTCTTCCTGTTGAACAGCTCATCAATGGTTGTCCAGATATCAGCAGCTGACTCACACCCAATGATGTGATCAAACAACTCCGGTGAAACAACCCTCTTGAGAACAAACTCCGCCTTTGCATTAGTTTTTCTCCAGAGCCTCACCTGCTCAGCAGTCCTAAAAGCAGCAGTAACCTCCTACCTGTCGTCACCACCGACGACCTCCCATAGCTCTTCGCCAAGAAGAAAACTCTTCATGCACGACTTCCACTTCTTGAAGTTAGTCATGTTCAAGAGTTCAATACCAAGACCTCTTGCATAGCTCCCTTCCATTGCAGCAAACTTTGGTTAAGCTTATCAGAAGCACAGAGCAATACCACCAGTTGATCACTGCTCACGCAACTGAACTTTGCTCTGATACCATGTTGAATTTTCTCAAAGTGGTCACCAGGATAGACTAATGCCAAATTAATATCCTCAGGACTATCAAGATCACACCTTGATCGTGTGGAAACCAGGAAAACAAGCTTAATCAACCAAAGCAATCACAAGGGGCAAACTTATCATATATTTTTTTATTCTTCTTTACAATGCGAGGTATACATGGCGAGACATGATTTCGCCAGTACACAGGAAAACAGGAACAATACAACTCAAACAGATCACATGGACAGAACTGCAGACCGCTGAGACTGCCTAGTCCGCCAAGTCGCCGAAGCCGCCCACACTGCTGCTGCTAGAAACCGAATAGAACACGGAGTCCGCCAAAACCACGAAGTCGCGCGGACACACCATTATTCGCCGACTGCTACAAGCCGCTGCCGAACTGAGGAACAGACCGCCTAGTCCGCCGAGTATAGCGGACAAGTTATTGAACTTGGAAATGCTGAAGTAGAGAAACTGACAAGGCGCGCGCGACATGCTGAAACTGCTGATTGAAACCGCAACTTCACTGATGCTGACCGCAGTCAAAGCCAAACCCCTCGATCCTCAGTGTTAGCCGCACAACCTGTAACAGCAAACATTTAACTCTGCTCAACCCGCGCGGACAGAAAAAACCAGACCGCAACAATTAACCAAGCCTTCACTTACTGTTCACTCAGTTACTATAGATGTGTCGGGGGTCTATTTATAGGTGAGGTGAGGAGTGTGGTCACCATCCTAATGAATACAGTCATCGCCTCAGCTCGTGCGCTAACACAATCAGTACGCCAAGTCCGCAAGGGCTTGGACAAACTCCAAACCTCCAGGAGTTAGGTCAAAGATAGTCCGCCCACTATGCGGACACATTGCCAGCTCGCACAACACAGGCACTGCGCCAGTCCGCCCAATGAATGCATTACGCCAGTCCGCCCAACGCAAGCATAGCGCCAGTCCGCCACTCAACACAGCATGCAGACACACTCGCAACTCATGCTGCATCAGTCCGCAATTTACCAAAACATGCGGACACAACCACAACTCTTGTTGCATCAGTCTGCATACTGTACGCGGACAAAGAGGCAGCCCGCACAGCTCACCAACAACACGCCATAGACTGCCACGAGTCCACGACCAACAGGCAGTCTGCCCGGTCAACAGCGGACTCGGCGGACTCTGTGGACACCATGGACTTGTCACAGAGAATGACCAAGTCCAGTAGCCCACCAAGAAACTAGCGCGAGCACGGCGGACACAGAAGATCCAGACCGCCAATCATCAGGTCAGTCCGCCACATGGATGTGAAACATCCATCCCAACATGGAGAGCTCGGCAAGGACCAAAGCCCATCTTCAAAGCCAGTCCACAAATGCGGACTCCGCGGACGCAAAAACACAAGTCCGCCAATAACCCGCGGATACAACTTCCAATCCGCTTGGTTACTCAAGAACTGGTTGACTGCTAGGCCGCAGAACAAGCTGAGCACCTCCAACAGTCTTCCAAACACAGTCCGCTCAGGCCGCTCCATTAGATGCCCAAGTCACTAAGACTTCCTTGGCCATGGATCATCCAGGCCGCACACCTAGTTCGCCCAGGCCGCATACCAGGCTGCACAGGCCGCACACCAGGCCGCACACCAGGCCGCACAGGCCGCTCCTCAAGAACAGCCAAGGCACCAAGTCAGGTCACCCAGGCCGCAAACACAGGCCGCACAGGCCGCTCCACAAGAACAGCCAAGCCACCAAGCCTGGCCACCCAGGCCGTAACCAGCAGTCCGCCCAGGCCGCGGACTCAGACTGCACAGGCCGCTCAGACCGCCCGACCTGCCCATCACCCACTTTCACTTCACAAATTTCAACACTATGTCGGTAAAGCATGCAAAATCTATGTTATCTCATGTGGATTAGGCGCTTAGCGAGATTTTCAATAATACTTGTATATATTAAATATATACGAGACAAGATAAAGTCGCACCGGTATCGTGATTATTACGCTGTGACTTGAACACGGGAAAGGCTACACCAAACTTGCTCCATGTAGTTCGACACAAGGGTGAACCACTTGAATGTCGATTGACCATAGGGTAGGCTGCAATCGAAGTGATCAACCAAACTTTCACAAGCTCATTTGGCAGCTAAGTTCGCATAACTTAGATTGGTGGTTGTACTCATGAGAGTGTACACCAAGTGCACGCCTTATGTGCATAAAGTGTGTGGTCATAAGTTCCTGCGTACATCTTATTACATTATATTACATCTTGATGCATGCTAATAGGTGAGCAATGCACCGCCCCGAAGGTGGCTAGGATGACTAGAGGTGAGATTGTTACATAGTTTATGTTCAGCTCAATGCTAACCCTCACTTATCACTTATATATGTTCGGTGCAGGTGATGGAGAACATAACAAAAAGTAACGGGCAAAAGCCCAAAGCTGAGCTGACCCTTGAAGGTCGAACTCTTTTACCGCTTTCTCTATTTGTTGACATGTGTGCCAATGTTTGCATGAGCACTATTTTGTTTTGATATATTGGATGTGAAGGCCATAAGGCTGGTATACTCTATTGTATAACATTTTCTAGTGATGTGGACACTTATGGTTTAATTTTAAATAAAGTCTTTCGCTAGTGCTTTATTTACTCTTGTTTAAATATATATATTTATGTTTATCATCTTTTAATTCCTAGCTTGTGTGTTCAATATGACATGAGATCCCGACTGGACCTATTGTTATATTATTTGTATATGCATGGTGTTACAATTTGGTATCGAACTTTAGGTTTTCGGTCCGTTGTCTTTAGAATTCGAGGACAAATTCTTTCAAGGGGCAAAGGACATGAGTAGTGCGCTAACCTAAAACGATTAGTTTTGAGATTAATGCCCATCCAGGAATGAAAACAAATGCTTGTTTGCAGAACCTGAATGTTTCATGATTGTTGTTTTACTATGTTTTCAGTCACTAAATTGTGTATTTCATGATTATAGGTGACTAGGAGTGCAGTGATGCTGTCCCAACCCCGCAACACTACTAGGAGTAGTACGTCAACTGAAGTACCAACAACTCATCCTTTTGCTGAAATAATTAAATTGGTCGAAGAAGCTGCCATTGCCATGCTTAATGCTACTAGGAAGTCTTGTACTGTTGGGTTCCTTTGTGATCTAGAAGCAATCAAAGAGTTAGTCTCACTATCGATATATTATGTGCTTATAGGGTCGCACAAAATAACTTATGAAAAAATTGGACAATTGATCTAATATAGGATATAGTGAAATGCCAAGCTTGAATTAATTAGGAGTTAGTCTATATCGATTTGAATGTATATACGTTGATATAGTGACATTGACTTGAACTCAAGTCGACATAATGTATGTCAAATTGACTGTAGTCAACAAAATGTATGTCGACTAGATTGTTTATCGATAAAGTGATATTGACTTGACTGTTTGTCGACTGGAGCTCAAGTCGACTTGAATGTTTGTCGACGGGCCTCTTGCCCATCAGCCAAGAGGCAACCTTGGCGCAGTTGGCGCGAGCCTGCGCCTGGGCCCCAGCGAGGCGGGCTTGGATCTCTTTCGAGAGCGGCTTCTCACTATTTTTGGCACGAATTTTCATGGCGCGGCAGAGGCTCAAGCAGATAGTAATTACGGGAGAGATGACCTGAGAGACAAACTCAGCTGTGTATTTATAGGGCGAAGATGGGGTCTGCAGAAAGATTCCTTGCCAGGTCAGTATGTACTCAACAAATATTTGGGGTTGGACGTATCTTTCCGAGCGCAAGGCTAGCTCGCAAAGAGCGGGGATTGTGTACAACCCCATATTCGCTGGGTAGGACCAAGATCCTTCAAGGACCAGGATTGGGCTAGATTTGGACTTATAATTGGATCAAGTAAGAAAGCATGCGAGAGGGTTCTCGCCGTAAGTAGGCGGGAAGGCTCTCGCACAGGGGTTGAGTTGCGTAATTCGTCGAAAGCCAGTTCGTCGAGCTCAGTGTCGAGCTGGAAACGTAATTCGTCGAACGCCAGTTCGTTGAGCTCAACTCGTCGAGCTGGGCCTTCGAATTAAGGTTATGATCGTCGAACGCAGAATTTAGGCTCAGGCCATGGCTGAAGCAGGACGGGCGGGAAGGCTCCCGCCCTGGGTAGGTGTAGGGTCTCGCGCCTCAGGATGGTGGAAGCCTATCAGCCTTCGGCGTTGAGTGATGCTTCTCCACTCAACGCTCTCGTCAGACTTTGGCGTTGAGTGATGCTTCTCCACTTAACGCTCCCAGCAGCCTTTGGTGTTGAGTGATGCTTCTCCACTCAACGCTCCCGCCATCCTTTGGCGTTGAGTGATACTTCTCCACTCGACGCTCTCGACGGCCTTTGGTGTTGAGTGATGCTTCTGCACTCCACGCTCCGGTCAGCCTTTGGCGTCGAGTGATGCTTCTCCACTCCACGCTCCCGTCAGCCTTTGGCGTCGAGTGATGCTTCTCCACTCCACGCTCCCGTCAGCCTTTGGCGTCGAGTGATGCTTCTCTACTCGACGCTCCCGTCGGCCTTTGGCGTCGAGTGATGCTTCTCCACTCGACGCTCCCGTCGGCCTTTGGCGTCGAGTGATGCTTCTCCACTTGACGCTCCCGTCGGCCTTTGGCGTTGAGTGATGCTTCTCCACTCCACGCTCCCGCCAGCACTTAGCGTTAAGTGATGCTTCACCACTCAACGCTCCCGCTCAACCCACACCTGAAATTACCTAAATACCCTTGTTCTGCATCTAGCTTGTTGGGTACATTGGTTTAATAGTACCTGATTTGAAGAAGCCTCACCCTACTCAATGATATACATCAAAATGTATTTGATGTATTTTGAGTTACCTTGTGCAGGTCAAGTATTTACAGGGAAAGCTGAAAAGTTTCCAAGTCCATGTGTCGACACCCAGAAGGAAAGTGTCGACACTTAAGAAGACTTGTGTCGACAGCCAGAGAAGCAGTGTCGACACTTGGAGTACTTGTGTCGACACCCAGAGAAGCAGTGTCGACACTTGGAGTATTTGTGTCGACACCAGATAGAAAGTGTCGACACATGAAGGCTGTGTCGACACTCAATGAAGAAAAGTCCAGTAAAGCTGTGTCGACACTTAGAAGTAGTGTCGACACTCAGAGGAACTGTGTCAACATCAGAAAGTGTCGACACTTGGAGGCTGTGTCGACTCTCAGCAAATTTCAACAGAGTCCAAGTATAAGTGTCGACATAATGAAGAATGTGTCGACACACAGCAGAAGACTCAATACATAAATAAAGTGTCGACACAATGTAGAATGTGTCGACACTCAGCAGAAGACTCAATACATGAAGAAAGTGTCGACACTAGGAGGATGTGTCGACACTCAGCAAAGTTCAAGAAATTCTAAGTACAAGTGTCGACACAAAGGAGATGTGTCGACACTCAGCCAAAGTCTCAACAGAAGAAGAATGTGTCGACACAAGGAGCTGTGTCGACACCCAGCAAGTATCAACACAGAAGGCATGTGTCGACACCAAGAAGATGTGTCGACACTGAACAAGTTCAACACATGAAGATGTGTCGACACAAAGGAGTTGTGTCGACACTTATAAGAAATCAACTAAGTATTGAAGAACAAGGAGTTGTGTCGACACACAATATCAGTGTCGACACATATTTAAGAAGCTGTGTCGAGAAGTAAATTCTACAACACAAGGAGTTGTGTCGACACTTAGTATACTTGTGCCAACACTTAGTCTATAAGTGTCGACACTTAAAGACAGACTGTCTCGACACTTTCAGACAGTTACAGATATTTCAAGAAGTGACTGGATGACATGACAGCTGCCATTCCAGCCGGTCTACTGCAACTGCCAGAGATGTCAGAAAGCTGTTAGGAACCGGATCAGCCGGTCACCATGAAGAAGGCCTATATAAAGGCTTATACTGTCAACAGAAAGAGATTAACAACAAGAGATCAACAATCAAAGAAGAAGATCTAGCTATTCATTGAAGAATCAAGTGAAGATCTAAGAAGTTGGAGAGAGAGAGTTCCTTCCAAGAAGTCAGCCGTTGGAACCAGGCTGTGAAGAAGGTTTCAGATTGAGATCTGAAACTTAAGTTAGCAGTGATTGAAGATCAGCTGCAGAGAATCAATCCTATTGTGTTCTACATTCAAGAAGCTTTGAAGAAAGCCAAGTGAGGTTGATCTCAGCAGAGTTCATTCAAGAACTCATCAAGAACCTGTCAACTCATCTCTCTTTTTCTGAGTTGTAGGTATATACTTTGTATTCTAAATTTCTTGTAGGATCCTTAGGGATCTGAGTTGTAAGCCTGCAATTATAAATGCTGAGTGGTAGGGCCTGTGTGCATGAGTGTAGGAGATCTATTTCTCTGAGTGTAGGCATGTTGTGGCTGAGTGTAGGCCTTGTGGCTGAGTGTAGGTCTTTGGAGAAGACCGAGTTGTAGGGCCTTGGGCCTGAGCTGTAGGAACCATTTGGGGTTCTGAGTGTAAGATCTGAGGATCTGAGATATAGTGGAGGAGTTTGGCCGAATCTAGTATACTACTAGATAGGCGAAGGGGGAAAATGGATGTACCCAAACCTTGGGGAACCACTATAAATCTGTGTGTTCACTGTGTGCATGTCTATTCTGTGATTGCTGATTGATTGTTGTGAAGAAGTAGTTATAACTCTGTGATATAATCTGCAATCTGCCTAAAAAGTTAAAAAAGATTTAAGTCACCTATTCAGCCCCCCCCCCCCTCTAGGTGATTAGGTACAATTTCTTTCAAGTGGTATCAGAGGGAGGTTACTAAAAAGGGACATAACTGTCTGAGTAGATCCTGTTGGCAGATTCAGTATAAGTAAAGTGCAGAATCAAGAAAATCAAGAAACATGGGTTCAACAGAGAATCATAAGGAACTTGAATCCATGAAGTTGCCCATTTGCAGAAAAAAGATTTTTGGCATCTGGAAAGAAAGGGTGAGACTGTTTATGGAAGCCTCAGACCCTAGAATTTATATCACAGTTAAAGAAGGGCCATATGTGCCTATGAAGGTTTCAGTCCTGGATGCAAATCAGAGAACACCTAAGGACTTCTCTGAAATGACAAAAGAAGAGATTATTCTGGCCACCATGGACAAGAGGGCTCAGAATATCATTGTGAGTGCCATAGATGATGCTACCTTTCAGAACTTGATACACTGTAAGACATCTAAGGAGATGTGGGATACCTTGATAGTGTATATGGAGGGTTCTGAAGAAGTGAGGCAGGACAGAAAGTATTTGTTAAACCAGGAATATGAAAGTTTCAGGCAAGACAAGTCTGATAGTATAACAAAATGCTATAAGAAATTCTATAGGATAGTTAATGAGCTAATGTCCTATGGAAGAGATTTCAGCAATTATGAGCTGAATGATAAGTTCTTGAGGTCTCTAACAAAGGATTGGGACACCAAGATCTGTGCCATAAGGGAAATGGCCAAGTTAGCAGATATCCCTCCTCCAATATTGTTTGGAAAACTGCTATCCTATGAGATGCAGTTGATGGTGAGGAAAGAAGAGGAGAAGACTACAAGAAGTGAGCATAAAAAAAGGACAGTGGCATTCAAGACAGAAGCCACCAAGAAATACAAAAGTAAGTCTCCATCACCTCCTCCAAAAGTGGCTGAGACTGGGTCAGATGATTCAGAAAGCAGAAATTCTGAAAGCAGTGAGAGTGATGTGGATTTTGCAGCTTTCACAAGGCACTTTCAGAAGTTCCTAAAGAAGAAACAGTGGAGGTCAAAGCCATCCACTTCACAGGGAAAAGATGACTATTATCAGAACAAGAAGTCATCAAAGAAAGACAGGAGAAAGCCCAAGTCAAATAGAACTTCATCTTCAAGGATAGTTTGTTATTGTTGTAACAAACAAGGACATGTTGTTGCTGACTGTCCAGAGAAGAGGAGAGAGTCAACAGATAAGAAAAAGACTCAATTCAAGGGCAAGAAGGAAAGGTCCTTTGTTGACAAGAAGAACAAAAACCTGTCAGACATATCTTCTTCAGAAACTGAGTCAGAAGCTGAAGCATACATAGGTCTGTTTGCTGAAGAAGAGGAAGAGGAGTTCATCCAGATAATGAACTCTATATATGAGCAAGAGGACATTCAGTGCAAAGGACTGATGGCCTTAACATAAGGTGACAAAATCCAGGAACAGCCTGGACCTAGTCAGGTACAAAATTGTTCTTTAAGTTCAATTTCTAGTGCTAGTTCAGATTCAGTTACATCAGCATCAAGTGACGTCAGTGGATCTGAGTCTGAAGGGGATGTTCATCAGTTGATTGATGAATATAGAGTTCTGTTGCAAGCATTTAAGAAAAGCAAATCCTTGGCCAAGAGTCAGGCTAAGGAGATTGCAAGTCTCAAAGTAGCTGCAACTGATTTTGATAAGCTGATTGATCAAAAGTTAAATGAAATAGCCAGACTGAAGAACATAACTGTTATTCAGATGAGAACTATAACATTCAAGAATGATCAAATCAGAAATCTGGAGATTAGTCTTCAGAAGGAGAGAGACATTGTTGCAAGGTTTTCAAAACCTAAGTCTGTTCTACCTTTGATTGATGAATTTGTACATCAAAAGGGTAAACTGGACTGGGGTTTATTAAACCTGCTAGGACTGTTCAGTCCAAGTCTAAGGGCAAAGCCCTAGTACTCAATAAGTCTGTTGTAGATAGAACAGCTAGGATTGTACCTAAGTAAAGGTACAATAGATTTGAGTGCTGGTGCTGTGGCAAGGTAGACCACTTTGTCATAGACTGTTGGCATAATTCTAATGCCAAGTTGAGTAGCAAACTGCCTGTTGGAAAATCTGCAGGTAGCTTTGTTAAGAGGCAAACTAACCAGCACCAAGGACCCAAGAATTCTTTGGGTTCTAAGGTCAACTAATCTGTTTTGCAGGTAAGTCCAAGTGGCCATGCCCCAATATGGTACTTGGACAGTGGATGTTCCAGGCACATGACTGGAACTAGGGGATTGCTAAAGGACTACACACCTATCAAGGATGGTCCTAAAGTCACCTTTGGTGGTTCTGAAAAAGGAATTATCAAAGATTTTGGTAACATTTCTAGCACTCATATAACAATTACTCAAGTGGCTTATGTTAAAGGTTTGAAACATAACCTTATTAGTATAAGTCAACTGAGTGATTTAGGATATGACATCTCATTTGTCAAAGATGGTTGTCATATCAGGAGGTCAAATGATCAAGAGATCATTTTGACAGGTTATAGAAAGAGGAATATCTATTACCTAGACATTATGATTGAGAACAATGGTTCTCCAGTGTGTCTTGTAGCTGATGAGAAATTCTCTCATTGTGTCAAATGGCACAAGAGGCTAGCCCATCTTAACTACAAGATAATTAAACAACTCTATAACAAAGAGTTAGTGAGGAATGATTCTCAAGTTAAGTGTATTAAAGATGAAATATGCTCAGCTTGTCAAAAGGGCAAGCAGACTAGATCCACCTTTAGTAGCATTGAAAACAAAGATGCTGTGAGGTGCTTATACCTCTTGCATATGGATCTCTTTGGTCCTATGTCAGTTCACAGCCTAGGTAGGAAGGTCTACACATTTGTGGTTGTAGATGACTACTCAAGGTTTTCCTGGGTGTTCTTCCTTAGACAGAAATCTGAAACACCTAATATCTTCTATAGTTTTGTCAAACAAATTCAGAATGAGTTAGACAGTACAGTGGTCAAAATAAGAAGTGACCATGGTACTGAATTCCAGTCTGATAGTATGACAAAGCTATGTGAAGAGTTTGGAATATTTCAGGAATTTTCTTCACCAAGAACACCTCAGCAAAATGGCATTACTGAAAGGAAGAATAGAACCTTGATTGAGGCTGGTAGAACCCTATTAAGTGATACATCTCTCCCAGAATATTTCTGGGCTGAGGCAGTTAATACTGCATGACATGTAATTAATAGGGCTACTATCACCAAGAGCCACAATAAGACCCCCTATGAGATTGTGAAAGGCAAAAAATCAAATCTATCCTATTTCAGGATCTTTGGTTGTAAATGCTATATACTTAACAATGGAAAGTCTTACTTGACCAAGTTTGCTGCCAAATCCCAAAAGGGGATCTTTGTTAGGTACAACAACAATAGTAAGGCTTATAGGGTCTACAACTTGTCTACTTAAGTTGTAGAAGAGTCAGTACATGTAGTATTTGATAAAGCTAGACTTATTAATAATGAGTTGTCTAGAAGTATTTGCAGCTGCACAGGTGTGACTAAGAAGATGGACAAGCTCACTATTGAAGAAGGATCTACTGCAAGTCAGCATGTAGATGATAGTGGCTGCTGTCCAGGGGGAGTACTACATGCACCTAATGCAAAAAAAGACCAAGGAGTGCAGTAAGTTGAAGAAGCTGAAAGAGTTCAACCTGAAGCCAGGATGACTCCAGCTAATAGGCATCTAAGAGATCATCCAGCAGATCAAATCATTGGTGATCTAAGATAAGGGGTACAAACAAGTAGCAGAAATTTAAATTCAGTACTCTACTCCAGTTTTCTATCCCAAGTAGAGCCAAAGAAGTTTGAAGAAGCCATCCTAGACCATCATTGGATTGAGGCAATGCAAGAAGAGCTGAATCAGTTCAAGAGATGCAAAGTCTGAGAGCTTGTTCCTAAACCAAAAGACCACAACATAATTGGGACCAAGTGGATCTTTAGGAACAAGATGGATGAACATGGAGTGATTATTAAGAACAAAGCAAGACTGGTTGCTAAGGGATATATGCAGGAAGAAGGTATTGACTTTGATCAAACCTTTGCTCTAGTAGCCAGACTGGAAGCCATAAGGTTGTTCCTAGCCTATGCAACATATCAAGGATTTAAAGTATACCAAATGGATGTTAAGTCAGCCTTTCTGAATGGTAATCTGAAGGAAGAGGTCTATGTGGAACAGCCATCAGGTTTTGTTGATTCAACTCAACCTAATTATGTCTATAGACTTATGAAGGCTTTGTATGGGTTAAAACAAGCCCCTAGGGCTTGGTATGAAACCCTGTCTAGTTTCCTCATTGAGAATAAATTCACAAGGGGGAAAATAGACAAGACTCTATTCCTTAGGGAATCCAGAGGCAAGATCATACTAGTCCAAATATATATAGATGACATAATATTTGGGTCTATTGAAAGTAGTCTTTGCAAAAAGTTTGCAAAACTTATGCAAGGACAATTTGAGATGAGCAGCATGGGGGAACTTAAGTTCTTCTTGGGTCTTCAAGTTAGACAGACTGAGAATGGTTTATCCATATGCCAGTCTAAGTTCACCCTATAATTAATAAGGAAGTTTGGTATGGATTCATCCAGTACCATGAAGACTCCTATGGGGTCAAGTATGTCTCTTAGCAAAGATGATGCAGGGAAACCGGTAGATGAGACTTTGTATAGAGGGATAGTTGGCTCCCTATTGTACTTGACTGCAAGTAGACCAGATATCATGTATGCTACATGTGTCTGTGCTAGGTACCAAGCATGCCCTAAAGAGTCTCATTTGACAGCAGTCAAAAGAATACTGAGATATCTTAAGGGCACTCCTTATCTAGGCCTTTGGTACCCTAGGAATGGAGACTTTGAACTGACAGGTTATTCAGATGCAGATTTTGCAGGCTGCAAGGAAGATAGGAAAAGTACAACTGGTACCTGTCAATTCCTAGGTGGAAGACTGATATCATGGAGTAGCAAGAAACAAACAAGTGTGACTATCTCCACAGCAGAATCAGAATATGTGGCTGCAGGAAGTTGCTGTGCTCAACTTCTATGGATACAACATCAGCTAGGAGACTATGGTATTCAAGTAAATAGAACACCACTATTATGTGATTCTACAAGTGCTATATCTATTGTAAACAATCCTGTTTCCCATAGTAGAACTAAACACATTGAAATAAAATATCATTTTCTAAGGGAACATGTAGAAAAATAAGATATTTCACTGAAGTATGTTAATACAGATAATCAACTAGCTGACATGTATACTAAGCCTTTAGAAGAAACCAAATTTGATAGGTTTAAAATTGAATTTGGTATGATAAACTTAGAATAAGTTTACAGAAATTGCTAAGTAAAATAGTGTCGACACACAGAGTTGTCTGTGTCGAGACAGAGAATTGGTGTCGACACTTTAGAGAAAAGATGTCGACACATCTAGGAAGTTGGTGTCGACACTTCAGTAAATTAGTGTCGACACATACAGGGTAGGTGTCGACACATCCAAGGTGGTGTCGACACTTAGACTTTATGCAGACTTAGTGAAGTAAAGTCTCGACTAAGTGTCGAGCTAAGCGGTGTCGACACATAAACAAGTGTCGACACATATATTCTGTTGACTATACTTGTGTCGACACATAGTTGTCGAGACATTATAAGTCTGTGTCGACACTTTTCAACAGTGTCGACACAATTTAAGTTTGTTGACGCGCCCTTTCATCTTCAATCCTAGAAAGGTATAAATAGGATTTCGTCATTATCTGTCGACACGCTCACCAAAGTTTCGAGACCAAACTTGTGTGTCGACACCTCTCTTCTCTCAATTCAAATTCTTCAAACCCTAATGGCGCCCAAGCTCGAAGAGAACGTGAACAAAGGATATGAACTGGTGCGGCATGCGTTTGATGACGCAGAACCAGAGATCAAGGATGTGGTAACCCTAGTTGCAAACTCAGGGTTAGATTTTCTTGTTTCAGAACCGACAAAAATATGGAAGAAAGAAGTTCTGGAATTCCTGAATGGAGCTACAATAGATGAATCTGGACTCAAGATAAAGTCTATGGTTCATGGGGCTAAGGTGAAGGTCTCATCTAAGAGTTTGAGAAAGGTACTAAACCTACCAAGAACTAAGGAAGAAGATGAAGTTTCTGCTTCTAAGACTAGAGAAGCACTGACATGGTGTGGACTGGATTCCAAAATGAAAATTGGATCAGTATTCAACAGGAAGGGAATGAACAACCAAGGAAAATTTCTCTCTGAAATTGTTGGCAAGGTGATTCTGTGCAAGTCTGGAGGATATGACAGGATTTCAAGCATATATGTTCAGTCTAATGACAAGGTTAATCTTCGAACTAAATACTGATTGGTCTGCAGTAGTGTTTGAGAAGATTAAGGAGAGTCTGAAGAAACCCAATTTGGGTAGGATTCTTAGTCTATACCTTGCTGGTAGTATACCAGAGGTGATGAGTCAAGCAGCTAGATCTAAAATCAACCACATGAGAAGAATGGACATGAGGATCTTCTCAAGATGGGATAGGGTCTTGACTAAGGAAATGCCAACTCCTGAGAAGGAAACCCCACTAAAGAAGAAGAAGAAGACAGCCCCAGTGGCTCAAGAATCATCCAGTAGTTCAGAAGAACAAGTAGTGTTCACTCCTGATGAAGAAGACACTAGAAATGCTGGGAAGTCTCCAGCTAAACAAGATGATGCAGAAAGGCAGGGGGAGCTACCTCAAGCTAGTCCAGTACACCAGGATTCCATCCAGGGGGAGCCCTTACATATGGATGAGCCACCTCCACTAGAAAGTGAACAAGCTACCCACACTATACTTGAGGTAATCACTGAGATTAATGCATTAGATTTCCATATTGAGGATGATATCTTGTCTGATTCAATACCTCATGTTAATCAGCAACCTCATACACATAGCCAATACCAAGATGTTGTCATGGAGGACACATCTGTTGCAGATCAAGTGGTATCTGAACAAGTAGCTGATGAGACAAGAGTTTCTCCACCCCATCCTCCATAAGAATTCACCCTAGAAGAGCTATTCCCTGACCTACTCCAAACAGACTTTGAGAAAGAAAGTGCTGCTGCTGAGGGGGAGAAGGCTCATGTTGAGGGGGAGCAAGTAGTTATTGTTGAGGAAACTGCAAGGCAGGAACCTGAAGTGCTGAAAGAGTTACCTCCAAGCCCTAAGGACAGGGTTGATATTGCAAGCACATCTGCATCTGAAGATGAGGAGGCTGCCAGAGCTAAAAAGAGAAAGTTTCAAGTCTTCAAGAGGAGAAGCCAAAATTATAAGAAAGCTCTACAAACCATTGCACCACAGCCTACACCACAGCCAGCAGCATCTGTATATTACAGTTCTCTGATGGTTGCAATGCAGATAAAGCTTGATGAGCAAAGTAAAGCAATAAAACATATATGGATGAGGGGCATAAGTCTCTACAGTTTGATCTTGCACAAGACATTAAGTCCATTAGATTTGAAATGAATCTAAATAAGAAGGAGATGACTGACTGCTTCCACAAGGGAGGGAATGCAGTGGTATACTTGGCTACACATCAAGAGAAAATCAAAGCTCAAGTGGATGATATTGCACTGAAGCAAGACTATGTTCTGGAGAATCAAATAAGGATGAATGATAATTTGACAGCTTCCCACAATGCCATTGTAACTGAATTAAAGAATATAGCAACTGCCCAGAATGCAGCCCTGACCACTATCAAAGAAGAATTTGACAAAGCATTGCAAAAGAGTTTAACTGATGTTACTTCTGCAATTCAAGATTCTCAGAAGCTACTCACTGAAAAACTCCAAAGGTTGAAACCTTTTTACAAGGATGGAGTTAATTACCTAAATGCACAAATCAGATTTCAGAAAGATGATCTAAGAAATCACATAGAAAGTGAAGTCATAAAGGGAGAGAGGGTGTTAGTCAAAGCAGGCTCTGATCATGCTTAATGGATTTCCAATTCCATCAGAGCCACTCTTGGTTATCCTCCTTTATGTGATGATGATAATGTTGCAGAGTCTGGGATTAATCCTGCCTATCTTTTAGGTGAGCAAGCTGAAGTAGCTCAGGTGATCTATCCTCCAACAGACTTTGATATGATTCATGCATACATACAATCCATGTATAGCCCTCCTGTGGGAAAGCACAATGTCATCATAGAAAAAGTGGTTCAACCAGTATCTGAGGCTATACAAGAAGCTTTGCAGAAAGAACAAGAAGCCAAATTGTCTAAGAACAGGTTCAGAGTGCAAGCTGAACAAAGGCCTGACTTTGAACAATGAAGCCACACTTCAAGGAATATTATCTTAACTGCATGTAATTTGAACAATGGAGCCCCAACAACCAGGCAAGCTGTGTCGGCACTTCATTATGTCGACACTTATACTTGGACTCTGCTGAAATTTGCTGAGTGTCGACACTGCCTCCAAGTGTCGACACTCTCTGATGTAGACACAATTCCTCTGGGTGTCGACACTGCTTCTAAGTGTCGACACAACTTTACTGGACTTCTCTTCATTGAGTGTCGACACAGCTTTCATGTGTCGACACTTTCTGTCTGGTGTCGACTCTGCATCCCTGGTGTCGACACAATTACTCCAAGTGTCGACACTGCTTGCCTGGTTGTTGACACAAGTCTTCTTAAGTGTCGACACTTTCCTTCTGGGTGTCGACACATGGACTTAGAAACTTTTCAGCTTTCCCTGTAAATACTTGACCTGTACAACTCAATTCAAAACACATCAAATACATTTTGATGTATATCATTGAGTAAGGTGAGGCTTCTTCAAATCAGGTACATTTAAACCAATGTACCCAACAATCTCTCCCTATTTGGAGAAGTCATAACCCTTAGTCAATGATATACACCATACATAATAAAATCACAGTATGATGTAAAACAGGATTATGCAATCAGGGAAAGTACATAAACATGTATTAAACAAAACATGTACACACATATATCTCAGAACAAATATGTAATAGAGTTTTTCACACACCACATTGTTCTAATAATTTTGTCATATTCATTATACAAAAGTTTACAGAGTGTTTAAAATCAAAAGATTACAGCTGTAAACTAAAGATAAGTCTAATCTATTTTTGCTCAGCCTCCTTGATAACTATGACCTTCCCAGACTATATCTTTGCTTGCACAGGGGCATCAAGCATCTTCAGCAGCAGCAGGCTTCTTGCCTTTAATATCCTTCTTCTTTAGCTTCTTCTGCTTTGATCTTTTGCCTCTCAAAGTAATGATAAGACTTGAGAAAGTACTTGCTAGGCTCCTGGGCAGTAGGAGGTAGCTTTCCCATCTTAGCCTTTCTCCTGTATTGCACAATGGCTTCTTGCCTAGTCTCATGCTTCCTCCATTCCAGTTCAGAAAACCACTTGTTTCTATCTTGAATATTATCCTTGGAAGCCTTCCATGCAGTTAAGATAATATTCCTGGAGGTGGGGCTCCACTGTTCAAAATCAGGCCTTTGTTCAGCTTGCTCTCTGAACCTCTTCTTAGACAATCTGGCTTCTTGTTCTTTCAGTATAGCTTCTTGTATAGCCTCAAATACTGGCTGAACCACT
Organism: Platanthera guangdongensis; assembly: GCA_039583875.1. Classification (NCBI taxonomy): domain Eukaryota; kingdom Viridiplantae; phylum Streptophyta; class Magnoliopsida; order Asparagales; family Orchidaceae; genus Platanthera; species Platanthera guangdongensis. Next base: position 166,116,966 of record CM077166.1, read on the forward strand.
TTTTCTATAATGACATTTTGCTGTCCCTCAGGTGGGCTATACATTGATTGTATATCTGCTTGTATCATATCAAAGTCTGGTGGAGGATAGATCACCTGAGCTACTTCAGCTTGCTCACCTCCAAGATAGGCAGGATTAATCCCAGACTCTGCAATATTATCATCATCACATAAAGGAGGATAACCAAGAGTGCTCTGATGGAATTGGAAATCCATTTTGCATGATCAGAGCCTGCTTTGACTAACACCCTCTCCCCCTTTATGACTTCTCTTTATATGTGATCTCTTAGATCATCTTTCTAAAATCTGATTTGTGCATGTAAGTAATTGACTCCATCCTTGTAGAAAGATTTCAACCTTTGGAGCTTTTCAGTGTGGAGCTTCTGAGAATCTTGAATTGCAGAAGTTACATCAGTTAGGCTCTCTTGCAATGCTTTGTCAAATTCCACTTTGGCAGTGGTCAGAGCTACATTCTGGGCAGTTGCTATACTCTTAAGTTCAGTGACAATAGCATTGTGAGAAGCTGTCAAGTTATCATTCATTCTGATTTGATTCTCCAGTACATATTCTTGCTTTACTTCAAGTTCATCCACTTAAGCTTTAATTTTCTCTTGATGAGTAGCTAGATATGTCACAACCCGCATTTCCTCAATGAGTACATCGTATCAGAGCAAGAGGAACTATGGGTTATGATGCCACGTCGTGCAGGGGATAACTGCACACGCTCAGGCAACTCTTGACGTTGACTTTACAAGTTGAAATTCAATAGTTACATGCAGGAAAACTTTTGGATTAAATGGCCGTATCCCTCGGCCTTAAATAGTAAAACTGTATTTGTACGCGGCGGAAATACTTTGTTTATTGATAGTGAGCTCCTATATGCAGCCTATCATGATACTACTATAAGAAATCCTCTTTATTTACGTTATTTGAAATAAGTCTTAGTTGATTAAAACATGTATGCATGATATACATAATAGGTTTTGTTAACTTCAAAATATCTAATGCAACCTACTAGAAAACTATCCCAAAAGCAAGTACATATCACTCCATCCAAGTGAGTCACATTAGCAGTCTAGTTCATAGTTTACACAAAAGAAAACCCACCAAATGGGCGCCAACAAGCTGACACGAACCCATTGGGGCACATGTATGTCTGTACAACAAAGAGAAGCACTACCTCACCAAAGAAGCTCGGCAAGCTCCACAGCAACTCCACTAACCAACCTAGCCGCTCAACCGGCTACAACCTGCACCTGAGGCATTCAAGAAAGAATACCTCAGCAATCATCCAAACTATACAAAAGAGAGCATAAAGGTTATAATGGATCAAGAAGGGGCTTACCGACCCCGTAGCAATGCTTCATACAAGTAAAAAGAGTGCATAAAACAAGTGGAAAACGCACCCAAAACATATGCCAAACGCACCAAGTGCGTACAAGTTCATCAAATCCTGCTCAACCCGCAGGAGCAAAAGGCAAAACACATGCCCATTCCGTCATTCATAAACCAAGAAATTACGATACTAGTGAAGCTTAAGCAGCGGTTAAGTTCAATTTCGCAAGGGTCTTACCGGTGGCGGCCCTAAAGTGGAATGCACCAAACAAAACCAGCCCAAATCGGGGCCCAAGTGGTCTCTCTAACCACAAAAACAAAACCCGGTGGCCACAGGCTGAAACCACACCACCCCTTGCAAAATTCTCACACAAACGCTCCTGCCATGGTTCACAAATTCGCCTCGCAAAACGCCCCATAACCCAAGGTAACACGTTTCCTTTCATCGCCCTCACGCATGACAACAAGTTGCTAGAAAGGTAAAGTAATTAAGCCATGGTCTACTTGAATTACATGATGAGGAACAAGAACAACCACATGATTAGGCGAGATAAAGGCTACATGAACATGCATCAAATGAAAAGGGCTAGATGAACAAGAATCCAATGGCTACATCAAGTACATGAGCATAAGAAATTGAAGAGCATAAGGAAATACATGAATCAACGGCGTTCAGCATAAGGAAATTTAAGAGCATAATCAAGCTAGTGAGGAAGGACCCAAAACAAGAAGAACAAGCTCATGAAACGTGAAAGAGAAACTAGCTATTTTGTTTGCACAAGTAAAATCAAGAAAGAGGATTGGCAAGGGTGAAGAACACCGCTTGCCTGAACCGAGACGATGCCGCGACGGCTGCTCATCCCTTTCCTTGCCTTGCTTGCTCCCTTGCTCCCTTGCTTTCTCTTTGAGAATGAAGAAGAAGATGAAGAGAAGGTAGAATGAGGAGAAGAAACTCTGTTTCGGCCTTATTTCCTCCAGAACAGAGCTGAACCGTTCGATGCAGAATCAAGGAAATGAACGGCACAAAAAACTGGAAAAAGTCGATTTTCGGGCCGGTCACGCCCTGTGTCACGCCCGTGACACAGGGCGTGTACCTATAGAGCGGCGCCGAAAGTCGGCAAATCAAAGTTTATCCACACGGTACACGGCCGGGTACACGCCCGTGACGGGTCGGTCACGCCCGTGACCTAGGGCGTGTAACCCGTGTCTCGACACCTCGTCGACAAAAAGTGTCGACACTCGACCCAGCCTGACACGCCCTGTGACACGCCCATGTCACAGGCCGTGTCCCCTCTCTCGACGACTCGACACTCGATACTCGACGCTCGATACTCGACGATCGACACTCGACACTCGACGAAGCGGGACACGGCCCGTGACACGCCCGTGTCACGGGGCGTGTACCCCATTCGTCGAGCTCAACTCGACGCAAGAAAAACTCGTCGAGTCAAGGTCACGCCCAGGTCACGGCCTGGGTCACGCCCGTGTCAGGGGGCGTGTCTCGCACAAAAACGACCATTTTTCCCTTTTGTGAAAAATGTTTCTGAGACGTCCTAGACCATTTTTGCCTCAAGCACTTTTTACCCTTTTTTTTGTTTCCGGAATCAGCAACTTATTTTGAGCTACATTACCCGGGCGCGAAAAAGTGCAAGCATTCCCTAAGAGGCCTCACCGAGTCCCTCATATGGACTCCGGTTTGCTGGGGAATCGTGCAACTCGGCAAACAAAACAGCCACTCGCAAGCCCGCGGAAAAAACCATGCTCAAACTACAGTCAAAACCAACGTAACGCCCATCATGCGTACGTAATCAAAAATCCGGGGCGTTACAATCACCCCCCCTAACAAAAAGTTTCACCTCGAAACTTTTGACAAAACCAAACACACAGCAACCCAAGGCATGAATACTACATCACATACTAAATCACATACCAGCTTATCTACGGGAACAAATGAGGGTGCGCCGCCCTCATCGTTGACTCGAGCTCCCACGTCGCGCTTTCCACATCCTGATTTTTCCATAGCACCTTGACCATAGGAATCTTCTTTTTCCGCAACACGCGATCTTGGGAGTCCAATATCTGGATGGGCATCTCCTCATATGAAAGATTCGGTGTCAATGGCGGCACAACGTCCAACACTTGTTTGTCATTTCGCACACACTTGCGAAGTTGGCTCACATGAAACACATTGTGAACACCAGGAAAGTTCACGGGTAATTCTATTTTGTAGGCGGATGCACCAATTCGCGCAAGAATCTTGAAGGGACCCACAAATCTTGAGTCTAATTTGCGCTCTTTTCCAAACCTTTTAATCCCAACCATTGGGGAGACCTTCAAGAAAACGGAATCTCCCACCGCAAATGCTAATTCCGACCTTCGTCGGTTGGCGTATTTTTCATATCGCTCTTGGGCGATTCGGAGCTTCTCCCGAATACCTCGGACGGCAACTTCCATGTCCTCGAGCGCTTCCGGACCCAACAAAGGCCGCTCGCCAACCTCAGCCCAAAATAGTGGGGTCCGACATCGATGCCCATATAAAGCTTCGAACGGAGCCATTTGCAAGCTTTCTTGATAGCTATTATTATACGCGAACTCCATAAGCTGCAAACGTTCATCCCATGCTCCGCCATACTCAAGAATGTAACATCGAATCATATCTTCTACAATTTGATTTACTCTTTCGGTTTGGCCATTCGTCTGAGGATGATAAGCCGTGGAGTATCGCAACTCTGTCCCCAAACCCTCTTGTAAACTGCGCCAAAAACGAGAGGTAAAGCGGGAATCTCGGTCTGAAATAATATTCATAGGCACACCATGCAGTCGGATGATCTCGTTCAAATAGAGCTCCGCTATGGTCTTCATCGGGTAGTTGACCTTAAAGGGTATGAAATGAGCACATTTGGTCAACCTATCCACGATCACCCACACGGAGTCATGTCCTCGTGGAGATCTTGGTAAACCGGTAATAAAATCCATTGAGATACTTTCCCACTTCCAGGTTGGAATCTCCAATGGTGTCAACTTGCCACCAGGCTTCCCATGCTCAGCTTTCACCCGCTTGCAGGTATGACATTCTGAGACAAATTGCGCTATATCTCTTTTCATTCCATACCACCAGACAATTTGTTTCAAATCACGGTACATTTTGGTTGAGCCTGGATGGTAGGCCATACTTGCGCCGTGTGCTTCCTTACACACCATCTCGCGAATATCCCCAACCGCGGGAATACAAAATCGTCCACGATACTTTAACGTGCCTGCACCATCAATCGCAAAATCTGGTAATTCATCCTTTTCAGTCCGAAGAAATAGATGTACAAGATCAGGATCATCTTTTTGATGTTGTCTTGCAAGCACCAGCCATGACGGTTCTTCTATTGCCGAATGACTTTGCGGATCATATTTCCCACCGCAATATCCATCAATAGAAATTCCTCTACAAGACGGTCGACGGAAAGATGAAATAATTTCCCCGTCTTTCGACTCAAAGCATCGGCTACAACATTTGCTTTCCCCGGATGATACTGAATGTCCACATCATAATCAGCTACATATTCAAGCCATCGCCGTTGGCGCAAATTAAGTTCTTTCTGCGTGAAGACATACTTCAAGCTTTTATGATCTGTAAAGATTTTACACTGTGCACCATATAGCAAGTGTCTCCACAACTTCAATGCAAATATCACCGCTGCAAACTCCAAATCATGCGTTGGGTAATTCTTTTCATGAATTTTCAACTGCTGAGACCCATACGCAATCACCTTTTTGTCTTGCATTAACACACATCCAAGTCCAACGTGCGACGCATCCACGAACACGTCATAATCCTTTCCTTCTATTGGCAAGATTAACACAGGAGCGGTACATAACCTGTTCTTGAGTTCCAGGAATGATGCCTCACACTTGTCATTCCACTCAAACGCCACATTATTCTGGGTTAATCGAGTCAAAGGTGCGGCCAACGTCGCAAATCCTGCGACAAATCTGCGATAATAGCCGGCTAAGCCCAAGAAGCTTCGAATTTCCTTGGGTGTTTCCGGTCTTCTCCATTCCATGACCGCAGAAATCTTTTCGGGATCCACTGAAATACCATGGTGATTAATGACATGACCCAGAAAAGCAACTTGCGGCAACCAAAATTCGCATTTGCTTAGCTTGGCGAATAACCGTTGATCTCGCAAAGTGGCCAATACTAATCGCAGATGCTGTTCATGCTCCTCAGCACTGCGGGAGTAGACAAGAATGTCATCAATAAAAACCACCACAAATTTATCCAAGTAGTCCTTGAACACCCTGTTCATCATATCCATGAAGGCTGATGGCGCGTTGGTCAAACCAAACGACATCACCAGAAATTCAAAATGACCATGCCGTGAGCGAAAAGCAGTCCGCGGAATATCAGACACCCGGACCTTGAGCTGATGATAGCCCGAGCGGAGATCAATCTTCGAAAATACAGAACTGCCACGCAGTTGATCAAACAAATCATCAATTCTTGGCAGTGGGTACTTATTTTTTATTGTCACCTTGTTCAACTCCCGGTAATCGATGCAAAGGCGCATCGATCCATCTTTCTTCTTCACAAATAACACCGGTGCACCCCAAGGTGATGAACTCGGCCGGATAAACCCTTTTGCCAATAAGTCATCCAACTGTGTACGCAACTCTGCTAGCTCACGCGGGGCCATCCTGTACGGCGCTTTCGCAATCGGTCGCGTACCCGGCTCCAAATCAATAACAAACTCGACATCACGATTAGGGGGTAGACCAGGAAGGTCAGTAGGAAAAACATCTGGAAATTCACGCACAACAGGAATCTCCTCTAAACGCGGCAAAACAGCACTAGTCCCCACAACGGAGACAAAACAAGCAAAACAGTCGGAAACAAACAACGTCCGAACACATACCGCCGAAATCCCTGGAGAATCCTGACAAGAATCACCATACACACTTCCTGGCTGACCATCATCCTTGATGAAATCCAAGCGCTTTCCTCTGCACTGGATGACGGCATCATAACGGGCTAACCAGTCCATGCCCAGAATGACGTCAAAATCGTCCAAATCGATCACCTTGCAATCAACTCTTGCTATGAAATCCCCCAACAAAATGGGACAATCAAGAAGACCCCAGTCAGCCACCACAGAAGCGCCGGAAGGAAATTTCACCAAAAACGCATTCCCCACTCGCTCTGGTGTCAAATGATATCGATCCAGAAAGGTTCGAGCCACAAATGAATGGGTCGCGCCAGAATCAAAGAGAACACGCGCCCAACGGTTCTTTACCTTAAAGTTTCCTATAAGGTATATATGCTATGCTAAGAACTACACATAAGAGGCATACACAAAACGAGAACCAGAGGACTGAATCGAACCTGAGATAACCTGCGGTGATGTATGCGCTTCCTCTGCAGAGACCACATTCAACTTCCCTTTGCCTTTGTCCAAGCGCGGAGGCGGAGGCAAAGCCTGGAGTGGTGCGGGTTGCAACACAGCTTGCACCTGTGGGCACCTTGCGCGAAGATGCCCTGGTCTGCCACACTGGAAGCATACCTTGTCTTTGGCCCAGCAGCGGCTCACATCATGACCTCTTCTCCCACAAAATGTACACTCCAAGTCTCTGGTTGGCGCACCTTGAATGGCGTGCACCTGCTCCTTCTTTTGCATTCCCAACCGCTTGAAACATTTTTCAAACGGATGACCGGCTCGGCCACAGAAGCTACATAGTTCCTTCTTCTTCTTTACGTCTGACTCGTGGGACATTTTCTCTCCCACCAGCTGTCTCTTGCCCTGCCTCATCTGCTGCCCTCTTTGTTTGGCATTTTCGATAGCTTCTACCTTCAACGCCGCCTCAACCACCATAGTGTAACTTGTCGCTCCATAAGCATTTGCGAACTGCTGAACGTCGCTACGGAGTCCGCCAAGAAATCTCTTTACTCGGTCAGCTTCTGTAGTCACCAAGCTCGGAGCGAACCGACTTAACTTGCTAAACTCGATTTCATACTCACTCACTGTGAGTTTTCCTCTGCTTCAAGTACAAGAAGTCATTCATCAGGCGGTCCCGTTCCACTGCCGGTAGAAACGTGCGCCGTACTAGTTCTTTAAACACTTCCCACGAACAGCCCGCCCCTAGTCCTTCCTTTTCTCGTAACCACCAACCTTTCGCCAACCCTTTCAGTTGATAGGCAGCAAGCATCACCTTCTGGTCCTCAGTCACACCAGTATACACAAACATTTCTTCCAACGTAATCACCCAATCATCCAAGATTACGAAGTCTGCTTTTCCATCATACGTCGGTGGTCCAAGTCGCTGAAACTGCGAGATGAAAGTCATCGCAGGAGGAACCACAACTGGGGGTGTCGCTGCCACTGAAGGAGTCGAACTAGTGGGGCCTCTAACCATCTCTTGTCCTCTTGGTGCCAGCCCAGACATCGCGGCTGACATAGCTTGGAGCTGGGACTGTACCTCCTGTACCTGCCTCGTCAAAGCCTCATTACTTTGGCGAAGACTATCCATCAGCGCATTATTCTGCGCGCCCGAAGACTCGCCTTCGGATTGGGGAGTTTGCCTTGTCACTGGACGCTTCGACATCCTATAACACGTTCACTCTTATCAAGCTCAAACCCAACAAAACACACAACGGCTATGTACAGACCATACATAAAGAAATATGAACATCAACTGCTAACTTGCTTTGGGAGTTTGAGAATGATGGTATGCCTAACCTGAAGATGACTCACCGTCATCCCACTAACTTGTGCCTAAACCATGAATTGCATGACTTTCTTTGACCCAAAACCATGTGTGTACAGGTGTCATCATGCACGTCTTAGCTTGGCACGTTGTGCTCATGCAATGTTATGTTATGCGTGCTGTGCTATGCAATCTAAAAAAAAGCCTTAATGCATGCCATGAGCGGTCGTACGCATCACAATGCTATGCATCCCATACTACATAGCATTGCATGCAACGAATAAAAGAAAACGTGCTAGTCGCATCCATGTGGTGAGGTTATGCATCCCATACTACATAACCCTCACATGTTGCCCGTATGGTGGATCCATATACAACCACATATGATGCATCCCATACTACATAATATGCCCCGTATACTTCTGTTCATGCCATGAGTGTAGTGTACGTGCTTCGGCCCAGACATACTGATGGCACCTCGGTGTGTGTATGAGATGATGCTTAGAAACACATAATCAAAGAGAAAGTTTGCCCGACCAAATGTCAAGCAAACCTGCCTCTGATACCAACTGTCACAACCCGCATTTCCTCAACGCGTACATCGTATCAGAGCAAGAGGAACTACGGGTTATGATGCCACGTCGTGCAGGGGATAACTGCACACGCTCAGGCAACTCTTGACGTTGACTTTACAAGTTGAAATTCAATAGTTACATGCAGGAAAACTTTTGGATTAAATGGCCGTATCCCTCGGCCTTAAATAGTAAAACTGTATTTGTACGCGGCGGAAATACTTTGTTTATTGATAGTGAGCTCCTATATGCAGCCTATCATGATACTACTATAAGAAATCCTCTTTATTTACGTTATTTGAAATAAGTCTTAGTTGATTAAAACATGTATGCATGATATACATAATAGGTTTTGTTAACTTCAAAATATCTAATGCAACCTACTAGAAAACTATCCCAAAAGCATGTACATATCACTCCATCCAAGTGAGTCACATTAGCAGTCTAGTTCATAGTTTACACAAAAGAAAACCCACCAAATGGGCGCCAACAAGCTGACACGAACCCATTGGGGCACATGTATGTCTGTACAACAAAGAGAAGCACTACCTCGCCAAAGAAGCTCGGCAAGCTCCACAGCAACTCCACTAACCAACCTAGCCGCTCAACCGGCTACAACCTGCACCTGAGGCATTCAAGAAAGAATACCTCAGCAATCATCCAAACTATACAAAAGAGAGCATAAAGGTTATAATGGATCAAGAAGGGGCTTACCGACCCCGTAGCAATGCTTCATACAAGTAAAAAGAGTGCATAAAACAAGTGGAAAACACACCCAAAACATATGCCAAACGCACCAAGTGCGTACAAGTTCATCAAATCCTGCTCAACCCGCAGGAGCAAAAGGCAAAACACATGCCCATTCCGTCATTCATAAGCCAAGAAATTACGATACTAGTGAAGCTTAAGCAAGCGGTTAAGTTCAATTTCGCAAGGGTCTTACCGGTGGCGGCCCTAAAGTGGAATGCACCAAACAAAACCAGCCCAAATCGGGGCCCAAGTGGTCTCTCTAACCACAAAAACAAAACCCGGTGGCCACAGGCTGAAACCACACCACCCCTTGCAAAATTCTCACACAAACGCTCCTGCCATGGTTCACAAATTCGCCTCGCAAAACGCCCCATAACCCAAGGTAACACGTTTCCTTTCATCGCCCTCACGCATGACAACAAGTTGCTAGAAAGGTAAAGTAATTAAGCCATGGTCTACTTGAATTACATGATGAGGAACAAGAACAACCACATGATTAGGCGAGATAAAGGCTACATGAACATGCATCAAATGAAATGGGCTAGATGAACAAGAATCCAATAGCTACATCAAGTACATGAGCATAAGAAATTGAAGAGCATAAGGAAATACATGAATCAACGGCGTTCAGCATAAGGAAATTTAAGAGCATAATCAAGCTAGTGAGGAAGGACCCAAAACAAGAAGAACAAGCTCATGAAACGTGAAAGAGAAACTAGCTATTTTGTTTGCACAAGTAAAATCAAGAAAGAGGATTGGCAAGGGTGAAGAACACCGCTTGCCTGAACCGAGACGATGCCGCGACGGCTGCTCCTCCCTTTCCTTGCCTTGCTTGCTCCCTTGCTCCCTTGCTTTCTCTTTGAGAATGAAGAAGAAGATGAAGAGAAGGTAGAATGAGGAGAAGAAACTCTGTTTCGGCCTTATTTCCTCCAGAACAGAGCTGAACCGTTCGATGCAGAATCAAGGAAATGAACGGCACAAAAAACTGGAAAAAGTCGATTTTCGGGCCGGTCACGCCCTGTGTCACGCCCGTGACACAGGGCGTGTACCTATAGCGGCGCCGAAAGTCGGCAAATCAAAGTTTATCCACACGGTACACGGCCGGGTACACGCCCGTGACGGGTCGGTCACGCCCGTGACCTAGGGCGTGTAACCCGTGTCTCGACACCTCGTCGACAAAAAGTGTCGACACTCGACCCAGCCTGACACGCCCTGTGACACGCCCGTGTCACAGGCCGTGTCCCCTCTCTCGACGACTCGACACTCGATACTCGACGCTCGATACTCGACGATCGACACTCGACACTCGACGAAGCGGGACACGGCCCGTGACACGCCCGTGTCACGGGGCGTGTACCCCATTCGTCGAGCTCAACTCGACGCAAGAAAAACTCGTCGAGTCAAGGTCACGCCCAGGTCACGGCCTGGGTCACGCCCGTGTCAGGGGGTGTCTCGCACAAAAACGACCATTTTTCCCTTTTGTGAAAAATGTTTCTGAGACGTCCTAGACCATTTTTGCCTCAAGCACTTTTTACCCCTTTTTTTGTTTCCGGAATCAGCAACTTATTTTGAGCTACATTACCCGGGCGCGAAAAAGTGCAAGCATTCCCTAAGAGGCCTCACCGAGTCCCTCATATGGACTCCGGTTTGCTGGGGAATCGTGCAACTCGGCAAACAAAACAGCCACTCGCAAGCCCGCGGAAAAAACCATGCTCAAACTACAGTCAAAACCAACGTAACGCCCATCATGCGTACGTAATCAAAAATCCGGGGCGTTACAAGATAGACTACTGCATTCCCTCCCTTGTGGAAGCAGTAGTCATCTCCTTATTTAGATTTATCTCAAATCTAATAGACTTAATGTCCTGGGCCAGATCAAACTGTAGAGATTTTTGTCCTTCATCCACATACTTTTCCAGAGCTTGTCTCTGCTCATGAAGCTTTATCTGCAAAGCAACCATCAAAGAACTGAAATCTGTTGATGGTGCTGCCTGTGGTGTAGGCTGTGGGGCAATGGTTTGTAAAGCCTTTTTGTAAGTTTGGCTTCTTCTCTTAAATACTTGGAATTTCCTCTTTTTGGCTCTGGCAGCCTCCTCATCCTCAAAAGCTGATGTGTTTGCTATTTCTACCCTCTCCTTAGGGCTTGGAGGCAAATCCTTCCTAGGTAATTCCTCAGCATTCTTAGTCTTTTCAGTCTCTTTCCTTGCAGTTTCTTCTAGAATTTCCACTTGCTCCCCCTCAACTTGGGTCTTCTCCCCCTCAGCAGCAGCACTTTCCTTCTCAAAGTCAGTTTAGAGAAGATCAGGAAAAAGTTCTTCCAAAGTAAACTCTTGTTGATGAGGGGGTGGAGAATTCCTGGTCTCATCAACTACTTGATCAGACACTACTTGATCTGCAACAGATGTGTCCTCCATGACAACATCTTGAGGTTGACTAGGAACCTGAGGTTGCTGATTTGCAGTAGATAATGTGTCAGTTATAACTGCATTCTCAATAGAGAAATCTAATTTGTTTATTTCTGTTATTACCTCAAGTATGGTTTGTGTAGCTCTTTCACTTTCTAGAGGAGTTGCCTCTTCAACTAGTAGAGACTCCCCCTGGATAGAATCCTGGTGAAGAGGGCTAGCCTGTGGTAGCTCCCCCTGTCTCTCTGCATCATTTTGTCTAGCTGGAGACTTGCCAGCAATTCCAATGTCTTTTTCATCAGGAGTGAACACTACTTGTTCCTCTGAACTGCTTGATGATTCTTGAGCCACAGGGGCTGACTTCTTCTTCTTATTTAGGGGTGTTTCCTTCTCAGGAGTGGGCATTTCCTTGGTCAAAACTCTACCCCATCTAGAGAAGATTCTCATGTCCATTCTTCTCATGTGGTTGATTTTAGATCCAGCAGGTTGACTCATAACCTCTGGTATACTACCAGCAAGGTATAGACTAAGAATCCTACCCAAATTGGGCTTCTTCAAGCTCTCCTTAATCTTCTCAAATACTACTACAGACCAATCAGTTTGCAGTGTGAAGATAATTCTTGTCATGAGACTGAACATATGTGCTGAACCTCTGTCATGCCCTCCAGGTTTACTCAAGATCACCTTGCCAATAATTTCTGAGAGAAATTTGCCTTGGCTGTTCATCCCCTTTCTATTGAATACTGATCCAATTTTCATGTTGGAATCCAAACCACACCAAGTTAATGCTTCCCTAGTTTTAGATACAGAAACATTCTCTTCTTCCTTAGTCCTTGGTAGGTTTAGTACCTTTCTCAACCTCTTAGGTGAGACCTTCACCTTTTCTCCATGTACCCTTGACTTTATCTTGAGTCCAGACTCGTCTAGGGTTGCTCCATTCAGAAATTTTAGAACTTCTTTCTTCCAGATTTTGGTTGGCTCTGAAACAAGAAAGTCTAACCCTGAGTTTGCAACTAGGGTTACCACATCATTGATCTTTGGATCTGCATCATCAAATGCGTGCCGCACCAGTTCATATCCTTCATTTACGTTCTCCTCGAGCTTGGGTGCCATTAGGGTTTGAAGAATTTGAATTGAGAGAAGAGAGGTGTCGACACACAAGTTTGGTCTCGAAACTTTGGTGAGCGTGTCGACAGACAATGGCAAAATCCTATTTATACCTTTCTAGGATTGAAGATGAAAGGGCGCGTCAAGAAACTCAAATTGTGTCGACACTGTTGAAAAGTGTCGACACTGACTTATAATGTCTCGACAACTATGTGTCGACACAAGTATAGTCGACAGAATATATGTGTCGACACATGTTTATGTGTCGACACCGCTTAACTCGACACTTAGTCGAGATTTTACTTCATTAATTCTGCATAAAGTCTAAGTGTCGACACCACCTTGGATGTGTCGACACCTATCCTGTATGTGTCGACACTTATTTTCTGAAGTGTCGACACCAACTTCCTAGATGTGTCGACACCTTTTCTCTGAAGTGTCGACACCAATTCTCTGTCTCGACACAGACAACTCTGTGTGTCGACACTATTTTACTTAGCCATTTCTGTAAACTTATTCTAAGTTTATCATACCTAGTTCAATTTTAAACCTATTGAACTTTGTTTCTTCTAAGGGCTTAGTATACATATCAGCTAGTTGATTATCAGTATTTACATATTCTAGTGAAATATCTTCTTTTTCAACATGTTCCCTTAGAAAATGATATTTGATCTCTATGTGCTTAGTTCTACTATGGGAAATAGGATTGTTTGCAATAGATATAGCACAAGTAGAATCACAAAATAGTGGTGTTCTACTTACATGAATACCATAGTCTTCTAGCTGATGTTGTATCCATAGAAGTTGAGCACAGCAACTTCCTGCAGCCACATATTTTGATTCTGCTGTGGAGATAGCCACACTTGTTTGCTTCTTGCTACTCCATGAGATCAGTCTTCCTCCTAGTAATTGACAGGTACTAGTTGTACTTTTCCTATCTTCTTTGCAGCCTGCAAAATCTGCATCTGAATAACCTGTCAGTTCAAAGTCTCCATTCCTAGGGTACCAAAGGCCTAGATAAGGAGTGCCCTTAAGATATCTCAGTATTCTTTTGACTGCTGTCAAATGAGACTCTTTAGGGCATGCTTGATACCTAGCACAGACACATGTAGCATACATGATATCTGGTCTACTTGCAGTCAAGTACAATAGGGAGCCAACTATCCCTCTATACAAAGTCTCATCTACCGGTTTCCCTGCATCATCTTTGTTAAGAGACATACTTGACCCCATAGGAGTCTTCATGGTACTGGATGAATCCATACCAAACTTCCTTATTAATTCTAGGGTGAACTTAGACTGGCATATGGATAAACCATTCTCAGTCTGTCTAACTTGGAGACCCAAGAAGAACTTAAGTTCCCCCATGCTGCTCATCTCAAATTGTCCTTGCATAAGTTTTGCAAACTTTTTGCAAAGACTACTTTCAGTAGACCCAAATATTATGTCATCTACATATATTTGGACTAGTATTATCTTGCCTCTGGATTCCCTAAGGAATAGAGTCTTGTCTATTTTCCCCCTTGTGAATTTATTCTCAATGAGGAAACTAGACAGGGTTTCATACCAAGCCCTAGGGGCTTGTTTTAACCCATACAAAGCCTTCCTAAGTCTATAGACATAATTAGGTTGAGTTGAATCAACAAAACCTGATGGCTGTTCCACATACACCTCTTCCTTTAGATTACCATTCAGAAAGGCTGACTTAACATCCATTTGGTAGACTTTAAATCCTTGATAGGTTGCATAGGCCAGGAACATCCTTATGACTTCTAGTCTGGCTACTGGAGCAAAGGTTTGATCAAAGTCAATACCTTCTTCCTGCCTATATCCCTTAGCAACCAATCTTGCTTTGTTCTTAATAATTATTCCATGTTCATCCATCTTGTTCCTGAAGATCCACTTGGTTCCAATTATGTTGTGGTCTTTTGGTTTAGGAACAAGCTCCCAGACTTTGCACCTCTTGAACTGATTCAGCTCTTCTTGCATTGCCTCAATCCAATGAGGGTCTAGGATGACTTATTCAAACTTCTTTGGCTCTACTTGGGATAGAAAACTGGAGTAGAGTACTGTACTCTGATTTCTGCTCCTTGTTTGTACCCCTTGTCTTAGATCACCAATTATTTGATCTGCTGGATGATCTCTTAGATGTCTATTAGCTGGAGGCAGTCTAACTTCTGGTTGAACTCCTTCAGCTTCTTCATCTTGCTGCACTCCTTGGTCTTCTTCTACATTAGGTACATGTAGTACTCCCCCTGGACAGCAGCCACTATCATCTACATGCTGACTTGTAGTAGATCCTTCTTCAATAGTGAGCTTGTCCATCTTCTTAGTTACACCTGTGGAGCTGCAAATACTTCTAGACAACTCATTGTTAATAAGTCTAGCTTCATCAAATACTACATGTACAGACTCTTCTACAACTTGAGTAGACAAGTTGTAGACTCTATAAGCCTTACTATTGTTACTGTACCCAACAAAGATCCCCTCTTGGGATTTGGCAGCAAACTTGGTCAAGTAAGACTTTCCATTGTTAAGTATAAATCATTTACAACCAAAGATCCTGAAATAGGATAAATTTGGTTTTCTGCCTTTCACAATCTCATATGGGGTCTTATTGTGGCTTTTAGTAATGGTAGCCCTATTAATTACATGGCATGCAGTATTAACTGCCTCAGCCCAGAAATATTCTGGGAGAGATGTGTCACTTAATAGGGTTCTACCAGCCTCAATAAAGGTTCTATTTTTCCTCTCAACAATGCCATTTTGCTGAGGTGTTCTTGGTGAAGAAAATTCCTGAAATATCCCAAATTCTTCACATAGTTTTGTCATACTATCAGACTGAAATTCAGTACCATGGTCATTTCTTATCTTGACCACTGTACTGTCTAGTTTATTCTGAATTTGTTTGACAAAGCTATAGAAGATACTAGGTGTTTCAGATTTCTGTCTAAGGAAGAACACCTAGGAAAACCTTAAGTAGTCATCTACAACCACAAAGGTATAGACCTTCCTACCTAGGCTGTGAACTAGCATAGGACCAAAAAAATCCATATGCAAGAGATATAAGCACCTCACAGCATCTTTGTTTTCAATGCTACTAAAGGTGGATCTAGTCTGCTTGCCCTTTTGACAAGCTGAGCATATTCCATCTTTAATACACTTAACTTGAGGACCATTTCTCACTAACTCTTTGCTATAGAGTTGGCCAATTGTCTTGTAGTTAAGATGGGCTAGCCTCTTGTGCCATTTGACACAATGAGAGACTTTCTCATCAGCTACAAGACATACTGGAGAAGCATTTTTCTCACTCGTAATGTCTAGACAATAGACATTTCTTTTTCTGTAACCAGTCAAAATGATCTCTTGATCATTTGATCTCCTGATATGACAACCATCTTTGACAAATGAGATGTCATATCCTAAATCACTCAGTTGACTTATACTAATAAGGTTATGTTTCAAACCTTTAACATAAGCCACTTGAGTAATTGTTATATGAGTGCTAGAAATGTTACCAAAACCCATGATAATTCCTTTTTCAGAACCACCAAAGGTGACTTTTGGTCCATCCTTGATATGTGTGTAGTCCTTTAGCAATCCCCTAGTTCCAGTCATGTGTCTGGAACAACCACTGTCCAAGTACCATATTGGGGCATGACTACTTGGAATTACCTGCAAAACAGATTAGTTGACCTTAGAACCCAAAGAATTCTTGGGTCCTTGGTGCTGGTTAGTTTGCCTCTTAACAAAGCTACCTGCAGATCTTCCAACAGGCAGTTTGCTACTCAACTTGGCATTTGTATTATGCCAACAGTCTATGGCAAAGTGGCCTACCTTGCCATAGCACCAGCACTCAAACCTATTGTACCTTTGCTTAGGTACATTCCTAGCTGTTTTATCTACAGCTGGCTTGTTGAGAGCTGGGGCTTTGCCCTTAGACTTGGACTTTACAGTCCTATCAGGTTTAGTAAACCCTAATCCAGTTTTACCTTTTTGATGAACAAATTCATCTATTAATGGTAGAACAGACTTTGGTTTAGAAAACTTTGCAACAATGTCTCTCTCCTTCTGAAGATTAATCTCCAGAATTCTGATTTGATCATTCTTAAATGTTATAGTCCCCATCTGAATTACAGTTATGTTTTTCAGTCTGACTATTTCATTTAACTTTTGATCAATCAGCTTCTCAAAATCAGTTGCAGCAATTTTAAGATTAGCAATCTCCTTTGCCTGACTCTTGGCTAGGGACTTGCTCTTCTTAAAGGCTTGCAACAGAACTCTATATTCATCAATCAATTGATGAATATCCCCTTCAGATTCAGATCCACTGGCATCATTTGATGCTGATGTAACTGAATCTGTACTAGCACAAGAAATTGAACTTAAAAAACAATTTTGTACCTTACTAGGTCCAGGCTGCTCCTGGATTTTGTCACCTTCTGTTAAGGCCATCAGTCCTTTGCACTGGATGTCCTCTTGCTCATATATAGAGTTCATTATCTGGATGAACTCTTCTTCCTCTTCTTTAGCAAATAGTCCTATGTATGCTTCAGCTTCTGACTCAGTTTCTGAAGAAGATATGTCTGACAGGCTTTTGTCCTTCTTGGCAACAAAAGACCTTTCTTTCTTGCCCTTGAATTAAGTCTTTTTCTTATCATTAGACTCTTTCCTTTTCTCTGGACAGTCAACAATAACATGTCCTTGTCTGTTACAGCAATAAGCAAACAATTTTTGATAAAGTTGCTTTGCTTGACTTGGTCTTTCTCCTGTCTTTCTTTGATGACTTCTTGTTCTGATAATAGTCATCTTTGCCCTGTGAAGTGGATGGCTTTGACCTCCACTGTTTCTTCATTTGAAACTTCTAAAAG
Source organism: Platanthera guangdongensis (assembly GCA_039583875.1). Classification (NCBI taxonomy): domain Eukaryota; kingdom Viridiplantae; phylum Streptophyta; class Magnoliopsida; order Asparagales; family Orchidaceae; genus Platanthera; species Platanthera guangdongensis. The sequence goes on from CM077166.1 coordinate 166,134,698, forward strand.
TGTCTTGTGAAGGCTGTAAAATCCTCATCACTCTCACTGCTTTCAGACTTTCTGCTTTCTGAATCATCTGACTCAGTCTCAGCCACTTTTGGAGGTGGAGATGAAGACTTACTTCTGTATTTTCTGGTGGCTTCTGTCTTGAATACCACTGTTCTTTCTTTATTCTCAATTCTGGTAGTCTTCTCCTCTTCTTTCCTTACCATCAACTGCATTTCATAGGCTAGCAGTTTTCCAAACAAAGTTGGAGGTGGGATGTCTGCTAACTTGGCCATTTCCCTAATGACACAGATCTTGGTGTCCCAATCCTTTGTTAGGGACCTGAAGAACTTATCATTTAGCTCATAATTACTGAATTCTCTTCCATATGACATTAGCTCATTGACAATCCTATAGAACTTCTTATAGCATTCTGTTATGCTATCAGACCTACCTTGCCTGAAACTTTCATATTCCTGGTTTAACAATGACTTTTTGTCCTGTCTCACTTCTTCTGAACCCTCCATGTACACTATAAGAGTATCCCACATCTCCTTAGATGTCTTACAATGTATCAAGTTCTGAAAGGTAGCATCATCTATGACACTCACAATGATATTCTGAGCCCTCTTGTCCATTGTGGCTAGAATTATCTCATCTTTTGTCATTTCAGAGAAGTCCTTAGGTGTTCTCTGATCTGTAGTGGTTCCCCAAGGGTTTTGGTACATCCACTTTCCCCCTTCGCCTATCTAGTAGTGTACTAGATTCGGCCAAACTCCTCCACTATCTTAGATCTTCAGATCTTACACTCAGAACCCCCAAACAGGCTCCTACAGCTCAGGCCCAAGACCCTACAACTCAGTCTTCTCCAAAGACCTACACTCAGCCTTCAACAAGGCCTACACTCAGCCAACAGGCCTACACTCAGCCACAACATGCCTACACTCAGAGAAATAGATCTCCTACACTCAGACACACAAGCCCTACCACTCAGCCTTTATAATTGCAGGCTTACAACTCAGATCCCTAAGGATCCTACAAGAAATTTAGTATTACAAAGTGTATACCTACAACTCAGAAAAAGAGAGATGAGTTGATAGGTTCTTGATGAGTTCTTGGAAGAACTCTGCTGAGATCAATCTCACTTGGCTTTCTTCAAAGCTTCTTGAATGTAGAACACAATAGGATTGATTCTCTGCAGCTGATCTTCAATCACTGCAACTTAAGATTCAGAACTAGGTCTGAACCCTTCTTCACAGCCTGGTTCCAACGGCTGTCTTCTTGGAAGGAGCTCTCTCTCTCCAACTTCTTAGATCTTCACTTGATTTTTCAATGAATAGCTAGATCTTCTTCTCTTTTTCAATCTCTTGATCTTGTGTAAAATCTGTGTTGAAAATCATCTCTTTCTGTTGACAGTATAAGCCTTTATATAGGCCTTCTTCATGGAGACCAGCTGATCCGGTTTCTAACGGCTTTCTGACATCTCTGACAGTTGCAGTAGACCGGCTGGAATGGCAGCTGTCATGTCATCCAGTCACTTCTTGAAATATTTGTAACTGTCTGGAAGTGTCGTGATAGTCTGTCTTTAAGTGTCGACACTTGTAGACTAAGTGTCGAAACAAGTAGACTAAGTGTCGACACTAGCCTTCAAGGTGTCGACACAACTCCTTGTGTTGTAGAATTTATATCTCGACACTGCTTCTTCATCATGTGTCGACACTGATAATGTGTGTCGACACTACTTCTTATTCTTCAGTACTTGGTTGAATTCTTGTAAGTGTCGACACATCTTCATGTGTTGAACTTGTTCAGTGTCGACACATCTTCTTGGTGTCGACACATGCCTTCTGTGTTGATACTTGCTGAGTGTCGACACAGCTCCTTGTGTCGACACATTCTTCTTATGTTGAGACTTTGACTGAGTGTCGACACATCTCCTTTGTGTCGACACTTGTACTTAGAATTTTTTGTTGAACCTTGCTGTGTGTCGACACAGCCTCCTAGTTTCGACACTTTCTTCATGTATTGAGTCTTCTGCTGAGTGTCGACACATTCTTTCTTGTGTCGACACTTTCTTCAAGTGCTGAGTCTTCTACTGTGTGTCGACACATTCCTCATTATGTCAACACTTATACTTGGACTCTGCTGAAATTTGCTGAGTGTCGACACAGCCTCCAAGTGTCGACACTTTCTGATGTAGACACAATTCCTCTGGGTGTCGACACTGCTTCTAAGTGTCGACACAGCTTTACTGGACTTCTCTTCATTAATTGTCGACACAGCCTTCATGTGTCGACACTTTCTGTCTGGTGTCGACTCTGCATCCCTGGTGTCGACACAATTACTCCAAGTGTCGACACTGCTTGTCTGGGTGTTGACACAAGTCTTCTTAAGTGTCGACACTTTCCTTCTGGGTGTCGACACATGCACTTAGAAACTTTTCAGCTTTCCCTGTAAATACTTGACCTGCACAACTCAACTCAAAACACATCAAATACATTTTGATGTATATCATTGAGTAGGGTGAGGCTTTTTCAAATCAGGTACATTTAAACCAATGTACCCAATATTTATATTTCATAATTTTTTTTGCTACAATAAATTTTTTGTTTTTGAAAAATATGATTTATGTATAAAAAATCCTCATTTGCACATAAAGAATGATGCATCACGTGTGCCAAAAAATTTTCACTATACCACCCTGAAATTACTAATATTGCATGGAGAATTTTTTTCCAAAAGTTGTGCGCTTCCATGTAGAAAGACACATCAGTTAAATGATATTTGAAGATTTGTTTTAATTGGTGTGCCAGTTGAGCAAAAGTTCTAGTTTCACCACAATCGTTCCAGACACTCTTGCGCGTGTACTTGCTTGTACACGCAAGACTCTTGAGCGTGCTCGTTATGCCCAATTCATGTTCATCGCGGGTCCGGATTGGGAGCATTGTCACATGGCCGAGTCAACTTGTCGAGCCATGATTTTGACAACATCAGAGTGATTTTTTAATCCGCCATGATTAGGCGAGATTTTAATCCCGTCTGCGTTTTTTGAATTCAGGGCGGCCCGGGCCCGACCCGGCCCGGGTCAGCCTGAAGAGACTAACAGGGCTCCCCCTTTGAGAGGGAGCCCGAGCCCAGCCCGGCCCGGTTCAAACTGGGCCCGCGCCGAGCCCGGTTGAGAAAAAGCACGGGCCCGACCGGGCGGGGCTTGGGCTTTTTGCCCATGACTCCACTCACCTAAGGAATTGTACACATTTGACGCACGAAATTAGAACTCCCACTATTGGGGAAGAAAATAAGGCTTCATTTGGAGGGATTTATTTTTACCGGTCAAGCAGTTACGACCGCATGAACCGGATCTTAATTAAAGTCTGGTTCATGCAATTGTAATCGCTTGACCGGTGAAAATAAGTCCCCCCAAAAGGAGCTTAAGTAGGTACCCTTGATGTACCGTTATTTATGGGGTAAATTTTTTTGATGAACATGACACATCATACTTTGCGTATAAATAAGTTATTTTTTAATTTAATAAAAAGTTGATTTTGGCAAACACAAATTCCGGAATATAAATTATGATATTTTTACAATCAATTTAAGTACTCATTTGCTCATATTATTAACAGTCATGAAAAATTACAGTTGTATTTTTTTTATTTTGACTGAAAAATTTCAACTTTAATTTCGAAATTATTTCCAATTAAAACTAAAAAATACAACTGTAATTTTCAGAATTTTTCGGAATATAAGCAAATGAGATTTTAAATAGATTGTAAAAAGAATATTATAATTTATATTCAGCAATTTGTTTTTGGCAAAATATATTTTGGTTACTGAAAATTATGACCTGGATTGAAAAAGGTTGCGTCATGTTTGAAATTCTTTTAGGCGGCTTACTCTCATCTACAAATATGTGCAGTATTAAATACTGACATGCATAAATAACATGATTAATTGAATTATTGATCAATGGTAGACGTGCACATAAAGACTGTGCCTGGATAGCCTACCTGGGCCCGACCTTGAAAAAGCCTGATTAGGTCTGGACCCGCGTAGGCCTGGTCGAGGCCCAGGCCAGTCCTGGAGGGGCAAAAAAGGCCTTAAATCTAATGATTTGTCTGGCCTAGTGCCCGGCCCGGGCCAGGCTCAGGCTAGGCCCGGTCCTAGGCTTTGCCTGGGCCCAGACCTTGCCTGGGTGGCCTGGGCCTGGGCCAACGTCTCTCTAGACTCTAAGTAAAGACGTACGAGCAAAATGCGGGCGTACGGACAACCCATTTTCGTGGTATAGATTGTTTCAAATCGAAAAGTGATCAACATGAAAGTTGTAGATCTCGGCGAGAAGAACAACTTTCATGTTGACCACTTTTTGATTTGGAGCCGTCTTGGACCTCGATTTGGGCCCCGAAATTTGGGGCGCGGCACGATTTACTGTAGCAGTTCCGCCGCCCCAGATTCGGGGACCAAATCGAGGGTCAAGATGGCTCCAAATCAAAAAGTGATCTACATGAAAGTTGTTCGTCTTACCGAGATCTACAACTTTCATGTTGATCGCTTTTCGAATTGAAGCCTCCTTGACCCTTGACCGTACGCCCGCACTAGAGTAACACCTATTTAAAATTTATTAAAACTTATTATTATTATAAAGTTAAATTTAAATATTTTTTTTTATAAAAATGAGTGTCATTAATGTCAATTGGCTGAACTTAGGCTGAACGGGAGATTTATAATGCTGGAACTACAATTTCGTTAGCCGTATCAAAATGGCAAAATGAACGTGGGTTTTGAAAAAAGAAGCACTAATTTTTCCGACTGAATCAACTCATTGGGGCGAGTATGACGAAGTTCCGGAGTAGTAACGGAGACCTTTGGTTGCTTCCACCGTGAAGGGGGAGGGGGAGATCTCCGGTTGCTGGATTTCTGCCGTAATCATAGGAAAATGCACAACGAAACGAGAGACGAGGAAGGGGGAGAAAATTTAAAATAATTTTTTTGGAAACTGGGAGGAGGAAAGAAAGGTGGGCCCCATGAGTTAAGAGTTATTTATTTGAGCATGGGAGCATGGTACAAGCTTGTACCCAAAATTTTTCAGATGGAAGAGGTGACAGAAAGATGGACTCCATGAGTTAAAAATTATTTATTTGAGCACTAAAACATAATACAAGCTTTGTACTCAAAAATTTTCCCATCAATAAATATCATATAAACAGCGGCTCATACATTTGAAACTGTGAAATCAACCAGCATTGCAAATAAATATTAGCTTAAAATAGGTTAAATTAATTGTTACTAACACCGTATTTTTAGCTATTTGGCACTATCGCCAATTAGAAAACAGAGCATGCAACAACAAGAGTTATTGTGGTCGGAGGTACGGCTAACGAAGGGAGTGTCGTCGAACGAAGCCCGTGCGCATGAACGAAGGTAATGTTCCGACAGAATTAATGTCACAACTGAGTTACTACGGTTACTGAATGTGGGGAGTTCGGTACACGATCACACTTATGTGTGTGCTCCGTTCCTACGGCCAACCACCATAGTGCATGATCGCGGCAGTGCATTGGGGGCCCCTAGGTGCTCCTCACGACAATACTTTAATCATGACATTGCCCTGGCGTGACGACGCCATTGCCACTAGCAAACTCCTGTGCGCTATATATACTCAGCTCGTCTCTTGTTTTTTCCGCGTACACAGGGATTTGCGAGATGTGAGAAGAGCATATTTTTTATTGTACGTATGTGATTTTGCCTAAATGAGAGCACATTTTGTAAAATTTTAAAAACACGGATTTTAAAAATGTAGGGAATTTTATAATAATGAGAGGTAAAATCGAAAAATTGAATGTTTCATCAAATGCGTTTTTTCTCTTTTAATATAGTGTATGGGGGAGGGGGGCGTGTGTGTGCGCGTGTGTGTTGGCGTGTGTGGGCGTGTGTGCACGTGTGTGTGCATGTGCGTGTGCGTGTGTGTGTGTGTGTGTGTGTGTGTGTGTGTGTGTGCGTGCGAGTGTGCATGCGTGCATGTGTGCACACACCCGAATATGCGATTGACAGACACGAGCTTTGCCCTTACGATCAACCACAACAGTACTGTAACGGCCCTAATTTTTCGATGTTTGTTTTAATTCTCGTAGTGACGTATTTTTTTGACGTCGGGGCGTTACATTGACGAGTGGTTAACGAGTGTCGTTTGTTGGAGCATGAGTTTGCTCAGTGGGTTCTACTTTGTGGTTGGTTTTGTTTTGATTGTGCGCCTTCCCTCGCGAGCTGGGTCTGTTTTGGTGACTCGGTGGAGCCTTTTATAGGGATGTGGTGACGTTTTATCTTCGGGTGGTGTTTACCCGGGTTTGGTTTGCCGGATTTTGATTTCGACTTCGTCGTTGGTTTCGTAGCGTCAATATTTAGCAACGGTGCGATTTTCGTAAGATTCAGAGTTAGTTTTGGATTTCGGGTCTTTTGACGTTATTTAAATAATTAATATTATATTATATTATATTATATATATATATAGATATAAGTATAAATAGGAAAATTCGTCGCGTCAAACACTATTCCTATTCATCTTCTTCCCGAACCCGAGTGGCGGCCTTTTTCGCGAGAGAAGAGGACGACGGACTTCGCCTGTGTTTCAGTCGGCGATAGGGAGAGATCTGGTCGTCGTCTTCGTCGTCAGAGTAGAGATTCGGAAAGCTCTCGTCGAGATCTACCCGATCGTGGTAAACTTTTCCCGATTCCTCAATTTCTAGGCGTTAGGGTTAGTGATTTTGATCTCCTTCCTCCAAAAATTTCAGGAAACGTTGCTAAGGTTATTTGGCGACCGATCCTTATCGCGGTGCGAGCGAGAGGCGTTTTTCCGGAATTTCATGCCAAGTGGATTTTTTACCCCTTGTATGTCCATTTCTTGCTTATCTTTCTTCCTTTCTTTCCTCCTCTCTTAGAGAGTAGGATTAGTGAAAGTTAACCGCGAAAGAACTCCTAGAGTAGGGCAATTTTCGGCCAAGACATGGAGAATAGGTTTAAGGACTTAAGTAAAATTCGGCATATATCGTAAGGTAGAGTTCGTCGAGTTTAGGTAGGTAGGATTCGTCGAGTATCGATGGTGGAATTCGCCGGGGATTGAGGGATTTAGTCTAAGGATAATTCGGCGAGTATTGATGCAATTCGTCGAGTATCGGTTTAGGTATATTCGGCGACTATCGCCGAATTTCATTAAGGAGGTTTCGTCGGGTAAACGATTCACAGAGTGAAGATTGTTAGTTTAAATGTTTTTCGTCGAGTATCAACGGGCTAGGCGTCGAGTGAAGTTAGATTCGTCGAGTATCTAGGCGTCGAGTATCAGCGGGCTAGGTGTTGAGTGAACTCGATGATTCGTCGAGTATGGCCTAGTGTCGAAGGCGTTGAGTGCATTTGACGAATTCGTCGTGTTTTGCTTAGGCTTAGGGAGTGTTGAGTGACCTGGCCGCCAAGTCAAATTCGTCGAGTATTGATAGCCTATTCGTCGAATATCGATAGTTTTTGCCGAGTGATGCTTCTCCACTCAACGCTCCCGCCATCCTTTGGCGTTGAGTGATGCTTCTCCACTCGACGCTCTCGACGGCCTTTGGTGTTGAGTGATGCTTCTCCACTCCACGCTCCGGTCAGCCTTTGACGTCGAGTGATGCTTCTCCACTCCACGCTCCCGTCAGCCTTTGGCATCGAGTGATGCTTCTCCACTACACGCTCCCGTCAGCCTTTGGCGTCGAGTGATGCTTCTCCACTCGACGCTCCCGTCGGCCTTTGGCGTCGAGTGATGCTTCTCCACTCGACGCTCCCGTCGGCCTTTGGCGTCGAGTGATGCTTCTCCACTTGACGCTCCCGTCGGCCTTTGACGTTGAGTGATGCTTCTCCACTCCACGCTCCCGCCAGCACTTAGCGTTAAGTGATGCTTCACCACTCAACGCTCCCGCTCAACCCACACCTGAAATTACCTAAATACCCTTGTTCTGCATCTAGCTCCTCAGAACAGCGGAGTTTGGCTGTTGGCAGACCAGCCCAGTGACATTTTAGTAATTTTAGGGCTGCAAAAGTACGTTTTTTACAGACCAGATTTTGGAAATCTATAAATAGACCCACATGATACCTCAGAAGGCAGATTTCCTCACACTCTCATTTTGTCTTCTAGAGCTTCTTGAGGTACTCCTAACCCAGCAATTGGCTTTGGAGGGGAAGCGCTCAGAGAACTTCCGGGTTAGTGGAGGGACCTCCCAGCTGAGGCTTAGGATCAGTTTTCAGTCCTTTGTGGCTAGTCTTTGGTAGAGGTTTGGGAGAAATAGGTGTCGGCCACACCCCGAGGTCCGAACTCTCGTTGATGCCAGTTTTTGGCTTCAACACCGAAATCAGAGAATGTTGATTGTTCAAATATGCATCTGAATTCCTCGAAACAGGGAAGTAGAAGATGGAGAAGATAACAGAAGACGAAAGCGGGATGTGGGAAGACTGCGGCTGAGGCTATCACTCGGTTTCCTTGCGCCTCTGCCCTAATTTCTAAACTAAACACTCCACACGGGATCTGAGATCGAAACGACGAAGGTAGAGAAGAAGTAAGAATGGTGTGCGGTACTCAGAACTGCGGAAGGGAGGCGCGCAGTTAGCGGGGTAGGGCAAATCGCGACTCGGGAGGGAGAAGCAGTCAAAAAAATGAGTTCCATATCTTCAGGTGAAATCCGCGAAAAATCAAGCTCGGGTGTGTTGGGTTTGCTCATTGGTTTAATCATTAATGAAATATAATTAACTGTTTGACGTAAAAGTCAAAATCACGAACCATATGGTTTAATACTTTAACGTATGATTTAATGAAAATATGAAATGTAATTAACTGTTGTATGATTAACCGTATATTTTAATGAAATTTAATTAATAAATTAAATATTTTTATACACAACGGTTCGGTTTGTTTCGACTCGTTTCGGTTTGCCACACAAAATCATAAACCAAACCGAACCGTATAGTTTTTCTAAAATCCAAACCGTAACCGAACCGCGGCCTACTGGAACCGAACCAAACCGATTTGATTTGATTCGGTTCGATTTTGCGGTTCGATTGATTTTGACTTTCGGGTCTACCTACAAGAGCTGTTCTTTCTCCTTGCCACCAGGCAAAGATGGAAGCCCCACTGTACTGCAATCCACTGCTTGGGCCTAAACACAAATAGGTCTGAATTATCTGCAAACACAGCGGTGTTCTTCTTTGCTCCATGGTTTAAAGTTTAAACATCGAGTTGTCCCTGTTCCAGAATAAACTTGTTCCTGCCTATTGTGTGCAGCTAGTGAAATTGGAAAACACCTCTAGCTCCACCCTGAAAATATTATTATTGATTGCATGGAGAATTTTTTTTATAGTCGTACTTATTAATAATGATGTTTTTTTATCCATTGATGTGGAGAATTTTTTTTTGATACACAAAATGTATCATCCTCTATGTGCAAATGAGAATTTTAGTGTGTTGATATAGACAAATCGAATTTGACTATATACAAACTAGTACAAATAAAAAATTATTATACACAGACAAAATTGTTATATACAAATCAGTAGATATAATGCATTCATTAGATAGTTAGACATTACAAAAAGTTTAAAATTCAAGATATAAATATGCATTGAAACCCAAAAAAGTTAGCAAACACGTCCTTTCTTCCAATCAATAACGTCAACATGTCGGGGCGGCCAAAGAAGGCGGCGTGGGGTTCGTCGGAACTCCTCCTTCGCTGTTGAGGGAGATCTAGGCCTCTGGATCCGAAAGGCCGGCGTCGGGGGTGGCCTCATGCGGTTGTGCCGGAGGAGTTTCGCCAGCAATTGTTGTCGCAAGAAGCACGGGGAAGAACCGTCGGGGAGGCCGGTTGGAAGAAATAAAAAAAAGGTTTAACCTAGGTATTTAACCGATTTGTTTATAATCATTTAAAAGACCCTAAAAAGAGTGAAAAATAGGATTGCATGTAGCCAAATCTGAGTTGTCTATAACAACACCCTAAATTTAAGTACTTATTTATCCATATTTTGTAAAAAATTACCGTTGTATTTTTTTTAATTGAAAGTTTTCAACAGGAATTTAAAATATTTTTCAGTGGAAACTAAAAAATATAACCGTATTTTTTTCATAATTGTACTTAAATTAATTGTAAAATTATCATAATTTATATTTCATAATATTTTTTGATACAATAAATTTTTTGTTTTTGAAAAATGTGATTTATGTATAAAAAAAGGTGATTGTTAATCGCAACCCGTTATTTTGCTAGTCGCACCCCAAAATCTCCCAATTTTTCGCGCCTATTCGAAATACGTCTTGTACATGCATTATCAGGAAAAGTGTTCAACACGAAAGTTGTAGATATCGACGAGATCTACAACTGTCGTGTTGATCACTTTTCCTAAAAATGCATGTACAAGACGTACTTTGGAAATATGCACAAATTTTGCGTCTTTTCGAAATATGCCTTGTACATGCAATTTCAGGAAAAGTGTTCAACAAGAAAGTTATAGATCTCGTCGATATCTACAACTTTTGTGTTGAACACTTTTACTGAAATTGCATGTACAAGGCGTATTTCGAAAAATCGTGAAAAATTGGGAGATTTTGGGGTGCGACTAGCCAATTACGGGTTGCGGTTAACAATCACCTAAAAAAATCCTCATTTGCACATAAAGGATATTGCATCACTTGTGCCAAAAAATTTTCACTATACTACCCTGAAATTACTAATAGTGCATGGAGAATTTTTTTCCAAAAGTTGTGCGCTTCCATTTAGAAAGACACATCAGTTAATGATATTTGAAGATTTGTTTGAATTGGTGTCCCAGTTGAGCAAAAGTTTTAGTTTCGCCACTACCGTTCGGGACACTCTTGTGCGTGTACTTGCTTGTACACGCAAGACTCTTGAGCGTGCTCGTTATGCCCAGTTCATGTTCATCGCGGGTCCGGATTGTGAGCATTGTCACATGGCCGAGTCAACTTGTCGGGCCATGATTTTGACAACATCAGAGTGATTTTTTAATCCGCCATGATTAGGCGAGATTTTAATCCCGCCTGCGTTTTTTGAATTCAGGGCGGCCCGGGCCCGACCCGGCCCGGGTCGGCCTGAAGGGCCTAACAGGGCTCCCCCTTTGAGAGGGAGCCCGAGCCCAGCCCGGCCCGGTTCAAACTTGGCACGCGCCGAGCCCGGTTGAGAAAAAGCATGGGCCCGACCGGGCGGGGCTTGGGCTTTTTGCCCATGACTACACTCACCTAAGGAATTGTACACATTTGACGCACGAAATTAGAACTCCCGCTATTGGGGAAGAAAATAAGGTTTTATTTGGAGAGACTTATTTTTACCGGTCAAGCAGTTACGACCGCATGAATCGGATGTTAATTAAGGTCCGGTTCATGCAATTGTAATCGCTTGACCGGTGAAAATAAGTCCCCCCAAAAGGAGCCTAAGTAGGTACCCGTGATGTACCGTTATTTATGGTGTAAATTTTTTTGATGAACATGACACATCATACTTTGCGTATAAATAAGTTATTTTTTAATTTAATAAAAAGATGATTTTGGCAAAGACAAATTCTGGAATATAAATTATGATATTTTTACAATCAATTTAATTACTCATTTGCTCATATTCTTAACAATCCTGAAAAATTACAGTTGTATTTTTTGATTTTGACTGAAAAATTAAACTTTAATTTCGAAATTATTTTCAATTAAAACTAAAAAATACAACTGTAATTTTCAGAATTTTTCGGAATATAAGCAAATGAGAATTTAAATAGATTGTAAAAAAAATATTATAATTTATATTCAACAATTTGTTTTTGGCAAAATATATTTTTGGTTACTGAAAATAATGACCTAGATTGAAAAAGGTTGGGTCATGTTTGAATTCTTTTAGGTGGCTTACTCTCACTTACAAATATGTGCAGTATTAAATACTGGCCTGCATAAATAATATGATTAATCAAATTATTGATCAACGGTAGACGTGCACATAAAGACTGGGCCTGGATAGCCTACCTGGGCCCGGACTTGAAAAAACCTGATTAGGTCTCGACCCGCGTAGGCCTGGTCCAGGCTCAGGCCAGTCCTGGAGGGCCTAAAAAGGCCTCAAATCTAATGATTTGTCTGGCCTGGTGCCCGGCCCGGGCCAGGCCCAGGCTAGGCCCAGTCCTATGCTTTGCCTGGGCCCAGGTCTTGCCTGGGCGGCCTGGGCCCAGGCCAACGTCTCTCTAGATAAAGACGTACGAGCAAAATGCGGGCGTACGAGCAACCCATTTTAGGGGTCAAGATTGTTTCAAATTGAAAAGTGATCAACATGAAAGTTGTAGATCTCGGCGAGACGAACAACTTTTATGTTGACCACGTTTTGATTTGGAGCCGTCTTGGACCTCGATTTGGGACCCGAAATCTGGGGCGCGGCACGATTTACTGTAACAGTTCCGCTGCCCCAGTTTCGGGGCCCAAATCGAGGGTCAAGACCGCTCCAAATCAAAATGTGATTTACATGAAAGTTGTTCGTCTTGCCGGGATCTACAACTTTCATGTTGATCGCTTTTCGATTTGAAGCCTCCTTGACCCTTGCCCGTACGCCCGCACTAGAGTAACCCCTATTTAAAATTTATTAAAACTTATTATCATTATAAAATTTAAATTCAAATATTTTTTTATAAAAATGAGTGTCATTAATGTCAGCCAATTAATGTCAATTGACTGAACTTAGGCTGAACGGGAGATTTATAATGCCGGAACTACAATAACATGTTAGATTGCCGCTGAACAGTGAACTAGGCCCGGGCTTGGGCCTGACCCTGCCTGAGCTTGCCCGATAGGCCTTACCAGACCCTCTTTTTGGAGGAGAGTCTTGACCGGCCTGCGCCTGGCAAAAGTCAGGCCTGGGCCTGGGCCTGGACTGATAAAAGCCCGGGCCTAGCCTGGGCCTGACAGGTCTTATGTGCACGCCTAATCAACGGTCAGCATTTAATACCGTATGAGCCGTATGATATCATATTAACGATCAGTATTTATTACTGCACCTATTATTCGGTGAGACTAACTCACCTAACTCACCTAAAAAATTTCATTGTCATGCTTGCGATGTGCAGTACAAATTCATCCGTCGGATTCCAAATCTACAAAGATATTGCTTTGAATGTGAGACTCGGGAGGCTTGTGTAGATGCCCTCACACATCTCAAAGCAATTATATTTTCTCTCATATTGACATATGTGCGGAGATCCAATAATGGCCGCTAGATGTCTGCACTTGAAGGCAAAATGAATGTGCGGCTTACATTTTGAATAAAGAAGGATGCATGGAAAATTAAAATCTTATCCACATCCGCGGAAAACCGTGCCTAGTTTTTTGGTTTTCTGAGCTTGCAAAGTTACTCGCCGTGCCTAGATGTCTGCACTTTAAGGCAAAATGAATGTGGGTTTTGAATAAAGAAGCACTAATTTTTCAGCCCGAATCAACTCGTTGGGGCGAGTATGGCGAAGTTCCGGAGTAGTAACAGAGACCTCTGGTTGCTTCACCATGAAAAGAGGGAGGGGGAGATCTCCGGTTGCTGGATTTCTGCCGTAATTCTAGGAATGCACAGCGAAACGAGAGAGACGAGGAAAGAGGAGAAAAATTCAAAATAAATTTTTTGGAAAATGGGAGGGGAAAGGAAGGTGTGCCCCATGAGTTAAGAGTTATTTATTTGGGCACGGGAGCATGGTACAAGTTTGTACCCAAAATTTTTCAGATTGGAGTGGGGAATGAAAGGTGGGCTTCATGAGTTAAAAACTATTTATTTGAGCACGGAAACATAATACAAACTTGTACTCAAAAATTTTCCCACCAATAAATATCATATAAACAGCGGCTCATACATTTGAAACTGTGAAATCAATCAGCATTACAAATAATTATTAGCTTAAAATAGGTCAAGGTAATTGTTATTAACACCGTATTTTTAGCTATTTGGCACTATCGCCCATTAGAAAACCGAGCATGCAACAACAAGAGTTATTGTGGTCGGAGGTACGGCTAACGAAGGGAGTGTCGTCGAACGAAGCCCGTGCGCATGAACGAAGGTAATGTTCCGACAGAATTAATGTCACAACTGAGTTACTACGGTGACTGAATGTGGGGAGTCCGGTACATGATCACACTTATGCGTGTGCTCCGTTCCTACGGCCAACCACCATAGTGCATGATCGCGGCAGTGCATTGGGGGCCCCTAGGTGCTCCTTACGACAATACTTTAATCATGACATTGCCCTGGCGCGACGACGTCATTGCCGCTAGCAAACTCCTGTGCGCTATATATACTCAGCTCTTTACTTGTTTTTTCCGCGTACACAGGGATTTGCGAGAGGTGAGGAGAGCATATTTTTTATTGTACGTAGGTGATTTTGCCTAAATGAGAGCACATTTTGTATAATTTTAAAAATTGAATGTTTCATCAAATGCGTTTGTTCTCTTTTAATATAGTGTGTGGGGGGAGGGGGGCGTGTGTGCGCGCGCGTGTGTGGGCGTGTGTGGGCGTGTGTGCACGTGTGTGCGCGTGTGCGTGTGTGTGCGTGCGAGCGTGCATGGGTGCACACACATGAATATGCGAGTGAGAGACACGAGCTTTGCCCCTACCATCAACCACAATAGTACTGTAACGACCCTAATTTTTCGATGTTTGTTTTAATTCTCGTAGTGATGTATTTTTTGACGTCAGAGCGTTACATTGACGAGTGGTTAACGAGTGTCGTTTGTTGGAGCATGAGTTTGCTCAGTGAAATCTACTTTGTGGTTGGTTTTGTTTTGATTGTGCGCCTTCACTCGTGAGCTGAGTCTATTTTGGTGACTCGATGGAGCCTTTTATAAGGATGTGGTGACGTTTTATCTTCGGGTGGTGTTTAGCCGGCTTTGGTTTGTCGGATTTTGATTTTGACTTCGTCGTTGGTTTCGTAGCGTCAGTATTTAGCAACAGTGCGATTTTCGTAAGATTCAGAGTTAGTTTTGGATTTCGTGTCGTTTTGACGTTATTTAAATAATTAATATTATATATATATATATAGATATAAGTATAAATAGGAAAATTCATCGCGTCAATCCCTATTCCTATTCATCTTCTTCCCGAACCCGAGCGGCAGCCTTTTTCGTGAGAGAAGCGGGCGACGGACTTCGAGTGTGTTTCGTGTTGGGTATTGTATCCACACTAACCTAGATTTGATGAAATCACCCTTGAACTAAGATGAATTAAGTTGTATTTGATGCTTGTTTTGAGTTACATGTTTGCAGGAATTCTTATGGGAAGTGTAGACCAATGTCAGTCTACAATAAGTCACCAAACACAGGACCATACAATGTAATCCCTCATTGTGTGTTCCAAAGTGTTGACTCATGTGTAGTCTCTCTATTGGGATACACTTTATATTCAAGCTCTAGGATTATGTGAAAAGACTTGATGCTGATTTCACCTTAGAAGAAGAAAATTTTGTCAAAAAATTTTCTCCTGAGTACTCTAGTAGTTCTTTACTTACTCGAGTAAGTTACTGAATTCATACTCGAGTAATAATACTCTTACTCGAGTAGTTAAGATATTACTCGAGTAGTTTCCTTTTACCTCTCGAGTTTACAGAAATTTACTTCTCAAATTTTTCTAAGTTAAATACTCGAGTAGTTATCTTATATACTCGAGTAGTTTTATCTTCTGTCTCGCGTAGTTTTTTCTTATATACTCTAGTAGTTCCATTTGTCTCGAGTAGTCTAAGTCATGTACTCGAGTAGTTCATCTACTACTCGAGTAGTCCAGTGTTTATACTCGTGTAATCCAGAATTCCATTCCAGAAGATTTCTCTAAGTGAATTACTCGAGTGGTCATCTTATATACTCGAGTAGTTCTATTTGTCTCGAGTAGTTCAACTTTTATACTCGAGTAGTTCTGTTTTCCAGTTCAGAAATTTTCTAAGTCTATGACTCGAGTAGTTCATTCTTATATACTAGAGTAGTATTTCTTATACTCGAGTAATCTACTCCACCTCTCGTGTAAGTAATTAGGTACTCGAGTATACTATTCTTGTTACTCGAGTAGCTGATTCCTTGAACTTTTATTTACTCGAGTAGTTGACTTCATGTACTCGAGTAATGATCTCATTCCCTCTCGAGTAGTTTTTCTCATGTACTCGAGTAGTCATCTTCTACCTACTCGAGTAGTGCTGCATGTACTCGAGTAGTCTGTTATATCTCGAGTACTTTACTTTGACTTTTCCGAAAATTCTTTAAGTCCAGACCGAACAGTCTTATTCATAAACTTTGACGTGATTGGTCCACGTGTCTCTCATAATGACTCAATTATGACTAATCTTCTCCTCTCCTATAAAAAGTCTTGTCTAAACTGACAAATCCTAATTTATCAAAAAAGATTATTCTAAGAAAGTTTTTGCAACCATACTCTTTGAAGAATTTCTGTCTCCTCTATCTCTCTTCAAGAAATGAAAACCGCCGCCGTCGCCGTCGCAGATTCCTGACCGACTAGGGTTTTCATTTTCAGAGCATTCAGATTAAGAAGATTTTACAGATCGAGATTTCCGCTCAAATCTTCATCCTTTATTCGATCGTGTAAAGTCAAGAAGATCCAGATCTGATTTTGCCGAGATTTTCTTCACCTCTCTGATAAAGCCTCAACGCCTAGAAGAAGAAGATCCTGACCGATAATTTGTAGATCTGAAAAAGAAGATTACTGTTTGTATTTCTTTACAAATTTATTTCATTATTGTAGGATAAGTTTTCTCCGAGTGTAGGAGTTTTTCAACTCTGCGATTGTCGGAAGTTTCATCTTCCGAGTGTAAATCCGTTTTGTGGATCGAGATTGTAGGAATGTTGTTCCGAGGGTAGGATTGATTTTCAATCCGAGATAGTGGAGTAGCCGAGTCTATTATATTGCTAGATCGGTGAGGGAAAGTGGATGTACCCATGGTTGGGGAACCACTATAAATCTTGCCTCGTCTGTGTTTGATTGGTAGATAGATTCGTGCATTGGTTTGTAATTTTTTATTCCGCAGAAAGACGCACATCTCACTTATTCACCACCCTCTAGGTGATTTAGGTAGGCAACTATAAACTTTCAATTGGTATCAGAGGGAGGTTGATCGTTAAAAGGTTAATACCTTGATCAGATCCTTCAATAGTTGTCATTTGAGATCTACCAAAAAAATGGACAAGGCTAAAGATTTTGCCAAGCTTCCTTTGTGCACCAAAAATAATTTCCCCATGTGGAAAGAGAGAATCAAGTTCTTTATGGATGCTGTGGATCCAAGGATCTTCATGATAGTTGAAGAAGGTCCTTACATTTCCATGACCGTCTCCACTATAGATCCAACTAAGAAAGTCCCAAAGAAACTAATGGATCTAGATAAGGATGAGATTGCACTTGTCTCATTGGACAAAAAGGCAACAAATATTATAGCAAGTGCAGTCGATGATTCAATGCTGCAAAACCTGATTCACTGCCAGTCTGTAAAGGAGATGTGACAGTCACTAGTTATCTTGATGGAAGGTACCGAAGAAGTGACGGATGATAGAAGATCCCTTCTTAATCAGAAGTATGAAGCTTTCCGACAAGGAAGCAAAGATACCATTGCTGACACCTTTGAGAATTTCTTCAAGATAGTGAATGAGCTAAGGGTCTATGGCAGAGTCTTCACTAATGGAGAACTAAATGATAAGTTCTTGAGATCCCTAACTATGGAATGAGATAACAAGGTCTGTGTCATAAGGGAGTTTGAAAAACTGGCCGAGACAAATCCTCAGAATCTCTTCGGGAAGCTTATGTCATATGAGCTTCAACTCAACACCAGAAAGGCTGAAGAAGAGAAGAGCAGGTCTGCATTCAAAGAGAAGTCTGTTTCTCTAAAGGCAGACACCTCTAAGAAGACAAAGGTTATTTGTCCTACTCCAGCACCAGAAGTTAGTGAAAAATAAACCTCAGAGCCAAGCACCTCAGGCTCTGAACTATCAGAAGGAGAGTTCTCACTACTCTCTCGATAGTTCAAGAAATTCTTGAACAAGAAGAAGCAATGGAAAGGCAAGGATGCCTCCTATAGAAGATCACGACACGATAGTGATCGTCAATGAAAAGGCTTAAGCAGCCATGACAGGTATAATTCTAAACAGAACAAACATGTTTTGACTAACATTTTTTGTTATTGTTGAAATAAGCAGGACACGTCATCGCTGACTGCCCTCACAAGAAGGAGGGTGGCAGAAGAGAGGAAAAGAAGTCCTCGTACAACAAGAAGAGGACAGAGAAGAGCTTGATGGCCAAAAAGGGCAAGACTCTTAGTGACTCTGACTCATCTGAGTCGAGTGAAGAAGAAGCCTATTTTGGGCTCATGACTTAAACTGATGATGAACAAGAGCCCCAGTTCACTGGGAAGGTAAACTCTCACACTCCTCTCTCTGATTTTGAAGTTTTTGAACATGATTGTGAGGATAACTCTTCTGACGATGAGTCAAAACTCATGACCCAATATAAGGAGTTAATCATGGCTCACGACAAATGTCGCCGAGTTGTGAAAACTCAGGCTAAAGAGATAAAGTCTCTCAAAGCTGAAGAGAACATCTTGAGAGAGAAAGTCACAAAGACTGACTCGCTCGAAGAAAACTTCAATAATACTATTGAAGAATATAACAAAGCTCTTGAGCACCTCGACCTTAAAAAAAAATCATCAAAGAGCTGGAAGCCCAACTTGCTGCTGAAAAGAAACTAGTTGAAAGTTTCTCAAAGCCCAAGACAGTTCTTCCATTTGTTGTTGAATTCTCAGCCAAGGCCAAAGGTGCTGGACTGGACCATGAAGAAGCTCCTAGTAAGTTTTTTTAGGAGAAATAAGGCTTAACGAAAGAATAAGGCCGCCAAAAAGGCCTTAGCCAAAGAGAAGGGGAAAGCCCCTCAAGATCAGACCACGTTCAAAGAGGTTATATTTCCTTCAAACGAGTTTGATCTTGGCTCATCTTACGGACACTTTGCTAGGCCTACCTATGTAGAGCCAAAGTCTCGTTATCATGGATGGACTTGACCCAAAAACTTTGGTGAAAGTGTCTTTAAGGCACCTTATGAAGAAGTCATTCTTCAGAGCTATGACCCTTTCAATCATGACCATAACTTCAAGAAGGCACCAAAGGCAAAGCCTGTTGTAGAAAAGCCAATGAAGGAGAAGAAAATATATGATTGTAATCATCATGAAGCTTCTTCCTCCAAGAATGCTGCCCCTGCTAGACCACAATTTCAAAAGGTCAAGCAGGAGAATATAAGACAAAGATACAATAGATTTGACTGTTGGTGTTGTGGCAGAATTGGTCACTTTGTCATTGATTGCTGGTTTAATCCCAGAAATGTTGTAACCCCACATGTTGGCAATATGAGTGTTGAAGTTGGTGACCGGGCGGTCTGGCGGTCTGTCTTGGCGGGTTGGAGACCGCGCGGTCTGGCAGTTTCCCTTCAGCAGGTTGGTTGCTGTGCTGTTGCTGTTTGGTAGCCGGGCGGTCTGGCTGTTTGTCTCAGCCAGCTTGGAGACCGAACGGTCTAGCGGTCTACCATGGCGATCTCTCTTTCTCTCTGGTGGTAGCCGTGCGGTTAGCCCTTCTGTCTAACCGTGCGGCTTGTGCGGTTTGTTCTGTATAGTCCACTTAGTCCTGTAAATTTTTAGTCCCACATCTCTTATTTGTATTCTCTCATCTCTCCTCCATTCTATATAAGGGAGGGCATACCTTTGTAATAGATATCTTTTTTTGGATAATAAAACTTTGTATTATTCAAAATTCTGGCTTGTTTTTGCTACTTTAACATGATATCAGAGGACTCGATTTTCTCCTCCTGATTATGTGCGCCCTCTCTGCAATCGCGACCTGTCCGTGCGGCTTGCTTTTTCTTCTCGCGGCGTGTCCTCGTGGCTTGTTTCTTCCGCCTGCTTGCGCCCTGTTCGCGCGACCTCGTTGTTTCTCCTTCTTGCTGCGCCCTGTTTGCCTCCCAACGGACTTTTTTTCTCTGTTCGTGTGGTGTCTCTTTCTTCTGTTCGCGCGGGCTGATTTCTAGCCGCTCGACTTCTTTCCCTCTGCTTGCTTCTGCGGCTTGGTCGTGGTTTTTCTGGCCGCTTGTTTCTATCATCGTGACCGCTACAGATCTCTTTCTCCTAAACCACTGTGTTTTCTCTCTGTTCGCACGGGTTCTTCCTTGTTTCGGCGGCCTCTCTGCCTTTCTTCCTTTAGCCGCTCCTGCCTGTTAGTCGCTGCGACCTCGTGTTAAGTCGCGCGGCTTGTGCTTCCCTCTTCTCCCCCTTATGGATTTCATATCCTCCTCCCAGCCATTCGCCTTGGTGGTCACGTCTTCTGGTAGTGCCCATGTTGTTACTCAAGGAAAATGGCTGATCGACACCGGTGCTACAAATCATATGACTGGCACTCTCCAGTGTTTTTCTCTCCTAGAAACACATGATTGGTTGCCCCCGGTTATTCTCGCTGACGGCTCTTCATCATCAGTCCATGGGACGGGGATAGTTCATGTCACTCCGTCTCTTCACTTGGCGTATACTCTATATGTGCCCAAGTTCCCGTGCAACTTATTATCTGTTACCTCTCTATGCAAGCAATTACAGTGTTCCGTCACATTTACTTCTACTTCTTGCTCTTTTCAGGATCCGGACTCCCAACGGACGATTGCTAGTGGGACTGAGAATGACGGCTTATACTTCCTGGACAACATTTCTGCTTTCTCCACCTTCTCCTCCACATCCACAGATATTCTCCAATGGCATCTCCTCCTTGGTCATGCTCCTCCACGTCTTCTTCGTCAACTTCTGCCCCAACTTCCCCCACACAGTCCTCCGCTCAACTGTGAGGCCTGTCAGCTTGGCAAGCATCACCGCTCCTCCTTCCCTCCAAAACACGTTCGTGGATCTACCCGTCCGTTTGATCTCATCCACTCCGATATTTGGGGTCCTTCTCCTACTCTTACCATTGGTCGCGGTAGTTCATATTTTGTCACGTTCATTGATGATTTCTCTCATTGTACGTGGGTGTATCTGTTAAAAGATCGCTCCGAATTATTCTCTGTATGGACGTCCTTCTATCTCATGATCAAAACTCAGTTTAATGTTTCTATCAAAGTTTTTCGATCTGATAATGCCAAAGAATATATCAGTCATGACTTTTCTATATTCTGCATGCAAAATGGGATTATTCATCAAAGTAGTTGTATCTATACTTCACAACAGAATGGTGTGGCAGAACGCAAAAATCGTCACTTCCTTGATGTTGCTCGCACCTTGATGACCCAGATGCATGTTCCTCGCTCCTATTGGAGCTATGCAATTCTCCTTGCCTGCTACCTTATCAATCGTATTCCCTCCAAGGTTGTCCACGGAAAAACCCCATTCTCCATTCTGTATCCGGGCAAGGAGCCATTTCCTCTCCCTCTCCAAATCTTTGGATGCACTGCCTTTGTGCATGCCCCTTCGGCCACCAGTGATAAGCTCTCCCCTCGCTCCACCAAATGTGTCTTTCTGGGGTACTCCACCACTCAGAAAGGCTATTGTTGGTTTGATCCCCTCCTTCGTAAGCAGTTCATCTCTGCTGACGTCACCTTCTTCGAGAATACCTCCTACTTCTCGGATGACTCCTCTCCTCTTCTCCCCGCTTCTGATTCTCCTGTCGTTCCCTTCGTTCCCTCGTCTCCTACTACGATCTCCACCCCTCCACCGTCTACACCCACTCCTCTTTCTCCACCACCGTCTCCCTCATCTCCGCCACCATCTCCCTCATCTCCGCCGTCGTCGCTCTCTGCTCCTGGGCCAGCTTTCTCTGCCACGGATGCTCCGGATGCCGAGGGTCCCGCTGACCTGGATCTTCCTATAGCTCTTCTCAAAGGGGTACAGACGTGTACCCTACACTCCCTTGCTGCTGTTGTTTCATATGATCGTCTTACCCCTTCTCGCAGGGCATTTGCACTGGCTATCTCTGCCACTGCCACACCCCGCTCCTACCAGGAGGCCCTTGCTATTCCTCATTGGAAGCTGGCCATGGATGAGGAAATGGCGACCCTAACTGAGCGGGGTACATGGACTCTTGTTCCTCCTCCCTTCGGTACTGATGTTGTTGGCTATCGCTGGGTCTTTGTGGTCAAATTTGGCCCAGACGGCACTATGGATTGGTATAAGGCTCGCCTTGTTGCTAAGGGCTTTACTCAGACCTATGGGGTTGATTACTTTGACACCTTCTCCCCCGTGGCTCGTCTCAGCACTATCCGGGTCCTTCTCTCTGTGGCGGTAAATAGGGATTGGCCGATTTCCCAGCTAGATGTCAAGAATGCCTTCCTTTATGGTGATCTTCAAGAGGCCGTCTACATGGAGCAACCTCCTGGGTATGTTGCTCCAGGGGCGACACGAGTATGCCGGCTGAAGAAGGCAATCTATGGCCTCAAGCAGAGCCCTCGAGCTTGGTTTGACAAGTTCAGGGGCATCGTGGCGGCCTTGGTTTTGCGCGAAGCTCTGCCGATCACTCTCTATTTATTCGCAAAACCTCTTCGGGGCTGGTTGTTCTTGCTGTGTATGTCGATGATATTCGTCTCACTGGCGATGACCAGGACGGGGTAGTCCTGACAAAGAGACATCTTCGTCAACATCTGATCACAAAAGATATGGGCTCTCCAAAGTACTTTCTGGGGATCGAAATCTCTCGGAAGCCCGACTTCTTAGTTCTCTCTCAGCGTAAGTATGCCCTTGATCTTTTAAAAGAGGCAGGGTGGATTGGAGCAAAACCTGCCCGATGCCCATGGCAACTGGAGAAGACAAAACCTGGACAGATGATTCGCCTCCTCTTTCAGATAGTTCGCGGTACAGGCATCTGGTTGGCAAGCTCATATATCTCACAGTGACCAGGCCTGACATTTCCTATGCTGTGGGCAAGGTGAGTCAATTCATGCAAGCACCTAGGGAGTGTCATCTACAGTCCGCCTTGCAGATCTTGGTGTATGTCAAAGCAGCGCCTGGGAAAGGATTACTTTTTCAGAAGAATGGTCATCTGAGGGTTGAAGCATACTCAGATGCAAGTTATGCTGATGACAAAGGGGATCGCAAGTCAACCTCAGGTTTTTACACCTTTGTTGGGGGAAATCTGGTGAGCTGGAAGAGCAAGAAGCAGTCTGTTGTCTCCAGGTCCAGTGCAGAAGCTGAGTATCACAGTATGGCGTCAACCACTTGTGAGTTAAAATGGCTGCGGGCTCTCATGCTAGATTTATGAGAGGTCTACAACCATCCTCTACCTATGTTCTGTGATAACAAGGCTGCCATATACATCTCCAAAAATCCGGTCTTCCATGAAAGAACAAAGCACATTGAGGTCGACTGTCATTTCATTCGTGAAAAGATCTTAAAGGAACAAATTTGCATTCCCTTTATCACTTCTGATAAAGAGCTGGCTGACATCTTCACCAAGCCAGTTTCCGCCATGTTTCTTCATATTTGTGACAAGTTGAGCATGATCGATATATATGCTCCAGCTTGACGGAGAGCGTTGAAGTTGGTGGCCGGGCGGTCTGGCGGTCTATCTTGGGGGGTTGGAGACCGCGCGGTCTAGCGGTTTCCCTTCAGCAGGTTGGTTGCTGTGCTGTTGATGTTTGGTAGTCGGGCGGTCTGGCGGTTTGTCTCAGCCAGCTTGGAGACCGGATGGTCTAGCGGTCTACCCTGGCGATCTCTCTTTCTCTCTGGTGGTAGCCGTGCGGTTAGCCCTTCTGTCTAACCGTACGGCTTGTGCGGTTTGTTCTGTATAGTCCACTTAGTCCTGTAAATTTTTAGTCCCACATCTCTTATTTGTATTCTCTCATCTCTCCTCCATTCTATATAAGGGAGGACATACCTTTGTAATAGATATCTGTTTTTGGATAATAAAACTTTTTATTATTCAAAATTCTGGCTTGTTTTTTGCTACTTTAACAATGAGGAAGACCACTCCTAATGTTAATATTCGTAGGGGGAGTGTTCTAACCCAAGACCAAGGAACCAAATGTATTTGGGTTCCTAAGGCAAATTGATTGTGATTGCAGGTATGTCCAAAGGCCAGCAAAACGCCAATCTGGTATTTGGACAGTGGATGCTCTCGGCATATGACCGAGACAAGAAGCCTAATTTAGAACTTAATTTACTCCAGTCATGAACAGACCGAAGGTCATCTTTGGAGGTTCAGACCGTGGAATCACTAAAGGCTACGATATGATTACGAATGGTAATGTATCCTTCTCAGATGTGGCTTATGTTGAAGGTTTGGAACATAACCTTATAAGCATAAGCCAACTCTGCGATAAAGGATACATAGTTGAGTTTCATGCTGATAAGTGCTTGATAAAATCTGTTGACAATATGAAAACAATTCTATCCGGCACTCGAAGCAGAAACATATTTTGCTTGAATTTCATTTGTATAGATTCTTCGACACCAGTGTGCGTTTTAGCAAAAGATAGTGCGTCGCTTGGTGACCAATGACACAAGAGACTAGCACATATTAATTTCATAACTATTAATAAATTATTTTCAATGAACTTAGTACGTGATGCCCCAAATGTCAAGTACGTTAAAGATAGACCTTGTCATGTATGTGTAAAAGGCAAGCAAATAAGAACTACCTTTAAAAGTGTTATTGGCAAGGATTCTAATAGATGTCTTCATCTACTGCATATGAAATTGTTTGGTCCACTGCAAATTAGAAGTTTGGGAGGAAAGGATTATACATTGGTAATTGTTGATGATTACTCGCGATTTGCGTCGGTGTTCTTTCTGAAACACAAGTCAGATACCTTCGACATCTATACTAATTTTGTCAGGTAAGTCCAGAATGAATACAACTGCTGCATAGTCAAAATCAGAAGTGACAATGAAACATAGTTCAAATCTGGGGCCATGACATAATTTTGTGAAAGCCTGGGTATCTTTCATGAGTTTTCCTCTCCTCGCACTCCTCAACAAAATGGGGTGGCTGAGAGAAGGAATAGAACACTCATAGAGGCCTGCATGACCATGTTGAGTGATGCTTCACTTCCAGAATATTTTTGGGCTGAAGCCGTCAACACTGCATGCCACGTGCAAAATCAAGTTCTCATAAACAAAAACCACGATAAGACACCTCATGAACTTCTGAAGGGCAGGAAACCAACAATCTCATATTTTAGAATTTTTGACTGTAAATGCTTCGTGCTCAACAATGATAAATATCATACTACTAAGTTTAGCAAAAAGAGTTTTGAAGGTATTTTTGTAGGTTATAGTAGCCATAGTAAGATATATAGGATTTTTAATAGAAAAACCCTGGTCGTGCAAGAATCGATACATGTTGTATTTGATGAGACGGGCTTGCTGCAAAGCAACTCTTCTAATATGCTTATTGAAGATGCAGGTGCAAAGCTGAAAGAAATTAGCTTGGATAGACCGTCCGAAGACAAAGGTGAAAAGTTCATCAAGATTACCACTCCAACCCCTATTGGAGAGGCTGATGATCAAGATGAAGAAGTCATCCAAGATGAAGAAGTCACTCTGATGATAGAAGACAATCCAGATGCAAGGACTCTAGAGCTCAGACATCTGAAGGATCACCCCATGGACCAGATCATAGGAGATCCCTGGGATGGTATCAGAACTCGAAGAGGTACAACTAATGAGGATCTATATTTAAGTTTTCTATCACAGGTTGAACCAAAGAAGTTTGAGGAAGCAAACTAAGACACATCGTGGATAATGGCGATGGAAGAAGAACTAAACCAGTTCAAGCGCTGCAAAGTATGGAAGCTTGTTCCAAGACCCAAAGGTAAGAACGTCATTGGGACAAAATGGGTCTACATGAATAAGATGGACGAGGATGGAACGATAATAAAGAACAAGGCCAGACTTGTTGCAAAAGGCTATCGTCAAGAAAAAGGAATCGACTTCGACGAGACATATGCTCCAGTGGCAAGGCTGGAGGCAACATGGTTATTCCTAGCATATGCTGTAACGCCCCGTATTTTTTTTTCGTCGAAAAGATTGCATATGCTTGATGGGCGTTACGTTGGCTTTGACCGTTGTTCGAGCATGGTTTGCCCGCGGGCGTTCGAGTGGCATTTTTGGTAGCCTAGTGGCACGATTCCCCAGCAAGCCGGAGTCCAAATATTTGGGGACTCAGTGAGGCCTCTTAGCGAATGCTTGCACTTTTTCGAGCCCGGGTAAAGTTGCTCAAAACGGGTTGATTGTATGGACGATGTGTACAGAAAACAAAAAAAGGGTAAAAAGTTCTTAAGGAAGAAATGGTCTAGGATGAAACAAAAACACTTTTCAAAACAGTGAAAAATGGTCATTTTTGTGCATGACACGGCCTGGGACACGGGCGTGTCCCAGGGCGTGTCTAGCTCGGGATGCGGTTTGGCTTTATGGTCGTCGAACTTCGTTCGACGAAGTTGCGGGAGGAACACGCCCCCCCGACACGGGCGTGTTGGGGCGTGACCCAGGGCGTGACCTGGGGCGTGACCTCCTTGACTCGACGAATTTTCTTGCGTCGAGTTGAGCTCGACGAATGGGGTACACGCCCCGTGACACGGGCGTGTCACGGTCCGTGTCCCGCTGTGTCGAGTGTCGAGTGTCGAGTGTCGAGTGTCGAGTGTCGGGTGTTGAGAGAGGGGAAATGGCTTGTGATACGGGCGTGTCACCGGGCGTGTCCAGCTTTGTCGAAGTGTCGACACTTTTGGTCGACGAGATGTCGAGACACGGGTTACATGCCCTAGGTCACGGGCGTGACCTACCGGTCACGGGCATATACCCGACCGTATACCTTGTGGATAAGCTGGAAAGTGTTGGCGTCTGCGCCGCTTAAGGTACACGCCCTGTGACACGGGCGTGTCACAGGGCGTTACAGGGCCGAAACTCAATGTTTTCCAGTTTTTTTGTGCCGTTCATTTCTTTGATTCTGGATCAAATGGAACAGCTCTGTTCTGGAGGAAATAAGGCCGAAACAGAGATTTCTCCTCCTCATTTCACCTTCTTCTTCATCTTCTTCCTCATTCCAAAAGGAACTCAAGGGAGCAAAGCTAAGACAAGAGAAGGAAAGAGAGGAGCAGCCGTCGCGGTGTCATCTCGGTTCAGGCAAGCAGTGTTCTTCACCCTTGCCAATCTTGTTTTTTTGTTCTTTAATTGTGCAAGTTTAGCTAGCCTTCCTCTTTCAATTTTCCTAGCTTGTTCAATTTTATTAGTCTTGTTACCCGTATTTTTATTTAGTACTCACAAACATGAATCCTCTTGTTCCTTCAAGTCTTACATGTTTACCGCGTAATATTTTCCCTATGCTCAATTAAGTCTTATGCTCATTTGATTCATGTAGCCTTTCTTGTTCATGTGATTCTTTCTTGTTCATATCATAATCATGTGATTCTTTCTTGTTCAATTAATCAAACTCTATCAAGTTTGACATAACTTGGGCAATTTGTAGTCATGAGTGAGGACGAAGGAAGGAAACGTGTTTAGCTTGGGTTATGGTGAGATTTGCTTATGGTGTTGAGCTTGGGTTCGCTTATGGTGAGTTTTGCGAGGCGAATTGTGAACCATGGCAGGAGCGTTTGTGTGAGGATTCGGTAAGGGGTGGTGTGGTTTAAGCCTTGGTGGCCACCGGGTTTGGATTTGTGGTGTAGAGCACCATTTTGGCCCCGATTTGGGCTAGCTTTTATTGGTGCGTTCCACTTTAGGGCCGCCACCAAAAGACCCTTGCGGAATCGAACTTAACCGCTGCTTATGTTTCACTAGTATAATTGTTTCTTGTTCTAAAGATGATGGATTGAGCATGTGTATTGCCTTTTTGCTCCTGCGGGTTGAGCAGGACTTGATGAGAATTGCACGCACTTGGTGCGTTTGACACTTTGGATTGACAGTGTTTAATACCTGTTTTCCACCTATTCTTTTCACTCATTTTACTTACATGAAACATTGCTACGGGGTCAGTAAGCCCCTTCGTCATATTTTCTGAACTTCATACTTTATTGTGTAGCTTTGATGATTGCTGAGGTGTTCTTTCTTGAATGCCTTAGGTGCAGGTTGTAGCCGGTTGAGCGGCTAGTGCTTGGGTAGAGTTTCTTTGGAGCTAGCCGAGCTTACTTAGCGAGGTAGTTCTTTTCTTTGTTGTACAGACACACATGTGCCCCAATGGGTTCGTGTCAGCTTGTTGGCGCCCATTGGTGGCTTTCTTTACTTGTAATATATGAATGCTAGCCTGCTAATGTTACTCATTTGGATGAGATGATGTCTCCTTGCTCTTGGGAAGGATTTATGCTAGATTGCATTAGATATTTTCAAGATAAAACAAACCTATTATCCTAGATCATGCATACACGTTTTGATAAACTAATACGTATTTTCCAAACAACGTAAAACAAAACAAAAGATGATTTCTTATATGATTATAAATCAAGGATGCATAAGATCGTCATAAGTAAACAAAAGTATTTCCGCCACGTACAAACACACATTTTGATTCCTAAGGCCGAGGGATACGGCCATTAAACTAAATGATTTTCTTGCATTTAACTGATGGATTTCAACTAGTAAAGTAAGCGTCGATGGTTTGCCTGAGCATGTGCAGTTATCCCCTGCATGACGTGGCATCATAACCCGTAGTTCCTCTTGCTCTGATACGATGTACTCGTGGAGGAAATGCGGGTTGTGACAGTTGGTATCAGAGGGAGGTTTGCTTGATAATTGGTCGGGCAAACTTTCCTTTTTGTCATTGTCGTAAGCATCATATCATACACACACCGAGGTGCCATCAGTATGTCTTGGCCGAAGCACGCACACTACACTCATTGCATGAACAGAAGTATACGGGGCATATTATGTAGTATGAGATGCATAATATGTGGTTGTATATGGATCCACCATAGGGGCAACATGTGCGGGTTATGTAGTATGGGATGCATAACCTCACCACATGGATGCGACTAGCACGTTTTCTTTTATTCGTTGCATGCAATGCTATGTAGTATGGGATGCATATCATTGTGATGCGTACGACCGCTCATGGCATGCATTAAGGCCTTTTCTAGCATGCATAGCACAGCACGCATACCATAACATTGCATGAGCACAACGTGCCAAGCTAAGATTTACATGATGACACCTGTACACACATGGTTTTGGGTCAAACATAGTCATGCATTCATCGGTTAGGCACACGTTAGTGGGATGACGGTGAGTCATCTTTAGGCTAGGCATACCATCATTCTCAAACTCCCAGAGCAAGTTAGCAGTTGATGTTCATATTGATATATGTCGTGTCTGTACAGCGTCGTTATGTGTTGCTTGTTGAGTGATCTCGAGTGAAATGGTTTATAGGATGTCGAAGCGTCCAGTGACAAGGAAGACTCCCCAATCTGAGGGCGAGTCTTCAGGCGCGCAGAATAATGCTCTGATGGATAGTCTACGCCAAAGTAATGAGGCTTTGACAAGGCAGGTGCAGAATGTGCAGTCCCAACTCCAAGCTATGTCATCAGCGCTGTCTGGGCTGGCACCGAGAGTGCAAGAGACGGTCAGAGGCCCTACTATTTATACTCCTTCCGTGGCAGTGATACCCCCAGTTGTGGTTCCTCCTGCGATGACTTTTATCTCGCAGTTTCAGCAACTTGGACCACCTACCATGAGGGAAAAGTGGACTTTGTGATATTGGATGATTGAGTGATCACGTTGGAAGAGATGTTTGTCTATTCTGGCGTTACCGAGGACCAGAAGGTGATGTTTGCCGCCTACCAACTAAAAGGGTTAGCAAAAGGTTGGTGGTTGCGAGAAAAGGAAAGCCTAGGGGCAGGATGTTCGTGGGAAGCCTTCAAAGAAATGTTACGGCGCAAGTTTCTGCCGTTAGTGGAAAGGGACCGCCTGATGAATGACTTCTTGTACCTGAAGCAGAGGAAACGCATAGTTAGTGAGTATGAAATTGAGTTTAGCAAGCTAAGTCGGTTCGATCCGAGCTTGGTGACTACAGAAGCTGACCGAGTAAAGAGATTTCTTGGCGGACT
The DNA here is from genome assembly GCA_039583875.1 of Platanthera guangdongensis. Taxonomy (NCBI): domain Eukaryota; kingdom Viridiplantae; phylum Streptophyta; class Magnoliopsida; order Asparagales; family Orchidaceae; genus Platanthera; species Platanthera guangdongensis. The sequence continues at coordinate 166,164,721 of CM077166.1, forward strand.
CCGCAGCGACGTGCAGCAGTTCGCAAGTGCTTATGGAGCGACAAGTTACACTACTGTGGTGGAGGCTGCTTTGAAGGTTGAAGCTATAGAAAATGCAATACAAAGAGGGCAGTTGTTGAGGCAGGATAAAAGAAAGCTCGTGGAATGGAAATGCTCCCGAGCATCAGACGTAAGAAAGAAGAGTAAGGAGACATGTAGCTTCTGTGGCCGGTCAGGCCACCCATTTGAGAAATGTTTCAAGCGGTTAGGGATGCAGAAGAAGGAGCAGGTGCACGCCATTCAGGGTGCTCCAACCAAAGACTTGGAGTGTACAGGTTGTGGGGGAAGAGGTCATGATGTGGGCCGCCGCTGGGTCAAAGACAAGGTGTGCTTTCAGTGTGGCAAACAGGGACATCTCAAGGCAAGGTGCCCACAAAACCAGCCCGTGCTGCAGCCAAGGCTACTCCAGGCTTTGCCTCCGCCTCCACGTTTGGACAAAGGAAAAGGGAAGTTAAATGTGATCTCTTCAGAGGAAGCTCATATGTCACCTCAGGTTATCTCAGGAAACTTTAAGGTAAAGAACCGTTGGGCGCGTGTTCTCTTCGATTCTGGCGCGACCCATTTATTTGTGGCTCGAACCTTTCTGGATCGGTATCATTTGACACCAGATCGAGTGGGGAATGCCTTTTTGGTGAAATTTCCTTCCAGTGCTTCTGTGGTTGCAGACTGGGGTCTTCTTGATTGTCCCATTTTGTTGGGGGATTTCTTAGCAAAGGCTGATTTCAAGGTGATCGATTTGGAAGATTTTGACGTTATCTTGGGCATGGACTGGTTATCCCGCTATGACGCCGTCATCCAGTGCAAAGGAAAGCGCTTGGATTTTATCAAGGACAATGGTGAGCCGGGAAGTGTTTATGGTGATTCTTGCCAGGATTCTCCAGGGATTTCGGCGGTATGTGTTCGGACGTTGTTTGTTTTCGACTGTTTTGCTTGTCTCGTCTCAGTTGTGGGGACTCATGCTGTTTTGCCGCGTTTAGAGGAGATTCCTGTTGTGCGTGAATTTCCAGATGTTTTTCCTACTGATCTACCTGGTCTTCCCCCTGATCGTGATGTCGAGTTTGTCATTGAATTGGAGTCGGGCACGCGGCCTATTGCGAAAGCGCCATACAAAATGGCCCCACATGATCTAGCAGAATTGCGTACACAACTGGATGATTTATTGGCAAAGGGGTTTATCAGGCCAAGTTCATCACCTTGGGGTGCACCAGTGTTATTTGTGAAGAAGAAAGATGGGTCGATGCGGCTTTGCATCGATTACCAGGAGTTGAACAAGGTGACTATTAAAAACAAGTACCCACTGCCAAGAATTGATGATTTGTTTGATCAACTGCGTGGCAGTTCAGTATTTTCGAAGATTGATCTCCGCTCGGGCTATCATCAGCTAAAGGTTCGGGAGTCTGATATTCCGCGGACTGCGTTTCGATCAAGACATGGCCATTTTGAATTTCTTGTGATGTCGTTTGGTTTGACCAACGCACCATCAGCCTTCATGGATATGATGAACCGGGTGTTCAATGACTACTTGGATAGATTTGTGGTGGTTTTTATTGACGATGTTCTTATCTACTCCCGCAGTGCTGAGGAGCATGAACAACATCTGCGATTGGTATTGGCCACTTTGCGAGACCAAAAGTTGTTCGCCAAGTTAAGCAAATGTGAGTTTTGGTTACCTCAGGTTGCATTCCTGGGTCATGTTATTAATCAACAGGGAATTTCAGTGGATCCAGAAAAGATTGCCGCAGTCATGGAGTGGAGGAGACCGGAGACACCCAAGGAGATTCGGAGCTTCTTGGGATTGGCCGGCTATTATCGCAGATTTGTAGAAGGTTTTGCTACGTTGGCCGCACCTTTGACTCGCTTAACCCAGAATAATGTGGCGTTTGATTGGACTGACAAGTGCGAGACATCATTCCTTGAACTCAAGAACCGGTTATGTACCACTCCTGTGTTGATCTTACCGACAGAAGGGATAGATTATGAAGTTTTTGTGGATGCGTCGCACGTTGGACTTGGATGTGTTTTAATGCAAGACAAAAAGGTGATTGCGTATGGGTCTCGGCAGTTGAAAAGTCATGAAAAGAACGACCCGACGCATGATTTGGAGTTCGCAGCGGTGATATTTGCATTGAAGTTATGGAGACACTTACTTTACGGTGCGTAGTGTAAAATCTTTACGGATCATAAAAGTTTGAAGTACGTCTTCACGCAAAAGGGACTTAATCTGCGCCAACGGCGATGGCTTGAATATGTAGCTGATTATGATGTGAAAATTCAGTATCATCCGGGGAAAGCTAATGTTGTGGCCGATGCGTTGAGTCGGAAGATAGGTAAATTATTTCATCTTTCAGCTGACCGTCTAGTGGAGGAATTTCTATTGATGGATATTTCCGTAGGAAGATATGAACCACAAAGTCATTCGGCAGTAGAAGAACCTTCATGGATGGTGCTTGCAAGACAATAGCAAAAGGATGATCCTGATCTTTTACATTTATTTCTTCGGACTGAAAAGGGTGAATTACCAGATTTTTTTATTGATGATGGGGGCATGTTAAAGTATCGTGGTCAATTTTGTATCCCCGCAGTTGGAGACATTCGCGAGATGGTGTGTAGGGAAGCACATGGCTCAAGTATGGCCTACCATCCAGGCTCAACTAAAATGTACCGTGATTTGAAACAAATTGTCTGGTGGTATGGAATGAAAAGAGATATAGCGCAATTTGTATTTGAATGTCATACCTGCAAGCAGGTGAAAGCTGATCATGGGAGGCCTGGTGGCAAGTTGATGCCATTGGAGATTCCAACATGGAAATGAGAAAGCATTTTAATGGATTTTATTACAGGCTTACCAAGATCTCCACGAGGACATGACTCCGTATGGGTGGTCGTGGATCGGTTGACCAAGTGTGCTCATTTCATACCCTTTAAGGTCAACTACCCGATGAAGACAATAGCGGAGCTATATTTGAACGAGATCATCCGACTGCATGGTGTGCCAGTCAATATCATTTCAGACCGGGATTCCCGATTTACTTCTCGTTTCTGGAAGAGTCTACAAGAGGGTTTGGGGATGGATTTGAGGTATTCCACTGCTTACCACCCTCAAACGAATGGCCAAATGGAACGAGTCAACCAAATTGTGGAAGATATGATTCGATGCTACATTCTTGAGTATGACGGAGCATGGGATGAACGTTTGCGGCTTATGAAATTCGCATATAATAACAGCTATCAGAAAAGCTTGCAAATGGCTCCGTTCGAAGCTTTATATGGGCGACGATGTCGGACTCCCCTATTTTGGGCTGAGGTTGGCGAGCGGCCTTTGTTGGGCCCAGAGGCGCTCGAGGACATGGAAGTTGCCGTACGACTTATTCGGGAGAAGCTCCGGATCGCCCAAGATCGATATGAAAAGTACGCCAACCGGCGAAGGTCGGAGTTAGAGTTTGCAGTGGGGGATTTCATTTTCCTGAAGGTCTCCCCAATGGTGGGAATTAAAAGGTTTGGAAAAGAGCGCAAATTAGACCCAAGGTTTGTGGGTCCCTTCAAGATTCTTGCACGAGTTGGTGCATCCGCTTACAAAATAGAATTACCCGTTAACTTTCCTGGTGTTCACGACGTGTTTCATGTCAGCCAACTTCGCAAGTGTGTGTGAAATGATAAGCAAGTTTTGGATGTTGTGCCGCAGTTAGCGCCAAACCTTTCTTATGTGGAGATGCCCATCCGTATTTTGGACTCCCAAGAGCGCGAGTTGCGGAAAAAGAAGATTCCTATGGTCAAGGTGCTATGGAAAAATCAGAATGTGGAAAGTGCGACGTGGGAGCTCGAGTCAACAATGAGGGCGGCTCACCCTCATTTGTTCCCGTAAATAAGCTGGTATGTGAATTGGTGTTTTTGTTGAATTAGTGTTTTGGTTTGATAACTCATTTGATTTAGATCAAAATGATTGAAAAGTTTCGAGGCGAAACTTTTTGTTAGGGGGAGTTACTGTAACGCCCCGTATTTTTTTTTCGTCGAAAAGATTGCATATGCTTGATGGGCGTTACGTTTGCTTTGACCGTTGTTCGAGCATGGTTTGCCCGCGGGCGTTCGAGTGGCTATTTTGGTAGCCTAGTGGCACGATTCCCTAGCAAGCCGGAGTCCAAATATTTGGGGACTCGGTGAGGCCTCTTAGGGAATGCTTGCACTTTTTCGAGCCCGAGTAAAGTTGCTCAAAACGGGTTGATTGTATGGACGATGTGTACAAAAAACAAAAAAGGGGTAAAAAGTTCTTAAGGAAGAAATGGTCTAGGACGAAACAGAAACACTTTTCAAAACAGTGAAAAATGGTCATTTTTGTGCATGACACGGCCTGGGACACGGGCGTGTCCCAGGGCGTGTCTAGCTCGGGATGCGGTTTGGCTTTGTGGTCATCGAACTTCGTTCGACGAAGTTCCGGGAGGAACACGCCCCCCCGACACGGGCGTGTCGGGGCGTGACCCAGGGCGTGCCCTTGGGCGTGACCTACTTGACTCGACGAATTTTCTTGCGTCGAGTTGAGCTCGACGAATGGGGTACACGCCCCGTGACACGGGCGTGTCACGGGCCGTGTCCCGCTGTGTCGAGTGTCGAGTGTCGAGTGTCGAGTGTCGGGTGTCGAGAGAGGGGACACGGCCTGTGACACGGGCGTGTCACCGGGCGTGTCCAGCTTTGTCGAAGTGTCGACACTTTTGGTCGATGAGATGTCGAGACACGGGTTACACGCCCTAGGTCACGGGCGTGACCTACCGGTCACGGGCGTGTACCCGGCCGTGTACCTTGTGGATAAGCTGGAAAGTGTTGGCGTCTGCGCCGCTTAAGGTACACGCCCTGTGGCACGGGCGTGTCACAGGGCGTGACAGGGCCGAAACTCAATTTTTTCCAGTTTTTTTAAGCCGTTCATTTCTTTGATTCTGGATCAAATGGACCAGCTCTGTTCTGGAGGACATAAGGCCGAAACAGAGATTTCTCCTCCTCATTTCACCTTCTTCTTCATCTTCTTCCTCATTCCAAAAGGAACTCAAGGGAGCAAAGCTAAGACAAGAGATGAAAAGAGAGGATCAGCCGTCGCGGTGTTATCTCGGTTCAGGCAAGCGGTGTTCTTCACCCTTGCCAATCTTGTTTTTTTGTTCTTTGATTGTGCAAGTTTAGCTAGCCTTCCTCTTTCAATTTTCATAGCTTGTTCAATTTTATTAGTCTTGTTACCCTTGTTTTTATTTAGTACTCACAAACATGAATTCTCTTGTTCCTTCAAGTCTTACATGTTTACCGCCTAATATTTTCCAAACATTGCTACGGGGTCGGTAAGCCCCTTCGTCATATTTTCTGAACTTCATACTTTATTGTGTAGCTTTGATGATTGCTGAGGTGTTCTTTCTTGAATGCCTCAGGTGCAGGTTGTAGCCGGTTGAGCGGCTAGTGCTTGGGTAGATTTTTTTTGGATCTAGCTAAGATTACTTAGCGAGGTAGTTCTTTTCTTTGTTGTACAGACATACATGTGCCCCAATGGGTTCGTGTCAGCTTGTTGGCGCCCATTGGTGGCTTTCTTTACTTGTAATATATGAATGCTAGCCTGCTAATGTGAGTCATTTGGATGAGATGATGTCTCCTTGCTCTTGGGAAGGATTTATGCTAGATTGCATTAGATATTTTCAAGATAAAACAAACCTATTATCCTAGATCATGCATACATGTTTTGATAAACTAATACGTATTTTCCAAACAACGTAAAACAAAACAAAAGATGATTTCTTATATGATTATAAATCCAGGATGCATAAGATCGTCATAAGTAAACAAAAGTATTTCCGCCGCGTACAAACACACATTTTGATTCCTAAGGCCGAGGGATACGGCCATTAAACTAAACGATTTTCTTGCATTTAACTGATGGATTTCAACTAGTAAAGTAAGTGTCGAGGGTTTGCCTGAGCGTGTGCAGTTATCCCCTGCATGACGTGGCATCATAACCCGTAGTTCCTCTTGCTCTGATACGATGTACTCGTGGAGGAAATGCGGGTTGTGACATATGCTGCACTCAAAGGCTTCACTGTCTAGCAGATGGACGTGAAGTATGCCTTCCTTAATGGTGACATAAAGGAAAAGGTGTATGTGGAACAATCTCCAGGTTTCGTTGATTCTAACTTTCCTGATTACGTTTATTTATTGCATAAAACATTATATGGCCTGAAACAAGCTCCTCGAGCTTGGTATGAGATGCTGTCTAGCTTTCTACTTGAGAACAAGTTCACAAGGGGAAAGATGGACAAGACATTATTTCTTAGGGAAATTAAAGGCAAGATTTTGCTAGTGCAAATCTATGTTGACGACATTATTTTTGGCTCTACTGATGACAACCTCTGCAAGAAGTTTTCAAAACTTATGCAAGGGAAGTTTGAAATGAGCAGTATGGGCGAGCTGAAGTATTTCTTAAGGCTTCAAGTGAAACAGTCTGAAGATGGAATTTTCATCTCACAGACCAAGTTCACCAAAGAGCTTATTAAGAAATTTGGAATGGAGAACGCAACCTCGATGAGGACTCCAATGGGTTCAACTATGTCTCTGGACAAGGATGAAAAAGGGAAACTTTTGATGAAACCAAGTATAGAAGCATAATTGGATCCTTGCTTTACCTTACTGCAAGTAGACCTGGCATAATGTTCTCAACATGTATCTGTGCTAGATTTCAGGTGAACTCTAAGAAATCTAGCTACGCTGCTGCAAAATGGATTTTGAGATACCTTAAAGGTACACCAAATCTTGGCTTATGGTACCCAAGAAGTAATAAAAACGAACTAATAGGTTTTTCAGATGTAGATTTTGCAGGGAGCAAAGACGACAGGAAAAACACTTCCGGGACATGTCAATTCTTTGGAAGAAGACTTATCTCCTGGAGTAGCAAGAAGCAAAACTGTGTGGCAATTTCAATGGCTGATTCAGAGTACATCTCTACAGGCAGTTGCTGTGCACAGTTACTTTGGATAAAGAATCAGTTTGAGGACTACAACATGAAGTTTGAAAAGATTCCATTGTTTTGCGACTCTTCCAGCGCAATACCAAGAGCCAACAACCCAGTCTTGTACAAACGGACAAAGTATATAGAGCTAAGGTATCACTTCATCCGGGAGCATGTGGAGCATGAGGACATAGACTTTCAATATGTCTCTACAGATAGGAAAATTGCAGACATTTTCACGAAGCCGCTGGACGAGACCAAGTTCTCATTCGTCAAAACAGAATTTGGGATGCTCAACAAAGAAGACTAGATGAAGGTGGATTTTCAAGAAGGCTCAAGGCTCAAAGGTTAGTCAAATACTGAAATTTTTCAAAATTCTAACTCTTTGACTCAAGTATGACACAACCTACTCGAGTAAACATATGACCTACTTGAGTAGTAGAATGACCTACTCGAGTAGTCGACTTGACCTACTCGAGTAGTGGAATGATATACTCGTGTAGTCGACTTGACCTACTTGAGTAGCAGACGGACATACTCGAGTAATCAACTTCACATACTCGAGTACCTCACTGACCTACTCGAGTACTTCAGTTCATCTACTCGAGTACTTCTGTATACTTACCCGAGTAATTCCAGATTCATCTACTCGAGTCAATTTCCTCACTCGTGTGCATGCCGAGTCATTTGTTTTTCAAATTTTCTTATGAGGAAACCAAGGCTTATGCCGCCTCTTCTATGGTTTAATTCTTCATTGTCGTAGACCTAAAACTAGGGTTATATAAATAAGAAAATCCGGAAATTTCCCTACACGAAATCATTTCCGCTCTCTCGAGTACCCGACTGCCTCTTTGCCTTCCTCCGCCAGTTGCAGAGCCGCGCGATTTCCTTCACCCCGTCGAACCTGTCTAGGGTTTCTGCATCTCCAAGACTTCTGAAGAATGGCCGCCTCCTCTAAAATTGGTGTGAGTTCGGAGTTAGTCTCCACCGGGATTGCAGAACTCTTCGACGACTTCCATAATCTAATGATTTTGCTCGACATCGCCGGATTAACCTTCGTTCTTCAAGAACCCTGTCGAATTCTTTTTCCCGAAGTTGCAGAGTTTTTCAGGAACCTCAAGGTGAAGCACCATGAGACAGTTTTGAATTCTACAGTTAAAGGTATCAACATCAAACTTACTCTAACCTCTGTTTCTTGACTTCTTCGACTGCCAGTTCCAGATGCAGATGATTTTCTGGGTGATGAAGAGTATGCCAGAACTTGCTTATTCTGTGGAATTTCTGCTAATGCAAAATACATCAATAGATCTGATATGAATGCTGAAGGAAATTTCTTGGTTGATGTCATTGGCAAAATTCTTCTATGCAAAACAAACTCCATCAGAGCCATACCCCTGTACTTCTTTGACATTATGCAAGCAATAGTCTGCAGAAAGAGATTTCAGTTTGGTCTGATGATCTTGGCCAAAATAAAAGACAACATTAAATCTCCCAACTATGCTAGAATCATTTCCCTTCTTCTCCATGAGATAAATCCAGAGGTATTCAGTTTCTCCAAGGGGAGTATTATTCACCATATGAAGAAAGTCTCCATTTCCTCCATACAGAGATGAGAGTTAAAGTTGCAGAATCCTTCTCAAGCTAATAAGGTTACTGAAGTTATAGACACAGAGGACAAGACTCCATCTCCCTCTCCATCTCAAGTCCCCAGCTCCTCTGATGCACCTATTGAGGGGGAGCCTGCTCCTTATGTTTCAGCCAGGATGGCAACTCCTCCAGCATCTACTACTCCTCCAACACCTACTCCTCCACCAGTTACCCCAGAAGATATCCCTACCAATCAACAACTTCAAGAAATTCTCCTATCCACTGATGCTGCCATCAATGAGATGATAGAGAAATTAACTACAGTTGAATCCCCTCCTCCTCTATCTCCAAAAGCTCCATCCACTGAAATTCCCAAGGACCCCACTCCTGAACAGTCTCCAGAAAAATCTCCAGCAAAGTATCCAGAAATCTCTCAAGCAAGAACTCCAGCTCAATCTCACCAAGAACAGCCAGAAACAATCTACATTTCTGATGAGCTCTCACCTGAGCCAACTGAAGCTCCTCTCAGGAATTTGGATTTCTCTCTCCATAAGATATTGGAAGAAGGAGATGGCCTCTTACATACTACAAGAGCTAAGACCTCTGTTACCCTTACAGAAATAGCTCCATGGGTAGCTCCTCCTATTCCTTCTGCTCCATCTACTTCTGCTCCTCCTGCTGCTACAGCTCCTGCCTCCTCAGATTTGATGACTCAGATTGTACTTCTCCTTCAAGAACAGAAATCTTACTTTGATGCTTGTATCAAGACTATCACTGATAAGGTAATTGCTCTAGAAACTGAGATGAGCAGAGGATTTGTTGAGATCCAGCATAATACTTATCAACTCAAATATCTGTTCCAAATTGGTGGCAAAGCCTTAGACCACACTATAACTAGTGTTGGCCAAGTTATGGAACAGAGTGTTACCCTAGCTGGAAATCAGATGGAATTGGACAAAAGAGCTGAAGGCACTAAGATGAAAATCTGTGAAGAAGTTGGCTCTTTCAAAGATGATGTCATCTCTCAGCTATCTGTTGAAGTCAGAAAGGGGGAGAAGTTGGTGAAAGAATATTTAGACAAATTAGATGCTGCCATGCAAGAGCTTTGGAAAGAAAAAGTGAAAGAGATCCATGATGATGTCCTAGCTCAAATTCAGAGTGTCAAATTCTACACCTATGATACTACTGTCTGGATGCATAACAAGATTCTTCCTGAATTTGCTGCTGATCCAAACATTATCCCTCATCATTTGAACCCACTAGCTGCTGATGTTCCTGCTCAAGCTCCTCAACCCACATTCTCTCCAAGGCCTGGTGATTCTGTTGCTCCTCCTGATTCCTATACTCAGGGTCGGGATGAAAATCCTACAGATATTTTCTTCGAGGCTCCTCTTGAAATTCAGACTTACAAGAAGAAAAGAAAGTATGGCGAAGGTCCTTCTGCCAGCAAGTCCATTCCTACTCTAGCTCCTGAACATGCTGAGGTTTGGTCTCCCACTTCTAAGTCCCTCATTTTGGACACTCTCAAATTAGTTATGGACTACCATGAGAGCATAAATATTCACTACAGTTCCCAGGAATGGGAGTTGTATGAGAAATCAATGACCAAGAGAAGGATATATGACATAGAATATGGAAGATACAATCCTGCTGCTCCTCCAAGACCCCCCAAGTATTATCTTAAATCATACAGATATCAAAGAAGACAGCAAGAGAAACAGGACAGACAGCAAGAGAAATAGGACAGACAACATCATCAGAGCTAGCCAAAAAGGACTTATAAGATGTTGAAATGATTTTTGTTGTTAATGATATTTCTGGATATTCACAATTATATAATTCTAAGTTTTTGATCTCATTATCTTTTTCATATTCTTTTACTTGTTTACACTGCTTTATATACTTAACATTTCTTTTATGTCCATAATTCACCTTAGTGTAAAGGGTTCTGACTTTTACAAATAGGGGGAGATTGTTGGGTATTGTATCCACACTAACCCAGATTTGATGAAGTCACCCTTGAACTAAGATGAATTAAGTTGTATTTGATGCTTGGTTTGAGTTATGTGTTTGTAGGAATTCTTATGGGAACTATAGACCAATGTCAGTCTACAATTTGTCACCAAACACAGGACCATACAATGTAATCCCTCATTGTGTGTTCCAAAGTGTTGACTCATGTGTAGCCTCTCTATTGGGACACACTTTATATTCAAGCTTTAGGGCTATGTGAAAAGACTTGATGCTGATTTCACCTTAGAAGAAGAAACATTTTGTCAAGAAAAATTTTCCTAAGTAAACTACTCGAGTAGTTCTTTACTTACTCGAGTAAGTTACTGAATTCATACTCGAGTAATAATACTTTTACTCGAGTAGTTAAGATATTACTCGAGTAGTTTCCTTTTACCTCTCGAGTTTACAAATATTTACTTCTCAATTTTTTCTAAGTTAAATACTCGAGTTGTCATCTTATATACTCGAGTAGTTTTATCTTCTGTCTCGAGTAGTTTTATCTTATATACTCGAGTAGTTCCATTTATCTCGAGTAGTCTAAGTCATGTACTCGAGTAGTTCATCTACTACTCGAGTAGTCCAATGTTTATACTCGTGTAATCCAGAATTCCATTCCAGAAGATTTCTCTAAGTGAATTACTCGAGTAGTCATCTTATATACTCGAGTAGTTCTATTTGTCTTAAGTAGTTCAACTTCTATACTCGAGTAGTTCTGTATTCCAGTCCAGAAATTTTCTAAGTCTATGACTCAAGTAGTTTCTTATATACTCGAGTAGTTCATTCTTATATACTCAAGTAGCATTTCTTATACTCGAGTAATCTACTCCACCTCTCGTGTAAGTACTTAGATACTCGAGTATACTATTCTTGTTACTCGAGTAGCTGATTCCTTGAACCTTTATTTACTTGAGTAGTTGACTCCATGTACTCGAGTAATGATCTCATTCCCTCTCGAGTAGTTTTTCTCATGTACTCGAGTAGTCATATTCTACCTACTCGAGTAGTGCTGCATGTAATCGAGTAGTCTGTTATATCTCGAGTATTTTACTTTGACTTTTCCGAAAATTCTTTAAGTCCAGACCTAACGATCTTATTCATAAACTTTGATGTGATTGGTCCACGTGTCTCTCATAATGACTCAATTATGGCTAACCTTCTCCTCTCCTATAAAAGGTCTTGTCTAAATCGACAAACCCTAATTTATCAAAAAAGATTATTCTAAGAAAGTTTTTGCAGCCGTACTGTCTGAAGAATTTCTGTCTCCTCTCTCTCTCCAAGAAACGAAAACCGCCACCGTCGCCGTCGCAGAATCCCGACCGGCTAGGGGTTTCATTTTCAGAGGATCTAGATTAATAAGATTTTACAGATCGAGATTTCCGCCCAACTCTTCATCCTCTATTCGATCGTGTAAAGTCACGAAGATGCAGATCTGATTTTGCCGAGATTTTCTTCACCTCTCTGATAAAGCCTCAGTGCCTAGAAGAAGAAGATCCTGGCCGACAGTTTGCAGATTTGAAAAAAAAGATTACTGTTTGTATTGCTTTACAAATTTATTTCATTATTATAGGAGAAGTTTTCTCCGAGTGTAGGAGTTTTTCAACTCTGAGATTGTAGGAAGTTTCATCTTCCGAGTGTAGATCCGTTTTGTGGATCGAGATTGTAGGAACGTTGTTCCGAGGGTAGGATTGATTTTCAATCTGAGATAGTGGAGTAGCCGAGTCTAGTGTATTGCTAGATCGGTGAGGGAAAGTGGATGTACCCAAGGTTGGGGAACCACTATAAATCTTGCCTCGTCTGTGTTTGATTGGTAGATAGATCCCTGCATTGGTTTGTAATTTTTTATTCCGCAAAAAGACGCACATCTCACCTATTCACCCCCTCTAGGTGATTTAGGTATACAACTATAAACTTTCATTTCGGTCGGCGATAGGAAGAGATCTGGTGGTCGTATTCGTCGACGGAGTAGAGATTCCGAAAGCTCTCGTTGAGATCTACCCGATCATGGTAAGATTTTCCTGATTCCTCAATTTCTAGGTGTTAGGGTTAGTGATTTTGACCTCCTTCCTCCAAAAGTTTCAGGAAACGTTGCTAAGGTTATTTGGCGGCCGATCCTTGTCGCGGTGCGAGCGGGAGGCGTTTTTCTGGAATTTAATGGCAAGCGGATTTTTTATCCCTTGCATGTCCATTTCTTACCTATCTTTCCTCCTTTCTTTCCTCCTCCCTTAGAGAGTAGGATTAGTGAAAGTTAACCGCGAAAGAACTCCTAAAGTAGGGCAATTTTCGGCCAAGACATGGAGAATAGGTTTAAGGACTTATGTAAAATTCGGCATATATCGTAGGGTAGAGTTCGTCGAGTTTAGGTAGGTAGGATTCGTAGAGTATCGATGGTGGAATTTGCCGGGGATTGAGGGATTTAGTCTAAGGATAATTCGGCAAGTATTGATGCAATTTGTCGAGTATCGTTTTAGGTAGATTTGGCGAGTATTGCCGAATTTCATTAAGGCGGTTTCGTTGGGTAAACAATTCGCAGAGTGAAGATTGTTAGTTTAAGTGTTTTTCATCGAGTATTAACGGGCTAGGCATTGAGTGAGGTTAGATTCGTCGAGTATCTAGGCGTCGAGTATCAGCGGGCGAGGCCTTGAGGGAACTCGACGATTCGTCGAGTATGACCTAGTGTAGAAGGCGTTGAGTGCATTCGACGAATTCGTCGTGTTTTGCTTAAGCCTAGGGAGCGTTGAGTGACCGGGCTGCCAAGTCAAATTTGTCGAGTATCAATAGCCTATTCGTCGAATATCGATAGTTTTTGCCGAGTATTGTTAGGTATTATTCGCCGAATGTTGTGGAAATTAGTCGAGTATCCATGTATTTCGTCGGGTATACTCGCCGAATTTGTCCAGGACTTAGAATATTTTGTCGTTTCATGTAGAATTCATCTTGTATGATCCTTAAGGTGATTTTAGGTCTTGTTTAAGTATTTCTTTGGGTTTAGGCTTGGGTTTTGATATGGGGTGTTGGAGTATGATGTTTCTTCGGCTATGAAGGTTGGCAGTGGATAAAGGACCACCAACTGGATGCCAGTTTGTGAATCATTACACTTGGTGGGTGTTTGGTCTCTGTCACAACCCGCATTTTCTCCAAAAATTTAGAAGTGTCAGAGTAGAAGAAAACGCGCGTTGTGATGCCACGTCGGGCAGGGGATAACTGTCGACGCTCAGGCAACCACCAACTACTAAGACTATGAAAAATCATAAGCTTTAATGATGTGAAAATCAATTGTATTTTAGAGGCCGTATCCCTCGGCTTCGTGGATCAACTAGTCCACCCTTCAAAATTATACTTGTACGTAGCAGAAAATACTTTATTCACTTTTTAACATCCTAAGAGAATGCATAAGCGTCCCCAGGGGACACCTTAGACTATGCCAAACTCTAGATTTAACTTACATTATATATATAGAAAATGACCTTTTACGTCGTTTGAAAGTAGTGTTTAAGCATTTTAGAAAAGAAAACATGATGTCTATGTTTTAGATATAATAATTGTTTTTTTATAGGTTTTAAAGTAACTAGCAACCTAACATAAATCATCCTAGGAGCAAGTTTAATGAATCTCAAAAACAGAAAAACTAACAGTGTAAGCAAGCGCAAAGTATCTAAAGAGAAACCACCAGTAGGCATCACCAACTGACACGAACCCACTGGTGAGTAGGTATGTCTATACTACAAGTCTAAAGAAACGCTACCTCCCAAACAAGAGGAACTGAGAACCACAGTAGCAGCTGAAATGCTAGAAAATCTCCAGGAGCAAACTAGCCGCACAGTCGGCTAAATACCTGTACCTGAGGTATTCAGAAAAAACGAACACCTCAGCAAATCAACTATCAAAAGGAAAACGAAGGTACAATAGATTTATACAGCATTTAAAATCAGGTTTGAAGTAAGTGAAGGTGAAGTAAAACAGGTACAGGTAAAAGAAGGTAAGTAAAGCAGGTAAAACTGATTCCCACAAAGGTAAGTGGAAAGGGAGTACATCAAGAGCACGAATGAAACCGAACTTCAACTATCTCTGCAAAAAGGATTAGCAAAAATAAATAAATCCTAGCATAAAGCTAGATCAGAATGAGTCACCTAATACTGAAGATGGACAAAATCAGTAACTAGGGCCTAGGCTGGTGGCAACGGTCCAACCAAGTCTAACAGGCCTAAATATCTCAAGGTGTTGTGGTGGTGGCATCAGTCCAACCCAACCAAACAACCCATATTGTCTTAATAAGACAAGAAGTAAAACAAGGGTGGCGGCATCGGTTCGACCCACCTCAAAATCACATCCTACTCCAGCACTAAGTGATTCGGGAAAACCCTTACTAGTGGTTCCATGAACCACCAAGAAGTCACACTGAACCCTAAACACTCTAGAGCAACCCACCTAAGAGCCTTATATACATACCAACGGACTAAACATCGAGTTTGTCCAAGCAAGTAGTTTGACACAAATAAATTGAAAGTAGAACGATACTGTAATTATGCAAGTAGTACGACACTCAACTAAACATGCATCATTAGTTGGTCACCATAATAAAAAGAAATAGGTTAGACACCGAAACATGCATAATTAATTTGATACAAAGACATACATAATTAATTTGATACCTATCCACGCACGATTAATTTGATACCAACATAATGATTAATTTGTCGCTAACATAAACAATTAACTTCATAATAAAACGAGCTGGTCTTGGTTCGCACCCAAGGAAAGGAACCACAAGCTATAAGTTAAATGGAAATGGACAAGATTCTAACAAGTGGACACGACCGAAATTATTAAATAAATGAGCAAGTTCTAGCAACCATAACCTCCAACTTTTGGACGCGTTCTAACGGCGATTATTGAACAAGTTCTAACAACACAAAGGAAAGAACAATAATCTAATGATTCAATTCGGCCGCAATTTAACAAGTATGAGATTTTGAACAAAACCAAGATACAACCCTTAACGGCATCCGGGTATGACTCAAAGTCCCAAAATACAACATTTAAACTAATATCTCATTTGGTACAAAATCAGATCTAACACCCCTAACCATGAAACCACAACCTAAAGCAATGAGGATTTGCACCCAAAATTTCGGGTGAGCAAGGAAAAATTAGGAGAGTAGATCTGAAATCAAGCAAACAAAATCAAGGGAACTATATTGAAATTACTTTGACAAGGGGGTAGGATGCACTTGCCTTGGTTTGCCTTTGAAGAAAAAAAATTCGGCCAAGCACCGTCTTCCCAACCGCCGGCCGCAAGAAGCAATAAAAGGAAAAAAAAACCTGGACAGAATTTAGGGAAGGAAATCCTCCATCAAAGTTCGAAAAAAACCTGACATCTACGATTCGACCGGGAAGAACATGGAGGAAATCTCAAGATAGATACCTTGGAATGGAGATCTTGGCTAGAGGAGCACTGATCCGACCTCAAACTGGCGCCCCGACCTAATCTGGGCAGGGAGACGGCGGTCGGAGGGCCTCTTCGTTCCGCCTATTCCGCTCGATCCGCAAGGGGAAGCCGCCGGGTTGGGGGAAAAGGTTTACCTAAACCTAATGACAACTTTATATATATATATATATATATTTATTTATTTATATATCCTAATTAACAATACCCTAACCTAATAATAAATCATATATATATAAATCCTTTTACCTAAATGAAATTTTAATTAAGCATTTATACATATATACTCATATACCTTTACACATTTATACATACCTATACATATGCATCTACTTATACACACACACACACACACACACACACACACACACACACACACACACACACACACACACACACACACACACACACACACACACACACACACACACACACACACATATATATATATACATATACATACTAACACATAAACGTAGACACGCACACGTAAATTATTAAACTCTTGCACGTCTAAATCACGCGCTATACGAAAAAAACGCTCCACCAAATATAAATGCTCACATAAATGACGACTCGCTAACTAGCGACCGTCGAAATGATGCGAAAATTAACGCTCTCGGATTCCGAACAAATCCGCACCGTAGCTAAACACTCGGGCTACGAAAACATCAGCGAAGTCGGACACAACCTCCGACGACCACACACTCGGGCTAACCTCACCCGAAGCCAAAGCACAAGGATTCCCTAAGAGGCTCAGCCGGGCCTCCAAAACAGACGCCGGCTAGCTGGGGAAACCATACAACAGGCTATAACCTCTAAGAACACCTAACGAGGTACTCTAACAACGGCACGAGCCGGAAATGCGTCAACGTAATGCAAACGAGGAATTAAATAATTGCCGAAAAATCGGGGGCGTTACAGTCACTCCCCCTAAAAGAAAGTTTCGTCCCGAAACTTTACGTACACTACTTCTACTATAGAAGGAAAGTAACAAAACAAAAGTTACTAAAAAGAAAACATACCCAACAAATCAGGAGAACAGGCGAGGGTGAGCCTCCCTCATAGCCGACTCTAGCTCCCAAGCCGCACTTTCCAAACCTTGATTCTTCCAAAGAACCTTCACCATCGGGATAGACTTTGTCCGCAGCACCCGATCCTGAGTATCCAAGATGCGGACCGGCACCTCAACATATGAGAGGTTGGGCTCCAACTGGTGCACGGTATCCAAGACTTACCCACTGCTCCGCACACACTTCCGCAGCTGGCTTGCATGAAAAAACATTATGTACGCCCGAGAAGTTGGCTGGTAGATCCAACCTATATGCTGCCACACCAATACGCTCCAAAATTCTGAATGGGCCCACATACCTTGGATCCAGCTTATGGTTCTTGCCGAACCTCTTCACTCCAACCATTGGAGCCACCTTCAAGAAGACCAAATCCTCCACCGAAAATTCCAAATCGGACCTACGCCGGTTGACGTTCTTCTCATATCTCTCCTGAGCTAACCGAAGCTTTTCCCGAATGAGCTTCACAGCAACCTCCATTTCCTCGAGAGCATCAAGACCCAACAAAGTCCTCTCACCAGCCTCAGTCCAAAACAACGGAGTTCTGCAGCGCCTCCCATACAATGCCTCGAAGGGAGCCATTTGCAAGCTCTCTTGGTAACTGTTATTGTAGGCAAACTTCATGAGTCGCAAATGTTCATCCCACGCTCCACCGTGGTCTAGAATGTAGCACCTGATCATATCCTTCACAATTCGGTTCACATGCTCTGTCTGCCCATTTGTTTGTGGGTGGTAAGCGGTAGAATACCTCCAATCTGTTACACAGACCCTCTTGCAGACTCCTCCAGAAGCGAGATGTAAAACGAGAGTCTCGATCAGAAATGATGCTAACAGGCACACCATGCAATCTGATGACCTCGTTCAAATACAACTCTGCTATCTTCTTCATCGGGTAGTCGATCTTATAAGGTACGAAGTGCGCACACTTCCTCAATCGGTCCACGATCACCCAAACTGAATCAAATCCACTTGGAGATCTCGGTAAGCCCGTAATGAAGTCCATAGAGATACTTTCCCACTTCTAAGTCGGGATCTCCAAGGGAGTCAACTTGCCACCAGGCCTCCCATGCTCGGTCTTCACCCGCTTGCAAGTGTAACATTCAGAAACATACCGAGCTATATCCCCCTTCATACCATACCACCAGGCGATCTGCTTCAAATCATGATAAATCTTCGTGGATCCTAGGTGGTAGGCAACACTGGATCCATGAGCCTCTTTGCATACCATACTCCTGATGTCTCCAACCGCGGGGATGCAAAACCTGCTGCGGTACTTCAAAGTACCCGAATCATCGATAGAGAAATCCGGCAACTCCCCTCTCTCAGCCCTGAGGTACAGGTGTAACAAATCCGGATCATCCTTCTGGTGCAACCTGGTGAGTGAAATCCAAGATGGCTCTGCCACTGCCAAACTGCTTTGCAAATCACAGCATTCCACGGAGATGTCCATCAACAATAACTCTTCCACTAAACGGTCTGCCGTGAGGTTGATGATTTTCCTTATCTTGTGGCTCAGGGCGTCGTCCACCACATTGGCCTTTCTTGGATGGTACTGTATTTCCACGTCATAATCGGCCATAAACTCTAGCCACCGCCGCTGGCGCAGATTCAGCTCCTTCTGAGTAAACACGTACTTCAGGCTCTTATGATCTGTGAAAATCTTGCACTGGGCCCCATAGAGTAGATGCCTCCACAACTTCAACGCAAAAATCACAGCCGCAAACTCGAGGTCATGCGTAGGGTAATTCCGCTCATGAGTCTTCAACTGCCGAGACCCATACGCGATCACCTTCCCCTCTTGCATCAACTCGCCTCCGAGCCCAACATGCGAGGCATCCGCATATACATCATAGTCCTGGCCCTCCATAGGCAACGTCAAAACAGGAGCAGAACACAACCTGCTTTTCAGCTCCAGAAAAGCCTCCTCACATTTCTCGCTCCAAATGAACGCCGCATGCTTCAGCGTCAGCTTAGTTAAGGGTGCTGCCAAGGTAGAAAAGCCCTC
Organism: Platanthera guangdongensis; assembly: GCA_039583875.1. NCBI lineage: Eukaryota > Viridiplantae > Streptophyta > Magnoliopsida > Asparagales > Orchidaceae > Platanthera > Platanthera guangdongensis. The sequence continues at coordinate 166,183,845 of CM077166.1, forward strand.
AACAAACCTTCTATAATAGCCGGCCAACCCCAAGAAGCTCATAATCTCCTTGGGTGTGCTCGGCCTATGCCAATCCATCACTGCAGAAATCTTCCCCGAGTCCACTGAAATGCCATCCTTATTCACCACATGACCCAGGAAGGAAACCTGAGGCAACCAGAATTCACATTTACTCAGTTTGACGTACAACTGATGATCCCTCAAGGCAGATAACACCAACCGCAAGTGCTGATCATGCTCCGCAGCATTCCGTGAATAAATCAGAACGTCGTCTATGAATACGACCACAAACTTGTCCAGAAAATCTTTGAACACCCGGTTCATCATGTCCATGAATGCTGATGGCGCGTTGGTCAACCAAAAAGACATAACTAGGAATTCGAAATGTCCATGCCTCGATCGGAAAGCCGTCCGTGGAATGTCCAACTCTCGGATCCTGAGCTGATGATATACTGATCGAAGGTCAATCTTGGAGAACACAGAGCGACCACACAACTGATCGAATAAGTCTTCGATTCTGGGCAGAGGATACCTGTTCTTGATGGTGAATTTGTTCAACTCCCTATAGTCGATGCAAAGGCACATCGAACCATCTTTATTCTTCACAAAGAGAACAGGCGCACCCCAGGGCGACGAGCTCTGCCTTATGAAACCCTTCTCCAATAAATCATCCCGTTGGGTACGCAACTCCTCCAGCTCTCGCGGGTCCATCCGGTACGGCACCTTAGCAATAGACGCGTACCCGGCTCCAAATCAATCACGAACTCGACATATCTGACAGGAGGAAGACCGGGAAGGTCACTAGGAAACACATTAGAAAACTCACGAACAACAGGAATCTCATCCAACCACGACAAACTGCTAACAGTCCCCAGCACTGAGACTAAGCAAGAAAAACAATCAGAACTGAACCTCTGAGCACATATCGCAGAAATCGTCGGAGAGGCCTGGCGCGGATCGCCATAAATACTCACAGGCTGACCGTTGTCCTTCTTGAAATCCAAGCGCTTACCCCTGCACTGGATCACTGCATCGTACCTAGACAACCAATCCATACCCAGGATGACGTCGAAATCTTCCAAGTCTATCATCTTCAGATCTGCCTTGGCCGGGAAATCCCCCAACATAATAGGACAATCCAAAATGCCCTTATCTGATATCACAGAATCTCCCGAGGGGAATTTGACGCAAAAGGCATCACCGACACGATCAAGAACCAGCTGGCACCGCTCTACAAAGGCCCTAGCCACAAATGAGTGGGTAGCACCTGAGTCAAAGAGAATGCGTGCCCAGCGGTTCTTTACCTTAAAACTCCCTATATAAATATAAAAGGAAAAATTGCACAATCATTTAAGAAAACAAAAGCCAAACTAATCTGCAATGGAAGTAAAAGACTAGCGTGAAGGTTTACCTGAAATGACTTGCGTCGAAGTTTGAGCCTCCGCCGATGATATCACATTCAGCTTCCCTTTGCCTCTATCCATAGACTGAGGCGGTGGCAACGCCTGAAGAGGAACTGGTCGGTGCACAGACTGGAGCTGCAGGCATCGGGCCTTGGTATGACCTTTCTGTCCGCACTGATAGCAGACCTTGTCCTTCAACCAGCAACGGGCAACATCATGCCCCTCTTTATTGTACAGAGTACACACCACATTCTGCCTGGGAGTACCCTGAATAGCATGCACATGCTCCTTCCGCGCCTCCGCTCTCTTGAAACATTTCTCAGCAGGATGGCCCGACCGGACACAAAAACTACAGACCTCTTTGCTCCTCTTCCTCGAAGGAGCAGCAGGCACTTGGGGGCTCTTTGCTTGAACAAATTTCATCTTCTCATTCCTCGCTTGCTGTCCTCTTTACTTCGCGCTTTCGATGGCCTCTACCTTCAAAGCGGCCTCCACTGCCCCAGCATAACTCACCGCTCCATGAGCCACCGCTAGCTGCTGCACATCGCTCCGCAGGCCACCGAGGAAACGCTTTGCTCTATCCTCCTCTGAGCTCACCAAACTAGGGGCAAAGCGACTAAGTTTGCTAAACTCAATCTCATACTTGCTGACTGAGAGCTGCCTCTGCTTCAGATGCAAGAAGTCGTTCATCAGCCTGTCTCGCTCCACTGACGGTAGAAATTTCCACATCAAGATCTCCTTGAAGGAAGCCCAAGTGCTTCCTCCTACCATTCCCTCCTTCTCCCTCATCCACCAGCTCTTTGCTAACCCCTTCAGCTGATAGGCGACCAACATCACCTTCTGATCCTCAGACACTCCAGAATAATGAAACATTTCTTCTATGGAAATCAACCAGTCATCCAATATCATGAAGTCCGCCTTACCATCGTAGGTAGGGGGTCACAGTCGCTGGAACTGAGTGATGAAAGCCATCTCCGGGGGCACCACCACTGGAGGCACCAAAGGGGCTAGGGGTGCAGGAGGTGCAGGAGGTGCGGGAAAAGCTATACCCGCAGCAGGATCCTGCGCTCTCGGGGCTAGTCCTGCCACCACAGATATCAGGGACGGGATCTGAGACTGAACGTCCACCATCTACCTCGATAGAGCCTCATTGCTCTGCCTCAGACTCTCCGCAACTACACTGCTTGGAGCACCAGAATACTCGCCCTCAGATTGGGGAGTCGACCTCGCCACTCTACGCTTAGGCGCCATACTAAAAAGAACAAACAAGCAATCATCAGAACCTAGTTCAACTACTAGGACAAAACAAACAGGTACAGACAAACCTACATAAGTACTTGCTTTCACTGCCAACTTGCTCTGGGGTCTTTATATATATATATATATATATTTTTATATAGAGGAAATAATGCCATGCTTAACCTAAGATGGTTCACCACCATCACATTAACTCTTGTGACTATATCGGGAATGCATGAATTTATATTCTTTTTGACTCAAAACCATGTGTGTACATATGTCATCCTGCAAGTCTTTAGCTTAGCACGTTGTGCTTATGCAATGTTATGCTATGCATGATTGTGCCATGCATTCTAAAAAGGCCCTAATGCATGTTATGAGCGGCGTACACATGAAAATGTTATGCATCCCATACTATATAACATTTCCATGTAACGAAAAAAAAACGTGCTAGTCGCATTCATGTGGTGAGGTTATGCATCCCATACTACATAACCCTCACATGTTTTCTCCTATGGTGGATCCATATACAAACACATATTATGCATCCCATACTACATAATATGCCCCGTATACTTCATGTTATGCTATGAGTGTAGTGTTTGTGCTTCAGCCAAGACGTGTTGATGACATATCAGTGTGTGTATGATATGGTGCTAAACTTCTAAAACCTACAAGGAAAGGTTGCCCGACAAATTATCAAGCAACCTCCCTCTGATACCAACTGTCACAACCCGCATTTTCTCCAAAAATTTAGAAGTATCAGAGTAGAAGAAAACGCGCGTTGTGATGCCACGTCAGGCAGGGGATAACTGTCGACGCTCAGGCAACCACCAACTACTAAGACTATGAAAGATCATAAGCTTTAATGATGTGAAAATCAATTGTATTTTAGAGGCCATATCCCTCGACTTCGTGGATCAACTAGTCCACCCTTCAAAATTATACTTATACGTAGCGAAAAATACTTTATTCACTTTTTAACATCCTAAGAGAATGCATAAGTGTCCCCAGGGGACACCTTAGACTATGCCAAACTCTAGATTTAACTTACATTATATATATAGAAAATGAACTTTTACGTCGTTTGAAAGAAGTGTTTAAGCTTTTTAGAAAAAGAAAACATGATGTCTATGTTTTAGATATAATAATTATTTTTTTATAGGTTTTAAAGTAACTGACAAGCTAACATAAATCATCCTAGGAGCAAGTTTAATGAATCTCAAAAACAGAAAAACTAACAGTGTAAGAAAGCACAAAGTATCTAAAGAGAAACCACCAGTGGGCGTCACCAACTGACATGAACCCACTGGTGAGTAGGTATGTCTATACTACAAGTCTAAAGAAAAGCTACCTCCCAAACAAGAGGAACTGAGAACCACAGTAGCAGCTGAAATGCTAGAAAATCTCCAGGAGCAAACTAGCCGCACAGTCGGCTAAATACCTATACCTGAGGTATTCAGAAAAAACGAACACCTCAGCAAAGCAACTATCAAAAGGAAAACGAAGGTACAATAGATTTATACAACATTTAAAATCAGGTCTGAAGTAAGTGAAGGTGAAGTAAAACAGGTACAGGTAAAAGAAGGTAAGTAAAACAGGTAAAACTGATTCCCACAAAGGTAAGTGGAAAGGGAGTACATCAAGAGCACGAATGAAGCAGAACTTCAACTATCTCTGCAAAAAGGATTAGCAAAAATAAATAAATCCTAGCATAAAGCTAGAGCAGAATGAGTCACCTAATACTGGAGATGGACAAAATCAGTAACAAGTGCCTAGGCTGGTGGCAACGGTCCAACCAAGTCTAACATGCCTAAATATCTCAAGGTGTTGTGGTGGTGGCATCAGTCCAACCCAACCAAACAACCCATATTGTCTTAATAAGACAAGAAGTAAAACAACGATGGATGAATCGGTCCAACCCACCTCAAAATCACATCCTACTCCAGTACTAAGTGACTCGGGAAAACCCTTACTAGTGGTTCCATGAACCACCAAGAAGTCACACTGAACCCTAAACACTCTAGAGCAACCCACCTAAGAGCCTTATATACATACCAACAGACTAAACATCGAGTTTGTCCAAGCAAGTAGTTTGACACAAATAAATTGAAAGCAGAACGATACTGTAATTATGCAAGTAGTACGACACTCAACTAAACATGCATCATTAGTTGGTCACCATAATAAAAAGAAATAGGTTAGACACCGAAACAGGCATAATTAATTTGATACAAAGACATACATAATTAATTTGATACCTATCCACGCACGATTAATTTGATACCAACATAATGATTAATTTGTCGCTAACATAAATAATTAACTTCATAATAAAACGAGCTGGTCTTGGTTCGTACCCAAGGAAAGGAACCACAAGCTATAAGTTAAATGGAAATGGACAAGATTCTAGCAAAGTGAGCACGACCGAAATTATTGAATAAATGAGCAAGTTCTAGCAACCATAACCTCCAACTTTTGGACACGTTCTAACGGCGATTATTGAACAAGTTCTAACAACACAAAGGAAAGAACAATAATCTAATGATTCAATTCGGTCGCAATTTAACAAGTATGAGATTCTGAACAAAACCAAGATACAACCCTTAACGGCATCCGGGCATGACTCAATGTCCCAAAATACAACATTTATACTAATATCTCATTTGGTACAAAATCAGATCTAACACCCCTAACCATGAAACCACAACCTAAAGCAATGAGGATTAGCACCCAAAATTTCGGGTGAGCAAGGAAAAATTAGGAGAGTAGATCTGAAATCAAGCAAACAAAATCAAGGGAACTATATTGAAATTACTTTGACAAGGGGGTAGGATGCACTTGCCTTGGTTTGCCTTTGAAGAAAAAAAATTCGGCCAAGCACCGTCTTCCCAACCGCCGGCCGCAAGCAGCAATAAAAGGAAAAAAAAAACCTGGAAAGAATTTAGGGAAGGAAATCCTCCATCAAAGTTCGAAAAAACTGGACATCTACGATCCGACCGGGAAGAACATGGAGGAAATCTCAAGATAGATACCTTGGAATGGAGATCTTGGCTAGAGGAGCACGAATCCGGCCTCAAACTGGCGCCCCGACCTAATCTGGGCAGGGAGACGGCGGTCGGAGGGCCTCTTCGTTCCGCCTATTCCGCTCGATCCGCAAGGGGAAGCCGCCGGGTTGGGGGAAAAGGTTTACCTAAACCTAATGACAAATTTATATATATATATATATATATATATATATATATATATATATATATATATATATATATATATATATATATATAGATATTTATATATCCTAATTAACAATACCCTAACCTAATAATAAATCCTTTTACCTAAATGAAATTTTAATTAAGCATTTATACATATATACTCATATACCTTTACACATTTATATATACCTATACATATGCATCTACTTATACACATACACACACACACACACACACACACACACACACACACACACACACACACACACACACACACACACACACACACACACACACACACACACACACACATATATATATATATATATATATATATATATATATATATATATATATATATATATATATATATATATATACATAGTAACACATAAACGTAGACACGCACACGTAAATTATTAAACTCTTGCACGTCTAAATCACGTGCTATACGAAAAAAAATGCGCCACCAAATATAAATGCTCACATAAATGACGACTACACACTCGGGCTAACCTCACCCGAAGACAAAGCACAAGGATTCCCTAAGATGCTCAGCCGGGCCTCCAAAACAGACGCCGGCTAGCTGGGGAAACCATACAACAGGCTATAACCTCTAAGAACACCTAATGAGGTACTCTAACAACGGCACGAGCCGGAAATGCGCCAACGTAATGCCAAATGAGGATTTAAATAATTGCCGAAAAATCGGGGGCATTACAGTCTCTATTTTGTGGACTGTTGGGTTGTGTTGAGCCTGGTGGCCACCACCACAGTGCCTTTTTTGAGATGTTTGGGTCTGGTAGTTCGGTTTTGGACGTTTTGGTCACCGACTCCGGCCCAGTTATTTTTACCAAGTGTTAATGATTCACGTTTTCGAGTTGTTTTGTGCTCAGTTTGCTTCTTAGTTCAATTATGATATTTCATGCATATCCTTGCAGATTTTGTCGAAGCACGACTTCGTTCCGCACTTGGTGTAAATGTTCTTTTAACTAATTTATTGCAACTTTTACTTTACCTGTTTTTATTTGGCTAATCAGCTGTGGTTTCAGCATTTCTTACAGTTGGGTTTGGTAAACCTTTTCTTGCTTTTTTACTTATTACCTGCTCATTTCCATTGTCACTTGTATTTTCTTGCCGAAGTGTTCTTCTTTTAAATGCCTCAGGTTCAGGACTGTAGCCGGTGGAGCGGCTGTGTTGGGTGGCAGCTATTGGACTGCAGTTGTTGATGTAGTTTTCCTCACTGTCGTGAGGTAGTTGTTGCCTTTTTTTAGTTTCAGTTCAAACTTGCATACTTTCAGCGGGTTTGTGTCAGTTTGTTTACTCTCACTAATAGTTTTCTTTTGGATTATTAAATACTTTGCTAGCTGTTAGTTTACCTTTTGGGTTGATTGTACATGCTCTTTGGGAATGTTTTATGTTAGGTTGCATGTTAGGTATTTTAAAGTATAAAAATTACTATTATTACTTCATACATGTCATATTTGAAATCTAACCACTATATTTAACGGTCGTAAAAGCTACTTTCACTATTATTATAAATCAAGAGTCTTGCATATCATGAGTTGTCCCATGTGGATGTTTATACTCTTGTAGGACGTCTAATCTTATAAATAAAGTATTTTTCGCAGCGTATAACTAACTTTTTCTCGTGGACTAGATGAGTCACTGAGCCGAGGGATACGTCTAACCGTTTAACTTAAACTGGATTTTCTCTAAATAACTTATAAATCTTTCATAAAGGTGTTAAGTTAGAGTTTTGCTTGAGCGTCTGCAGTTATCTCCTGCTGACGTGGCATCATGACACACATTTTCCTTTACTTTGATATATCATTAAATACAGAGAAAATGCGGGTTGTGACAGTTGATATCAAAGGGATAGGTTGTTTGACAATTGGTCGAACAACTATCTCAGGTCCGTGTTAGTTGTCTAGTTTCATTTCATATACACACTGATGTGTCATCAGTACGTCTTGGCTGAAGCATGGACACTACACTCATAAGTATGATAAGAAGTATACGAGGCATATTATGTAGTATGAGATACATAATATGTGTTTGTATATGGATCCTCATAGGAGGCAACATGTGACTGTTATGTAGTATGAGATGTATAACATTATCACATGAATGCACATTAGATTTTGATTTTCATTCCATGCGATATTATGTAGTATGAGATGCATAATATTTCATGTGTATGCCGCTCATAACATGCATTAATGCCTTTTTAGATTGCATAACACAACATGTATGACATAACATTACATTAATACACGTGCCAAGCTAAAAATTTACATGATGACATACGTACACACATGATTTTGAGTCAAAGAGAATAAGAATTCATGCATTTATAGGTTAGACACATGAGTCAGTAGGATGACGGTATATCATCCTAAGTTTAGGCATGACATCATAGTTGAAAATCCTAGAGCAAGTTAGCAGCTTGAGCAAGTGTTTAATTATGTATTGTCTGAACTAAGTTGTTTGGTTCTAGCGGTTAAGCTAGGTTTTGATTCGATATTCGTTGTTTGATTAGATACCGCCTAAGCGTCTGATGATGAGGTAGACTCCCAAGTCAGAGGGGGAATCGTCTGGTGCCCAGAGTGAGGCCATGATAGAAGGATTGTGGCAGAGCAATGAGGCTCTGTCAAGGCAGATGTTGCAGATGCAGACGCGGATCCAGGCGTTGTTGTCAGTTGTTGTTAGTCAGCCATCTAGAGTGCAGGACCCGACTGTGGGTCAGACTGTTCCTGTTCATGTTCCCCCTGCTCCTCTGGTGCCCCCGGCTTCGTTGCTGTAACATCCCTACTTTTATTGGGCCACCAGAGCCCTAGTGGGCCCAATAAAAATGGCCCGAACCCTACCCATGACCCGGTGGGAGATAACACTAGGCGGGAAATAGAGCTAGAGAACTCCGAATTGAGTTCTGTCAGTTCATGTGACCTCGTATAGTCGATACGAGTGCATCAAAACTCGTTCAGTTGGACCCCGAGGTCATATAGTGAATGTGACTATTCCTCGTAAAACGCAATGAGAGCAGATTTTGGATATCAAGCTAGAGAACTCCAAATTGAGTTCTGTCGATTCCTGTGACCTCATATAACCTAGATAGGTTTATCGGAACCCTTCACGTCACAATCCAAGATCGAACGACAGATTTAGACACTTTGACCGTGTTAGCGCGCTGCAATGCGCAAATTTTGGACTTTCGCCAAATGGACTCCGATTCAACCTCAGTCAGTGGCGTTGGACTCATGTGGTCAATACGAAGTCAACGGAAGTCGTCCCAGTCAATTTCGACGACAATTGGTCAACTCATGGTCAAATCAAGCATAGTCGTGCACCGAAAAGCGCACACACACCAATTGTGACACGGCACCCAAACTTTGACCCGACCCCGATGACTTGGACCCTCTTTGACTTTGACCAGCAATGGGGACCCACCATAGGGTTGACTTGGTCAAACCCCCCTAAAAACTCATTTTTGGATTTTTCTCCAAATAAGGGCCCACCTCCTCTCCAAGGGAGGATAACCCTTGCCCCCCCTCACTCTTCTTTTGCCCCCCCAACCAGCAAACAACCACTAGGGGTAGAGGCCCACACAACCACTCCTCTCCTCTCTTTCCCCCTCTCTTATTCAAAAGGCTCAAGCCCATAAGGACTTAATCTTCTTTTCCCCATATGGGGGAAAATATGGGGCCTCCAGCTATCCTTGGATAGCTGGAGGGTGGGGATTAATCCCTCCCTAAGGAGGGATTAATCCCACCTTGGCTAGGGGAGGAGCGCCCTCCTCCCCAAGCTTATAAAAGGTCCCTCTCCCCCTCTTCACCCCCCTCAAGCCTATGAGTAAGCTTCCCCACTCCTTCCCCCCTGCCGGAGCCCAGGTGGCCGGAAAAAAGCAAGCCGAGACCCCTCATCCATCCACCCCCTCCACCTTGGAATGGCCAACCAGGCCGGCCCCTCCGAGCACACCAGACCCAGGTGGAGTCTCTCTCCCTCCCCCTCCCATAATCTGGATGTGTTGCATGTGTCTCCCGGTGGACGGAGCGCCGCCGGCGCCACCCGAGCCTTATTCTAGGCCTGGTGGTGCCTAAGGAGGAAAAATCCTCCCCCAACGCTGGTGGTAGAGCTGGGGGAGTGTTATACTACTGGGGGAGGCGACCCCTAGTGGCGGAGAGCGGCGGTGCCGCCGGAAAACGCGGCTCCGGCGACACCCGCAAAACAGAGCCACACTCTGTTTAGTGCTGACGGCAGCGGCCGACGGCGTATGGCCGCCGGGCCACCGCCGGCGAATAGCCTGACCCCGGGAACATAGGCCGGGGGTGGACAGGTAGGCAACCAATTTCCCCAGGAGCGGGGGTGGTGCGGTGGCGCTGGCAGCAGGGCCACCGCCACCCCAAGCTCTCGGGTTGAGTTTTTCGGCGGCGGCCGGCAGCACCAAGCCACCGGACCACCGCCCAAAGGGTCGCCAGCCCCCGACGAGTCTATTATAGCCGGCTATGGCGACTGGCGGAGGCTGGCCGGTAGTGGTGGAGGCTGCCACCCTCCACACCGTCGGGAAGCAGCAACGGCCGTCCGATCTCAATATGAGATCAGACGGCCCAGATTATCTTAATCCCCGCCCCGCCTCAGCATCAGTGCCCCCCACAGCGGATCCGCTGCCGATCCGCTGTGGGGACAGGAGGACAAAGCGCTTCCTGCGGCTCAATTTCAGCAGCAGGATCAGGTGGATTTACTATAGGCAGACCAAATCAAAGGGTAGAAACTTTGGGAAATATTTGGGCCAAACCCAGGCCTTTAGGAGAAAATTGGCCAATATGAAAAATGTTCCCCATGATAAGGGCTACCTCCACAAATATTTTGAGAATTTTTGGAGTCGTTTTAGTATTTTTAAAAGCCAAAATAAAATATGATTGGCTAAATTAAATGCCCAAAACATCTTGGAAAATTATAAAAAATTACTAGACTCATTTTAGGCCCTCCTAAGGGTTGTATCAAATTTTGGGGTCATGAGGTTAAGTTTTGATATTTTTACTAAAAAGTTGGAAACCTATGATCACGCACAGATCTTTATTCCTCTCGTTTTCCCTAAAAGGTGGAAATTGAAATGCGCGACCACCTCTTTTTAATCAAATAAGTATTTCAAACTATTTTATTAACGAGAGCGGCCGAGGCAAGTGACTAAGCCCCAGGTTCTCCGAGATTTCGAAAACAAAACGTCAGGCGCCTCAACTCTCGGCTGAGTTGGGCACGCTCAAAAGGAGAGAGTACGAGTGATGATTTAGGAGTTGTTCCCGACGACTAATAAGAATATAACTCCTAACCAACCCTTGATCCAATTAAGTCGTAATAAATATGACGCAACCAAATTAATTAAATCCTAATAATTGATGTAATATATTGAAATCTCCTTTAAAACTGAGATGAATCTGAAGCCTCCTAGATGGAGTGATTGGACTACTAACCATTTTCTTTATGTTTTCTCCAGTCTTGTACTGGTCAAGCTTTTCTCAGTACTTTCTATTCAGTACTACTCCAGTCTCGTATTGGTCAAGCTTTTCTCAGTACTTTCTATTCAGTACTACTCCAGTCTCGTACTAGTCAAGCTGTTCTCAGTACTTTCTATTCAGTACTACTCCAGTCTCGTATCGATCAAGCTTTTCTCAGTACTTTCTATTCAGTACTACTCCAGTCTCATACTGGTCAAGCTTTCCTCAGTACTTTTTATTCAGTACAACTCCAGTCTCGTAATGGTCACATTTCATTTCAGCACTTAAAATAAGCAGCTTAAACACCGCACTTGTCCTTGTTGCAATTTATTATTATAATCTCGGGTCCTGCTCTAACGAGCAGTCGTTGTTAAAATTGAGACATAGTTGGGGATAACTGAAGTTGAAGTAGTCCTCCAGGTCTAGCCCCAAATATTGCGCTCCCATGCTCCTTGTTGAAAGTTGAGCTAAGAGCCGACGCCCGAAGGCTAAAGCCTAGTAGGGCAGGCCGACGTAGACCCAATGTATTTTATTGTTTTCCTTTTGTCTGACTGTTCGTAAATTGCTTGCGGTGAAATAGTGATGGGTCAGTCCCTCTCGCAGACTGTTCGTACCGGTGCGGGAAGGTCAACGACTCAAGACGATAGGGTGATGAGCACCATGGGTGACCAGCCATTTTATTATTCCCCGTCGGGTTTTCCTTCGCTGGTCGGCCAAAACGTTTTGCCGGATGTCGCTCACATCCAAGAGTACACAAGGTTGTACTTTAGGGCCTGGGGTTGTGCGGTACGATCACCCCCAAAAGTGGCAGGACTTGCCACTGTCACCAACGACCACATCGGTGATGCACGCGGGTATCGCTACCCTACTAGAACAAAAGCGGTCCAAACTATGTCGACATGGGGTTTGTGTGCGTGGCTATGAATACCTGCAGTGTGTGTGCGACTATGAATGTCTGCGGTGTGTGCATGACTGTGAATGCCTGCGATAGAATTCAGGATACGAAAACCTGATGTGCTGATGAGCTAATGGAGCCTTGTTATAACTGATTTATATTGCTGCTGCTTTTCTTTCCAATTATACTATCATGCACTCTTTTATAGTTGCTCCTAGCTATATATATATGAAATATTATGCCAACCCTCCCTTGCTTCGGCTATTTACATTTGTTGGGTGGGTGTGTGCTCGTCCCTAGGATATGAATCTGGGGAGGAGATTTGTTTCCACTTAGTTCTGTGACTAACGGTTATCTAAATAACCATTCACAGGAAATGTAGCATCGTAGTAACTCGCTGTCGCAGGAGATTATGCCAGTGACTAGGACTACTCGAGCAGATGCACCCCCACCGTCCCTAGAGTTTAGCGATGTGAGTACCGCCGAGCAGCGTAGAGAGATAGTATGAGCGTTATATGTAGCGCATGTATATCCCACAAGCTTATATAAACGCTTAGGCTTCGGCCCTAGAACCTCTGTATTAACTTGATGTCATATATAAATCTGCAGTGGTTTCCTGTTAATGCTTCCACTATACTTTGATGGGTTGTGAATGTTATGATTTGAGCTGAGTAATGCGACCAACTAGTGCTTAGATAGGGTGGATCTTTTCCCCTAAGAGCACTGGGTAGACGTCTTGGGCCAGTAGTACCCCTCCGGCCCGACTCGGGCAAAGGTTGGGGGGGTATTACAGTTTCCACCAAAGATGACATTCATTTCACATTTCCAGAGATTGGGACCCCCTACCTATGATGGTATAGTAGATTTTATAGCTTTGGATGATTGGATTATATCCATCGAGGAGATGTTCGCTTATTCAGGAGTTTCAGCGGACCAGAGAGTAATGGTCGCTGTGTATCAACTCAAGGGACTTACAAAGAGTTCGTGGCTGAGAGAGAAGGAAAACCTTAAGGATGGGTGCTAATAAGAATCCTTCAAGGAATTGCTGCTGAAAAAGTTTCTGCCGTCGGTCGAGAGGGACTGTTTGATGAATGATTTCCTACACCTTAAGTAAAGGCAGCTTACCATTAGCGAGTATGAGGTGGAGTTCAACAAACTGTGATGTATTTCCCTGGACATGGTGTCTTCAGAGTCTCATCGAGTTAAATATTTTCCGGGTGTTCTTAGGAATCACATCCAGCAGCTAGCTAGTGCTTATGGATCCGAAAGCTATGCTGAAGTTGTGAAGGGTGCTCTAAAGGTTGAGGCGATTGACAATGCCAAGCACCGAGGTCAATAAATGAGAAAGGATAAGAGGAAGACTGTTGAGGGTAAGAGTTCCCAAGGTTCCGATGCTGCTTCAAGGAAAAGGAGTAAAGAGATGTGCTGTTTCTGTGGCCGGTCAGGCCATCCGTTTGAAAGATGCTACAAGAGGATATGTGCTCAGAAGCAGGAGCAAGTTTATGCGTTCCAGAGTGCTTCTAAAGGAGATTTAGTTTGTTCTGCATGTAAGTGGAATGGGCATGATGCTAGCCATTGTAGGGGAAAGGAGAATGCCTGCTTCTAGTGCAGACAAAAAGGACGTGCTCGAAGGCTCAACCCCTGTTGCAACCAGTTCCTCTTCAGGCCTTACCACCACCGCAGCTATTGGACAAGTGGAAGGGCAAGCTGAACGTGGTGTCTTTGGAGGAAGCTCAGACGTATATTCAAGTGATTTCAGGTTAGATTCTAATCTAGTTCTAGTTTTTATTTGTAGTTGTAGTTTCGACGTTGTTCCCATAGTTGCGTATGCGATTTTGTTGGAAAGTTTAAGGTCAAGAACCGCTGGGCGCGCGTTCTTTTCGATTCTGGTGCTACCCACTTGTTTGTGGCTAGGACCTTTGTAAAGCATCACCGTTTGACCCTCGATCGCGTTGACGACACGTTTTGTGTCAAGTCTCCCTCTGGCAATTCAGTTGTATCTGATCAAGGCATTCAGAGTTGTCCGATTCTGTTAGGTGATTTTCTAGCCATTGCTGATCTAAAGGTGATAGACTTGAAAGATTTTGATGTGATTTTGGCCATGGATTGGTTGTCTAAGTATGATGTGGTCATCCAATGCAAGGTCAAGCGCTTGGACTTCAAAATGGACAATGGTCAACCCATGAATGTTTACGGTTTCCCGCGCCAAGTTTCTCTGATTATTTCTGTGGTACGTGCTCGGAAGCTTGTAAATTCTGGATGTTTTGCCTGTTTGGTTTTAGTGTTGGCGACTAGTAGTAGTTTGCCGCGTGTAGAGGAGATTGTTATAGTGTGCGAGTTTCCTGATGTATTTCCTGATAATCTTCCTGGTCTTTCACCTGAGAGAGATGTGGAGTTCGTCATAAATTTGGAGCTGGGTACTCATCCTATTGCTAAGGCGCCGTATCGTATGGCCCCGCGTGAGCTGGAGGAGCTGCGTACCCAATTGGATGAGTTGCTGTAGAATGGATTTATAAGACCAAGTTCATCACTGTTGGGAGCTCCTATGCTGTTTGTGAAGAAGAAGGATGGATCGATGAGACTGTGTATTGATTATAGAGAACTGAATAAGGTAACGATCAAGAATAGGTATCCCTTGACGAGAATAGATGACTTGTTTGATCAGTTGCGTGGTAGCACTGTGTTTTCAAAGTTTGACCTTCGTTCAGGATACCATAAGTTGAGAATTCGTGAGACGGACATTCCACGGACTGCTTTTCGTTCTCGGCATGGACATTTCGAGTTCTTGGTGATGTTCTTTGGATTGACTATTGCACCATCTGCCTTTATGGATATGATGAATAGAGTGTTTAAGGATTTCCAGGACTGTTTGTCGTTGTATTTATAGATGATGTTCTGGTATACTCTCGTAGTGCTGATGAGCATGCCCAATACTTGCGTCTAGTTTTGTCTACCTTGAGGGAGCATAAGTTGTATGTCAAGCTGAGCAAGTGTGAGTTTTGGCTTCCTCAGGTTTCTTTTCTGGGTCATGTGGTTAATAAGGATGGAATTTCTGTGGACTCCGAGAAGATAGCTGCTGTTATGGATTGGAACAGACCTACCACATCCAAGGAGATAAGAAGTTTTCTAGTGTTGGCAAGATATTATAGGAGATTTGTGGAAGGTTTCTTTTCATTGTCTGCGCCGTTGACTAAGCTTACGTAGAAGAACACAACTTTTGTTTGGAGTGATAAGTGCGAAGAGGCTTTTCAGGAATTAAAAAGGAGATTGTGCACTGCTCTAGTTTTGTACTTGCCTACCGAAGGGATAGAGTATGTTGTGTATGTGGACGCATCACACGTTGGACTTGGGTGCGTGTTGATGTAAGAGGGAAAAGTGATCGCGTATGGGTCGATATAGTTAAAAACTCATGAGAGAAATTACCCTACACATGATTTAGAATTCGCAACTGTGATTTACGCCCTGAAGTTATGGAGACATCTGTTATATGGCGCTCTACGCAAAATTTATACGGATCATAAGAGTTTGAAGTACATCTTCACTCAATAGGAATTGAACTTGCGCCAACGAAGATGGTTGTAGTATGTTACAGATTATGATGGTGAGATCCAATACCATCCGGGCAAAGATAATGTGGTAGCCAAAGCCCTGAGTAGGAAGACAATGAAAATTTATAACCTTTCTGTGGATTCGCTGGTGGAGGAATTTCTCCTGATATATATATCGGTGGGGAGTAGCGACTCGCCCAGCAGTTTGGAGGTAATAGAGCCTTCATGGATTACACTTATGAGGCTACATCAAAGGGGCGATCCTGATTTGCTGAACCTTTTTAATAGAACTGTGAAAGGGAAATTACTGGACTTTTCAATTGATGACGCGGGTACCTTGAAGTACCGCGACAGATTTTGTATTCCTGCAATTGAGGATATCCGAGTTAAGTTGTGCAAAGAGGCGCATGGTTCTAGTGTTGCCTACCACCCAGGTTCTACCAAAATGTATAAGGATCTGAAGCAGATCATTTGGTGGTATGGTATGAAGGGTGATATAGCTAAGTTTGTATTAGAATTATTACCTGCAAGCGAGTTAAGGCCGATCATGAAGGCCTAGAGGCAAGTTGACACCAGTAGAATTCTAAGTTGGAAGTGAGTGAGTATTTCGATGGATTTTATTACGGTATTGCCGAGATCTCCCCGAGGACACGATTCAGTTTGGGTTATAGTGAACAGACTAATGAAGTGTGCTCACTTCGTGTCGTTCAAGATCGACTACTCCACGAATAAAATAGCTGAGTTATACTTGGATGAGGTCATCAGATTATATGGAGTGCCTGTTAGTATTGTATCAGATCGAGACTCCAAGTTTACGTCTCGCTTTTGGAAGAGTTTACAGGAGGGGTTGGGTACCGATTTGTGATATTCCATTGCCTATCATCCGCAGACAAATGGTTAGACGGAGAGAGTAAATCAGATCGCGGAGGACATGATCAAATGCTATATTTTGGACCACGGAGGAGCATGAGATGAGCGTTTGAGATTGATGGAATTTGCGTACAATAACAGTTATTAAGAGAGCTTGCAGATGGCCCCGTCTGAGGCTTTGTATGGGAGATGTTATAGAACTCCCTTGTTTTGGGCCGAGGTTGGTGAGAGACCGTTGTTGAGTCGGAGGCCTTGGAAGAATTGGATATCTCTGTTAAGCATATTCGAGAGAAGAATCGGATAGCTCAGGAGCATTATGAAAAGAATGCCAATCGTCGAAGGACTGAGTTAGAGTTTGATGTTGGGGATATGGTTTTTCTGAAGGTTTCCCCAATGTCGGGCGTTAAGAGGTTTGATAAGAACCATAAGTTGGACCCTAGGTATGTTCGACCTTTCAAAGTCGTTGATTGGATTGGTGTATCATCTTATAGGCTGGAATTGACAGCAAGTTTTCCGAGTGTGTACGATGTTTTCCACGTGAGCCAATTATGGAGGTGTGTGCTGAGCGACATGCAAATTCTTGATGTTGTGCCTCAGTTGGAGCCTAACCTTTCCTATGTGGAAGTGCATGTTCGTGTTTTGGATACTCAAGATCGGGTATTGCGAAGGAAGACAATACCCATGGTTAAAATTTTGTGGAAGAGCCAAGATGTGGGGAGCGCAACTTGGGAGTTGGAGTCAGTTATGAGGGATGCTCATCTTCATCTGTTCTCCTAATGCTTTGGTAAGTGTTTTCTTTGGAAATCTATGATTGTTTTTCTTCTGTTTTTGGATTTGATCCTTTTTATGTCAAGTTTCGGGACAAAACTTCTTTTTAGTGGGGTTGGCTGTAACATCCCTGATTTTTCGATGTTTGTTTTAATTCTCGTAGTGAAGTATTTTTTTGATGTCAGGGCGTTACATTGACGCGTGGTTAACGAGCATCATTTGTTGGAGCATGGGTTTGCTAAGTGGCTTCTCCTATGTGGTTGGTTTTGTTTTGATTGTGCGTCTTCACTCGCAATCCGGGTCTGTTTTGGTGACTCGGTGGAGCCTTTATAGGGATGTGGTGGCGTTTTACCTTTGGGTTGTGTTTACCCGGGTTTGGTTTGTCGGATTTTAATTTCCACTTCGTCGTTGGTTCCGTAGTGTCAGTATTTAGCAACGGTGCGATTTTCGTAAGATTCCGAGTTGGTTTGGATTTCGGGTCATTTTCACGTTATTTAAATAATTAATATTATATTATATTATATATATATATATAGATATAAATATAAATAGGAAAATCTGTCGCGTCAAACCCTATTCCTATTCATCTTCTTCCCGAACCCGAGCGGCGGCCTTTTCGCGAGAGAAGCGGATGTTGGACTTCACGTGTGTTTCAGCCAGCGATTGGGAGAGATCCGGTGGCCGTCTTCGTCGCCGAAGTAGAGATTCGGAAAGCTCTCGCCTAGATCTACCCGATCGTGGTAAGCTTTTCCCGATTCCTCGATTTCTAGGCATTAGAGTTAGTGATTTTGACCTCCTTCTTCCTCTAAAAGTTTCAGGAAACGTTGCTAAGGTTATTTGGCGGCCGATCCTTGTCGTGGAGCGAACGGGAGGCGTTTTTCCTGAATTTCAAGGCAAGTGGATTTTTACCCTTGCATATCCATTTCTTGCTTATCTTTCTTCCTTTCTTTCCTCCTCCCTTAGAGAGTAGGATTAGTGAAAGTTAACCGTGAAAGAACTCCTATAGTAGGGCAATTTTCGGCCAAGGCATGGAGAATAGGTTTAGGGACTTAAGTAAAATTCAGCGTATATCGTAAGGTCGAGTTCGTCGAGTTTAGGTAGGTAGGATTCATCGAGTATCTAGGCATCAAGTTCGTCGAGTATCGGCAGGCGAGGCGTTGAGTGAACTTGACGATTCATCGAGTATGGCCTAGTGTATAAGGCGTTGAGTGCGTTCGACGAATTCGTCTTGTTTGGCTTAGACTTAGGGAGCATTGAGTGACCGGGCCGCCAAGTCAAATTCGTCGAGTATTTATAGCCTATTCGTTGAATACCGATAGTTTTCGCCGAATATTGTATGTCTTATTCTCCAAATGTTGTGGAAATTCGTCGAGTATCCTTGTATTTCGCCGGGTATACTCGCCGAATTTGGCCAGGACTTGGAATATTTTGCCGTTTCATGTAGGATTCGTCTTGTATTGTCCTTAAGGTGATTTTAGGGTTTGTTTAAGTATTTCTTTGGGTTTAGGATTGAGTTTTGATTTGGGGTGTTTGGTATGATGTTTCTTCGATTATGAAGGTTGACAATGGATAAAGGACCACCAACTGGATGTTGGTTTGTGATTCATTACACTTGGTGGGTGTTTGGTCTCTGTTTTGTGGTCTGTTGGGTTGTGTTGGGCTAGGTGGCCACCCCCAAAGTGCCTTTTTGTGAGACGTTTGAGTCTGGTTGTTCGGTTTTGGACATTTTGGTCATCGACTACGGCCCGATTATTTTTATCAAGTGTTAATGATTCACGTTTTCTAGCTGTTTTGTGCTCAGTTTGCTTCTTAGTTCAGTTATGCTATTTCAAGCTTATCATTACAAATTTTGTCGAAGGACAGCTTCGTTCCGTGCTTGATGCAAATGTTCTTTTAAGTCATTTATTGCAATTTTTACGTTACCTGTTTTTATTTGGCTAATCAACTATGGTTTCAGCATTTTTTACAGTCGGGTTTGACAAACCCTTTCTTGCCTTTTTACTTATTACCTGCTCATTTCCATTGCCACTTGTATTTTCTTGCTAAGGTGTTCTTCTTTTGAATGTCTCAGGTTCAGGGATGTAGCCGGTGGAGTGGCTATGTTGGGTGGTAGCTATTGGACTGCAGTTATTGCAGTAGTTTTCCTCACTATCGTGAGGTAGTTGTTACCTTTTTTAGTTTTAGTTCAGATTGCATACTTTCAGTGAGTTCGTGTCAGGTTGTTGACGTCTACTGATACTTTTCTTTTGGATTATTGAATACTTTGCTAGCTGCTAGTTTACCTTTTTGTGTTGGTTGTACATGCTCTCTGGGAAGATTTTATGCTAGTTTGCATGTTATGTATTTTAAAGTATAAAATTACTATTATTATTTCATACATGCCATATTTGAAATCTAACCACTATATTTAACGGTCGTAAAATCTACTTTCACTATTATTATAAATCTAGAGTCATGCATATCATGAGTTGTCCCCTATGAATGTTTATACTCATGTAGGACGTCTAATCTTGTAAATAAATTATTTTTCGCAGCGTATAACTACCTTTTTCTCGTGGACTAGATGAGTCACTAAGCCGAGGGATACAACTAACTGCTTAACTTAAACTGGATTTTCTCTAAATAACTTATAGATCTTTCATAAAGGTGTTAAGTTAGAATTTTGCCAAAACGTCTGTAGTTATCTCCTGCTGACGTGGTATCATGATGCGCATTTTCCCTTACTCTGATATATCATTAAATGCAGAGAAAATGCGGGTTGTAGCAAGTACCCCAACAGCGATGGGCTCGAGGCACCACGTACTCTTATTAATTATCTAATACAGCTTAAAATAAACACAATATCAGTTAATTAATGCAGAAAATAGTTATACACCACGTTTTTATTTTTGTTAAAAAATTCTAATTCGGTGTATCATCATGCATGTCAAATAAACTTAAATAAAGCAGACTGGTTTAATAGTGACTCTGCAAAAATACTATTTACATGTCTTCCTCGAAAAGCCCGCTGAAATGACTAATAACAGTCTACCAAAGTATGTGTAGTCATACTAAAAAGTTTTTGGATTGTATCAACTTTCATCATTATTAAACATTAATTTAGAAAATATAGTTATATTTGACAACTTTTTTTGTTTTTTTTTTGTTTAATATTTTTTAATATATATATATATATATATATATATATATATATATATATATATATATATATATATATATATATATATATATATATATACTAGCATCTTATATATATATATATATATATTCTTCGATCGCTGCGGGCTACTAGCTTCGCCCGCTCGCTTCGCCCGCAACCAACGGGCTTCGCCCGCAACCAAGCGCTTCGCTGCGGGCTTCGCAACCAAGCGGGCTTTGCGGCTTTTCGCCCGCAACCAAGCGGCTTCGCTTCGCCCGCAACCAAGCGGGCTTCGCCGCAACCAAGCGGGCTTCGCCCGCAACCAAGCGGGCTTCGCCCGCAACCAAGCGGGCTTCGCCCGCAACCAAGCGGGCTTCGCCCGCAACCAAGCGGGCTTCGCCCGCAACCAAGCGGGCTTCGCCCGCAACCAAGCGGGCTTCGCCCGCAACCAAGCGGGCTCGCCCGCAACCAAGGGCTCGCCCGCAACCAAGCGGGCTTCGCCCGCAACCAAGCGGGCTTCGCCCGCAACCAAGCGGGCTTCGCCGCAACCAAGCGGGCTTCGCCCGCAACCAAGCGGGCTTCGCCCGCAAACCAAGCGGGCTTCGCCCGCAACCAAGCCGGGCTTCGCCGCCCAACCGCAACCAAGCGGGCTTCGCCCGCAACCAAGCGGGCTTCGCCCGCAACCAAGCGGGCTTCGCCCGCAACCAAGCGGGCTTCGCCCGCAACCAAGCGGGCTTCGCCCGCAACCAAGCGGGCTTCGCCCGCAACCAAGCGGGCTTCGCCCGCAACCAAGCGGCTTCGCCCGCAACCAAGCGGGCTTCGCCCGCAACCAAGCGGGCTTCGCCCGCAACCAAGCGGGCTTCGCCCGCAACAAGCGGGCTTCGCCGCAACCAAGCGGGCTTCGCCCGCAACCAAGCGGGCTTCGCCCGCAACCAAGCGGGCTTCGCCCGCAACCAAGCGGGCTTCGCCCGCAACCAAGCGGGCTTCGCCCGCAACCAAGCGGGCTTCGCCGCAACAAGCGCCCGCAACCAAGCGGGCTTCGCCCGCAACCAAGCGGGCTTCGCCCGCAACCAAGCGGGCTTCGCTTCGCCGCAAACCAAAACCAAGCGGGCTTCGCCCGCAACCAAGCGGGCTTCGCCCGCAACCAAGCGGGCTTCGCCCGCAACCAAGCGGGCTTCGCCCGCAACCAAGCGGGCTTCGCCCGCAACCAAGCGGGCTTCGCCCGCAACCAAGCGGGCTTCGCCCGCAACCAAGCGGGCTTCGCCCGCAACCAAGCGGGCTTCGCCGCAAACCAGAGGCGCCCGCAACCAAGCGGGCTTCGCAGAACGCCCGCAAGCGGCTTCGCCAGCGGGCTCGCGGGCTTCGCCCGCAACCAAGCGGGCTTCGCCCGCAACCAAGCGGGCTTCGCCCGCAACCAAGCGGGCTTCGCCCGCAAAACCAAGCGGGCTTCGCCCGCAACCAAGCGGGCTTCGCCCGCAACCAAGCGGGCTTCGCCCGCGGGCTTCGCCCGCAACCAAGCGGGCTTCGCCCGCAACCAAGCGGGCTTCGCCCGCAACCAAGCGGGCTTCGCCCGCAACCAAGCGGGCTTCGCCCGCAACCAAGCGGGCTTCGCCCGCAACCAAGCGGGCTTCGCCCGCACCAACAACCAAGCGGGCTTCGCCCGCAACCAAGCGGGCTTCGCCGCCAACCAAGCGGGCTTCGCCGCAACCAAGCGGGCTTCGCCCGCAACCAAGCGGCTTCGCCCGCAAACCAAGCGGGCTTCGCCCGCAACCAAGCGGGCTTCGCCCGCAACCAAGCGGGCTTCGCCCGCAACCAAGCGGGCTTCGCCCGCAACCAAGCGGGCTTCGCCCGCAACCAAGCGGGCTTCGCCCGCAACCAAGCGGGCTTCGCCCGCAACCAAGCGGGCTTCGCCCGCAACCAAGCGGGCTTCGCCCGCAACCAAGCGGGCTTCGCCCGCAACCACCAAGCGGGCTTCGCCCGCAACCAAGCGGGCTTCGCCCGCAACCAAGCGGGCTTCGCCCGCAACCAAGCGGGCTTCGCCCGCAAGCCGGCTTCGCCCGCAACCAAGCGGGCTTCGCCCGCAACCAAGCGGGCTTCGCCCGCAACCGCGGGCTTCGCCGCAACCAAGCGGGCTTCGCCCGCAACCAAGCGGGCTTCGCCCGCAAGCGGGCTTCGCCCAAGCGGGCTTCGCCCGCAACCAAGCGGGCTTCGCCCGCAACCAAGCGGGCTTCGCCCGCAACCAAGCGGGCTTCGCCCGCAACCAAGCGGGCTTCGCCCGCAAGCGCTTCGCCCCCAAGCGGGCTTCGCCGCCAACGCCCGCAACCAAGCGGGCTTCGCCGCAACCAAGCGGGCTTCGCCCGCAACCAAGCGGGCTTCGCCCG
This sequence comes from Platanthera guangdongensis, assembly GCA_039583875.1. Classification (NCBI taxonomy): domain Eukaryota; kingdom Viridiplantae; phylum Streptophyta; class Magnoliopsida; order Asparagales; family Orchidaceae; genus Platanthera; species Platanthera guangdongensis. Next base: position 166,206,798 of record CM077166.1, read on the forward strand.
CAACCAAGCGGGCTTCGCCCGCAACCAAGCGGGCTCGCCCGCAACCAAGCGGGCTCGCCCGCAAGCGGGCTTCGCCCCAAGCGGGCTTCGCCCGCAACCAACGGGCTTCGCCCCGCGGGCTTCGCCCGCAACCAAGCGGGCTTCGCCCGCAACCAAGCGGGCTTCGCCCGCAACCAAGCGGGCTTCGCCCGCAACCAAGCGGCTTCCCCGCAACCAAGCGGGCTTCGCCCGCTTCGCGGGCTTCGCCCGCAAGCGGGCTTCGCCCCAATTCCGGCTTCGCCCGCGGGCTTCGCCCGCTTGACATTCCGGCGGGCTTCGCCCGCCCCCCGGCGGGACTCTGCAAAAATACTATTTACATGTCTTCCTCGAAAAGCCCGCTGAAATGACTAATAACAGTCTACCAAAGTATGTGTAGTCATACTAAAAAGTTTTTGGATTGTACCCCGACAGCGATGGGCTCGGTCTGCAAATAGCATGAGTTTGAAATTCACAGAAAAAACAATGACCGTCTGATCTCTTCCACTATATCAGCAGCCGTCTGATCAAACTAACATTCTCTCTCCATATTTTACTAGAGCTCCTAAACCTACTACTAGGATCCTAAATTTTTGTGAAAAAATTTCAAAATAGGGTTACACAAACCCGCCCGCTACAAGAAACTTAACAGCCCGTCCACTATAAGCCCGAACAAGCCCGCCACGCCCAGGCATTTACAGCCCGACACCATGCTCAATTCAAATTTAGGACCCGAAAATCTAAATTTATACCCGAAATTTTGACTTCATTTGGCAGTGTGGGACTAACATAGGCGGGTGAGCACTGTTCACCCGCCTATTTTAGTCCCACACTGCCAAATGAAGTTGCAATTTCGGGTATAAATTAAGAGTTCCTGTTTCATATTTGAAATTGTCATGGTGGCGGGCTTGGAGGGCTGTGATTGCCTGGGCTTGACTCCACTGTTCACTCGCTGGGTTGCCTTTTTTATTATAATATTTATATATTAATAATTTATTATATTATTTATAAATTATTATAAGTAGCAAGCGGGTGAACAGTGCTCACGCCACTGTTCACCCGCCTGAATGAAATTTTTTTTATATTATTAATTATAATATTTATTTATTTTATTTTTTAATTGTTTAGGGTTTAATTATTTCATTAATTAATTGTTTCATTATGGTGCTCGCGCGGGCGGGGCCCCGCCGTCCCCGGCCGGGTACTGTGGCGCGTGGTCATCGGGCCGGAGGCCCGTGCCTGTCGCTCGTATATATATATATATATATATATATATATATATATATATATATATTATATATATATATATATATATATATATATATATATATATATATATATATATATATACAAGCAGTCGTGCACGGGGGTCCCCATGCGGACAATATTCGTCGTGAGTGCGACATTTGTCGTGAGGGCGACATTTGTCGTGGGGAGATATTTGTCGTGAGGGCGACATTTATCGTGAGGGTGTCATTTGTCGTGGGGGCGTCATTGGCCGTGGGGGCGATATTGCACATAGGAGCGACATTGGCTGGGCAGGCGACATTGGCCGGGGGCAGCAACATTTGTCATGGGGGCGACCGACATTGGTCGAGGGCGGCGACATTGGTCGGGGCGGCGACATTGGTGGAGGGGGCGACAATATTGGTCGCGGTCGGCGACATTGGTCGGAGGCGGCGACATTGGTGGGGTGCGACACATTGGTTGGGAGGCGACATTAGTCATGTGAGCGACATTGGTCGTGGGGGGGGGGGGGGGGGGGGGGGGGGGGGGGGGGGGGGGGGGGGGGGGGGCGACATGGGGGCGGCGACATTGATCGTGGAGGGCGACATTGGTCGTGAGCGGCATCATTGATTACGGGCGACAACATTGATCTTAAATAATGTTGTTTTTTTTCAAATCCGTAGAGAAGCTGCACAGAAGAAGCTCATAGAGTAGAAGTTCACAACTGGAAGTTAATTTAGGCAATAGATATGTTTATGAAAGCTAATAACATATGCTCATAATGAATAAAATTAGCAATACAACATGGAAAAGCTAATAAAATTAGCAAGACATAATGATAGTTAGGAAAGCTAATTTATTGAAAGATAATATTATGAATAGACAGGTATAGCATTGCACCGATGGAACATACCTCAATTTTCCGTGAATAAAAATTGCTGATCTCATCGAGCTTAGCAAAGAGATTGCTCTGCAACAAAATACACAAACTATCAATTCCTCAGCTCATAAGTAGCTAGAAGCACACGAATGATCAATACACCATATACATAGGTTAAAAATCTACTCAATACTGGAGCAAGTGAGATGGACAGCTTGGCCCCGTGAATCTTTTTCTGAATATATAAACACCACACAAAAAAGAAAATGGGTCATTTGTGAAATCCGAAAACAGTAACTATAATGTCATACATGGATTCGTTAGTGGAAAATAGGATTAAGAGAAGATAATTAATGAACATGTTGATATTCAGATAACCAATACTTCCCTTTTCATTCGCATATTAAAACAACATTTGCACACAAAAATTTTTAATGGGTTTACTTGTATCATAATGCCAAAAAATGGTAATGCCGAGCTAGGCTTGATCTTTAATGGTATACACAAGTATACCACAATTCTTGAAGGTGAGAGAAGGATCCACTTGCCAACAATATGAGTTTTCCCATAACTCTATTCATCTAGATGCTTTGGATTTTTTTTGGATTTATTAATTTTGCTCAAGAATTGACACAAAATTCTATAGATTAAGAAAGCAAAGAAATCAAACATGTGAATAAACAGGTATAACTAAAATAAACATGTGTGTTTTGAAAACTCATGTTTTGAATGATCTACGGTGCACGTATATACTAAAAAGAGAACACAACGGTGCACCACATACGTAATATATAATATTTATCAAAGAATTCATGCCAAATTTCTCTAAAATCTTTATACTATAGTCAATACCCCACCAAAATCATTAATTTTGATAATGACTCTAACTACTAAATTCAAGAGTAAATGGGAATATACTTGGTAAGAGAATCCAAGAGTGGGAGAATGGCTCCGGGATGCAAATACTACTGTGAGGAGAGCTGGAGAGCACACCCAATCAAAAAACTACCGATGATTGGAGCATTCTCTACAATACTGCTGTGAGTAGAGCTAGAGAGCACACCCAACCACAAAACTCCCGATGATCAGAGCATTCTCTACAATAAGATGGTAGTCATTGGAAGTGAAAAGACAGATGGGGGGAGACTTGGTAAGAGAATCAAAGAGTGGTAGAATAGCTAGCTTCGGGGTGTAAATACTGTTGTGAGGAGAGCGCACACAATTACAAAACTCTTGCTAACCTGTGCATTCTTTGCAATAAGATGGTACAAAAATGAAGTAAACTATTTGATAACCCTCATATTCCTTTGCCATCAAAATATTTTATTAGTTTTTTCAATGTCTCATTCATTAATTTTAGAAAGATTTAACTTTTTATTGTTGGTTATGTAATTAAAATTTTTTGAATAAAAGTAGAACTGCAGAAGGTAGTAAAAGTGAAGATGAGAAATGCATAATACCTAGGTTGTCTCGCACTTTCACTAAGTGGATTTATTGTCCATTCAATTAGCAAAAAAACTTTGAATTAAGTATCCAAAATGGAAGTATATGAAACTCCTAAATCAGTTCATATTACATAGCATTGGGTAGTGTTGTATTAGTAATGAAGAAATAATAAGAAATAGTAAGAAATAAAAAATTAGAAACATTCTAATTAAGGATGAGTTCATTTCAAACATAGGTCGACGCCATCTTGATGAAATTTCAAGTGACGGGGCAAAAGCATGGAAAATCTCACTAACTTCAAATTCAGGTTAGAATAAATGGGAGAAACCATATCCTTCCAAACATAATAGTTCATATAATATCCTTGTAATGAAAAATAAGAATGATGATTTGCCACTTTCAGATCCATCCAAAAAGCTAAACCATAAAGCCCCTTCCTCCAATCTAAACCCACATGTAATAAAATTCAAAACCATAATATACATCTAGAATGTGTCAAAGAGAGCAGAGAAGACTTATTTAAGGTTTGACCTACCAGGAAAAGCAGTGAAGAATAAGGAGAAGATAAAGAAGAACAAAACAAATTCAAAACATGTTCATCACAGAAGACTGATGATGGTTGACTACTTAGAAAATGATGGAATGCAATCACCTTTCTCGAAACTGAATTCCAGGGAGGAGGAAAGCATAATCTGATGCTAGCTGGAGACGTAGATCTAGGTGGGCCGACTGTTGTATGTGATTTATGGGAGGGACGAATTCCGTTTCAATTAGGGCGACTATAGCCCTTCCAAGAAGCAGAGGAAATGTCAGATCCTCGATTAGAGTTCAGGGAAAATGTGCTCCTTCCAAGAACCAGAGAAAATGAAGTATAGATGGAGATGGAAGAGGAATAAACAGAGGAATACCTATGGGAAACTACAAAGGGTTGTTCACGCTGGGCGACGAAAGCGGTTTTTGTTTGGCTGCGGGTATCTTCGTTGACGGAAGGCTTCTACCCTGGAGGCAGCGGGATGGAAGGATGGCTTCGGAGGAGCGAAGCTCTAGCATCTGTAGATCACGTGGAAGAAGCGCGAGAGGAGATGCGAGGCCATCTAGATATCGAGAGGAGCATGGGGTTTCGCCTTTCTTGGCACACTGCAGGACAATAAGCAAAATTAAAATGTTTATTATACCCCCATGTATTTGAATTGAATATAAAAATAGTTTTGAATATAAGGGTATTTTGGGAATAAAATGTTACACCATGGGGTATTTGGCTCTTTGCTTATATAATTAGGTTAAAAAAATTGAATAGCATCTCTCCTTATTCCCGATCTTAAGCACTCACCCGCTCTTTCTCTCGTGTATGATCTCTCTCTCTCTCTCACTCACTCTTTATCTCCCGCAGGCTCTCTCTCCCTCGCTTTCTCTCCCGCATGATCTCTCTTTCTCCCTCGCTCTTCTTCGTCGGCGTCCTCGTCTAAACACCCCCTCACCGATTTTTCTTCTTCGGGACAATCAGAACTTCATCTCACCTCATATGGCAAGAGTTCATTGTGATGGAGCCTCAGTTCTTCCTCACTCGATTATGGGAATAGCGAACTGGTCATGGGATAGGAGTAAATGGTGATTCCTCATGTTGAAATTATTGAAGTGAAAGTCGGGGGTTGATCGGACAGACAACACGGCCTGGGCGGACAGTTTGGCAGACTGGTGGTGTGGCCTGAGCGGTCTATATTTGCGGCCTGGTTAGTTTGTTCTTGGAGGTAGCCATGTGGATAGGCTGATTATCTGTGGTTTGGGCAGACTGGTTTAGAGTCCGCAGAGTTCACTCTATGTAGATTATTCTTGGAGCTCGTGAGATCGGCATTACCCTATGCCCTTGATCTCTGGTGGTGTAGTTAGGAGGTAACCATGGAGTTTATGGTTCGGCGAACTGGATTGGATCTGGCGGACTGAGCAGACTGCCGTTCGTGTCTGCGGAGCTCGTGCTAGAGGTTCACTGGTTCGGGACTTGGTCAAAATCTGTGACAAGTTCGGGTTGATCGTAGAGTCCACAATGTCCACTGGTTGACCGGGTGGTTTATGCCTTTGGTCGTGGACATTATCGTTGCGGATTGGTACAGTGTCCGCAGGTATGCATACTGGCTTCTATCCGGCCTTCCTTGATGACAGTCAGATAGGCTGGTGTCCGGCCTTGTCCATGCGGACTGGGCGGACTACTTTGTGCTAGCTGCGGGCTGGGGTGGTGTTTCTATCCACTAGGGAAGTGACCATATTCCTCTCCGTACCTATAAATAAGACCCCCCTGTGACAACATAATTAACTGAATGAACAGTAAGTTGAACTTGGGTTAATTGTTGCGGCCTCGGATTTCTTTCTGCGCGGTTTGATAAGGATAACTTGTTTGCTGTTTGCAGGTTGTACGGCTAGCACTGAGAAGCCAGGACTTTGGTGCTGACTGCGATCAGGGATCAGTGAAGCATACATTTTACAATTAGCGGTTAGCAGCAGGTCGTAATTGCGGCCAGACAGTCTTCTCTCCTTTAGCATTTCCAGTTTAATAACCCATCTGTCGGTCTGGGCGATCTGGGCGGTCTGTTCTTCAATTCGACAGTGGCTTGTTCGTGATCTAACTGGCAACTAGGTGACCTTAGTGGTCAGGAGGCTTGCATTTTACATACAAATCTTCTTCAGCTTGAATAACGGGTATTCCACGCGACCTCGCGATCCCGGCGAACTTTACCGTTTATTTCAGCAAGGGCGACGATCTCGGTGGTCTCAGCCTCTATCCGCCCGACTTCTATTTTTTGTTGTTATCTGCTTCCATGTTTGTAATTGGCAAAATCATGTCTCGCCATGTGTACCTCTTACTGTAAAGAAGATTGTTAATACATGACCTTCTTATTACTTTCCTTGCATCTGATTTATTGAGCTTGGTTGTGGTTTGAGTATTCCTGCGCCTGATTTTCGCTTTCCGCTTCATCAAGTTGTCATCTTGATAGCTTTGGAAGTTTTACTTGGTATCAGAGCTATCATCTTGATCATCTTGTGATATTTTAACATGGTATTAGAGGGAATAAAGGCTTGAGTAGTGATCAGCCACCAAGTTTGCTCTTCTCTAGAAGTTTGTTAAATCAGTGATAGTGCAATGGATAATGGGTTTGCAAGATGTCTGGGTATTGAGCTTTTAACACCGACCAACTTTAAGAAGTGGAGGTCGTGCATGAAAAGTTATCTTCTTGGAGAGGATTTGTGAGAAGTGGTGTGTGGAGACAATATAACAGAGGTTACTGCTGCAACTGGGTCTGCTGAAGAGGTGAGAATTTGGAGGAAAAACGAATGCAAATGCTGAGTTTACTTTGAAGCGGCTATCTCATAAGAGCTCTTTGATCACATCCTTGGATGTTCATCTGCTATTGATATTTGGACTTCCCTTGATGGGTTGTTCAACAAGAAGAATGTAGCACAGATGTAGTTCTTGGAAAATGAGTTGGCAAGAGCCACTCAGGGAGACTTGTCTATCTCAACCTTATTCCTAAAAATGAAGAACCTGTGCGCTGAGATATCAGCGTTGGACCATGATGAGCCTATCTCAGTGGTGAAGATCAAGAGGCACATCATCCGTGGCTTGCAAAAGGAGTTTGTGGCTTTTGTGACCTCTATTCAAGGCTGGGCCACTTAGCCATCGTTGCTTGAGCTGGAGAACTTGCTGATTTGGTAGGAGAGCTTAGCAAGGCAGATGGCTGGTTTGACTGTCTCTGGAGGAGACAGTGAGGCTCTCTTCTCAGGAAAGAAGAAGAGATGGGACAAGAAGAAGAAACTTGTTGGCGATGATCCATCAACTTCATATCAGTAAGAGAAGAGTTCCTCTTCTAAGCATGGTGAGAAGAAGAAGGAAGGACCAAGGTGCTACGTGTGCAATTAGCCGGGTCACTTCAAATGAGACGCCAAGGTGAAGCTTCAACCAGGTTATGCTGCAGGCAAGGAGGAGGCTTGCTCCAATGCTGAGGGAGCTGGATGGGGGAATGCTTTCTTGACGGGCATGTGTGTCCGTGCATTATCTTCCATCAACTACAAAGATGACTGGATTATCGACTCTGGGTGTAGTCATCACCTCACCAGGGACGAGTCGAAGTTCTCTTCCCTGCAGGCTTACTCAGGTAATGAAGCTATTATTACTGCTGATGATTATGTGCATGCAGTCGAGAAGAAGGGTGTTGTGTCTTTGGGTAGTGATAAGGAGCCACTTACGTTAAGCAGCGTTTATCATGTACCGGGTATGAAGATGAACCTCTTCTTAGTGACCAACGCGGTAGATGCGGGATATCACGTTCTGTTTGGCCCAACAGAAGTGAAATTTCTCTGGAACTTATCAGCGGTAAAGGCTGATGTTGCTTACATTGGAAAGAGAGTAAATGACTTGTTTGTTTATCAACAAGCTCCTATATTGATCGGATGAGGGCCAATGATAGTGCAGCTATCTATCTTGAAAGGTTGAGGCACGTAGGGATGGACAAGCTGAAAGTCATGACGGTGAGAAGCCTTGTGAGGTGCTTGCCTAAGTTGTCATCCTACGGTGATGGTCATGTTTGTGCTAGTTGTCAGTATGGAAAGACACATCGCCTTTCGTTTGATAAGTCACAAACCAGTTCTAAAGCACTATTGGAGTGTGTTCATGGTGATGGGAACAACTGTCACTGCCAGTATTGGAGGGAGTAGATATATGCTTGTGCTGATTGATGACTATGTGAGGTACACATGAGTGTACTTCATGAAGGAGAAGTTAGATTTTTTCCAGTTGTTTGTGGAGTTCAATGAGCTGGTGGAGGGCCGGCTTGGCCTGCAGATCAAAGAGTTGAGAACGGATAACAGAGGTGAGTTCGTCTCAACTGAGTTCTCTAACTTTTACAGGAAGCATGATATACAGAGGGAGCTTACTTGTGCACATACTCCACAATAAAATGGAGTAGCGGAGAGGAAGATTCATCATTTGATGGAAACCTACAAATGTTGGCTTCATGCAAAGGGCATTCCGAGATCCTTTTGGGTGGAAGGAATGGCATGCGCAACTTATGTCATTAATCAGATGCCTCTGAGTCCGATCAACATGAAGTCTCCTCATGAGTTGATGTTCAGGGAGAAGCCCAGTGTTGAACACCTTCGGGTGTTTGGATCAACCTGCTATGTACACGTCTCGGATGCTCTGAGGACCAAGCTTGATCTAAAGGCGAGGAATCCTATCTTTATGGGTTATGATGAGTAGAAGAAGGGATGTAAGTGTATGGATCCTGCGATGAAGAAGTTTGTTGTTTCAAGAGACGTTGTCTTTGATGAACTGACATAATATGGAGGTAGCTCCATTGAGCTGTAAGAGAGCAGGTCTGATGGTGGGCAGGTGGAAGCTACTAAGGATATTCTGGTGGAGCTGCTGTTGTCACCCAGAACTCTAGGTGTTTTAAGCTCCGGGGTGGAGGCATCTGGTTCAGGAAGTAGGGGGAGCTTTGCTCCAAGGTTGCCTGAGAATGGAGCTGATGAATAAGATACAACAGAGGTGGTTAATGATGGTCAGGACCTTCGGAGATTGAAGAGGACCATTAAACCACCACCTTGATACAACGATGGAAACTTGGTGAGCTTTGTCTGCTATTTCTTCGCAGGCCCCCTGGATGAGTAGGAGCCTTCAAAATTTGATGACTCCATTGGAGTCAAGGAGTGGGATGATGCTATGGATGAGGAGATGGCAACCCTCAGAAGGAACGAGACTTGGGACATTGTGACTAAGGTCATTGGCATTACTCCTGTGATGTGTAAGTGGGTGTACAAAATAAAGAAGAAGGTTGATGGGAGTATCGAAAGATACAAAGCTTGTCTGGTTACTCGGGGGTTCTCCCAACTGTACGACAAAGACTGTGAAGAGATGTTTTGTACAGTTACCAAAATGACTTCGGTGCGGGTGGTGATCGCATTGGCTGCTTGCCAAGGATAGAAGATGTGACAACTTGATGTAAAGAATGGTTTTCTTTACAGGGAGATAGATAAAGACATCTTCATGGATCAACCACCAGGTTACGTATATGAAGATCATCTGGACTACGTTTGTAAGCTTCGTAAGGCTCTTTATGGGTTGAAGCAGGCTCCTCGTATATGGTACGGAAAGATCGCAGAATACCTCCAATTCTGCAGATACGTAGCCTATGATTCAGATTCAAACCTGTTCATAAAGGAGCAGGGGGTGCTTCATGTCTTGGTGTTATTGTATGTGGACGATATGATTGTCACGGGGAACTCTGAGGATGAGATATCTAGGCTCAGGGCTGAGCTAGCTATTTGGTTCGAGATGAAGGATTTGGGTGAGCTTCATCATTTACTTAGACTCGAGGTTGAGGGGAAGAAGAGCGGGATAGTTATCTCTAAAAAGGGCTATGCTGAGTGGATTGTTCATCGATTCGGCTTGAGGGAGGGAAAGAGTAGCTCTACTTCTCTAGATTGTGGCCGGAAACTTCGACGAGATGAGGGGAGGATTCTTCCTAATCCCTTGGTGTTCCGGGCTCTGGTCGGGAGCTTGATTTATTTGATGATTATAAGGCCAGACATTGCTTATGCAGTAGGCCGAGTTAGTCATTATATGACAGAACCAAGGAAGACTCATCTGGTAGCGGCAAGAAATATTCTGAAGTATGTGAAGACTACTTATGATATGGGACTCCTGTATAGGAGGGACACATGCTTTTCTCTGCATGGCTACACTAATGCTGATTATGGGGGAGACTCAGACGATCGAAAGCCGGCATCTAGTTATGTTTTCACATGCAGTTCAATGGGTATTTCATGGTGCAGTAAAAAGTAGGACTCGGTGTCTGTCTCTACTACTGAAGCGGAGTACAAGGCTTCAGCCTTGACAACTCAGGAAGCCATCTGGCAGAGGAGGCCAGTAGAGGACGTTCATGAATAAGTGCGAGGTCCAACTCTGCTTTGCGGTGACAACGAGAGTACCCTGAAACTGGTTAATAATCCAGTTTGTCACTCGCAAACCAAGCATATAAAGATTGAGCACCACTTCATTCAGGAGAAGGTGTTAGAGGGGTCTCTTATGGTTGAGCATGTGCGGAGCGAGGACAACATCGCAGATATCTTCACTAAGCTGCTGTCGAAGGGGCCATTTGAACGATTACGAGGACTGCTGGGTTTGGTCACCACTTCTCACTTCATGAGAGAGTTGAAATTATTGAAGTGAAAGTGGGGGGTTGATCGGGAAGACCGCACGACATGGGTGGACAGTCTGGCGGATTGGTGGTGCGGCCTGTGCGGTCTATATTTACAGTCTGGTTAGTTTGTCCTTAGAGGTAGTCGTACAGATAGGTTGATTATCCATAGTTTGGGCAGACTAGTTTGGAGTCCGTGGAGTTTGCTCTATGCGGACTGTTCTTGGATCTCACGAGATCGGCATTGACCTATGCCCTTGATCTCTGGTAGTGCGGTTAGGAGGTAACCATGGAGTTGGTAGTTAAGAGAACTGGATTGGATCTGACAGATTGAGCGTACTGCTATTCGTGTCCGTAGAGCTCGCGCCAGAGGTTCACTAGTTGGGGACTTGGTCACGATCTATGATAAGTTCAGGTTGATCGTAGAGTCCTTAATGTCCGTTGGTTGACCGAGTAGTTTATGCATTTGGTCGTGGGCATTGTCGTTGTGGACTGGTGAGGTGTCCGCAAGTATGCAGACTGGCTTCTATGCGGCCTTCCTTGATGACAGGCGGATAGGCTAGTGTCCGACCTTGTTCATGAGGACTGGGCAGACTGCTTTGTGCTAGCTGCGGGCTGGGGTTGTGTTTCTATCCACTAGGACAATGACCACACTCCTCTCTGTGCCTATAAATAGGACCCCCCTGTGACAACATAATTAACTGAAAGAATAGTGAGTTGAACTTGGGTTAATTGCTGCGGCCTCGGACTTCTGTCCGCGCGGTTTGAGAAGGATAACCGATTTGCTGTTTGCAGGTTGTGCGGCTAGCACTGAGAATCCAGGACTTTGGTGCTGACTGCGGTCAGGGATCAGTAAAGCTTACGATTTATAATCAGCGGTTAGCAGCAGGTCGCAGTTGCGACCAACTGGTCTTCTCTTCTTTAGCATTTCCAGTTCAATAACCTATCCGCCGATCTGGGCGGTCTGGGAAGACTATTCTTTAGTTCGGCAACAGCTTGTTCGCGGTCTAACTGGCAGCTAGGCGACCTCAGTGGTCAGGAGGCTTGCAGTTTGTGGACAGCTCTTCTTCAGCTTGAATAATGGGTAGTTTGCGCGACCTCGCGGTCTCGACGGACTTCGCTATTCAGTTTGGCAAGGGCGGCGGTCTCAGCGGTCTCAGCCTCTGTCACCTCAGCTTCTATTTTTTGTTGTTTTCTGCATCCCTGTTTATACTTGGCGAAATCATGTATCGCCATGTATACCTCTTGCTGTATAGAAGATTGTTAATACATGACCTGCTTGTTACTTTCTTTCCATCTGATTTATTGAGCTTGGTTGCGGTTGGAGTGTTCATGCGCCTGGTTTCCATTTTTCGCTTCATTAAGGTGTCATCTTGATAGCTTTGGAAGTTTTACTTGATATCAAAGCTATCATCTTGATCATCTTGTGACATTTTAACACCTCCTATCTGAAAGACATACCCAATGGTGTTTTTTCTGTCATCGTCGCAGCCGTCCTAATCATTGTTTGAATATACAATAAGCTTTACAAACCAGTCTCTTTTCTTTTATACCAAAGTCCAAAATATAAAGTTCCGTGAAATTATCGTTGAAAGTCTTTGTTTCAAGAGTAGCTTTACACCTAAAGGGGTGTGAATAAGTTTCTTAGTCTTTTGAATATCGTTTTGATTAGCTATATTGTGTGTTTAGTTAGTTTAGTTAGCTTTCAAGAAGGAGACATATCACAAAGGTATTTATAGCGTTTACCCAAGGTATGGGTACATCCACTGTCCCTCCAACCTTTCTAACAGTGTGTTACACAAGGTCAACTTATCCAATCTCAGCTCAAAGATCTTACAACACAGATCCCTCAGGATCTCTCAGACTCCTCCAAGTCCTACGTCAGGCTCAAGGCCCCAACACTCAGAGTAAATGATACTCCTACAGCTCAGTGATCCACAAATCACCTACCTTATAGTTAATCAAAGTCCTACACTCAGGCTAGGAGGATATCCCTACACTTAGATCCACTACTGGATCCTACCTCAGAGAATAAATCTCTTACCTCAAGCACACAGGCCCTAACTCAAATCCACAGAAGGATCCTATAGCTCAGCCTTTATATTTCAGGCTTACAACTCAGATCTAAAAAGATCCTATAGAGAGATTGAGTTTGCTGCTGATGGCTTGCTCCAGAGAAAGTGTTCTCTGAGCCTTTTTGCTGAACTGAGTAAACTCAGCTCTTTCTTCTTCATAGCACCAGGAATGGATCTTCAAGATTGTTCTACTAGTGCTGAGAAGTAACTGCAGAGTATTGTTTCTTCTTACTCAGAAAGAAAACTTTCTGACCTTGTTGTTGAAAGTTGATTTAATCTTCATTGAAAAATTTCTTAAACAACAACCCATGTTTGTGATTCACAGACTAACTTTAGAGCAAATTCTTGGTAAGCTTCAACATTGTCGAGTGGAAGAAGATGAACAAAAATTTTTTTTTCTCTAAAACTTTTTTTTCGTCTTTCTCGGAACTCTGCTTTTGTATTTCGCTGTCCAACGGCTCTATGCGCAGTGTGGACCACTGGAATGGGCAACTGCAACACAACTTATGCATTAACTGCAGTACTAAATGCAAGTGGGACCTTTTGTCTTCTTGCAAGCAAAACTCGTGATATTTGAATTTCTGCTGACGTCAACATGACTCAGCTCCCGTGAACTTAGCAAATTACAGACAAACTGCACAGGTGTTGAGTGAATCCTTGTCCCTCAACGCAAAAGTACATAGCTGAATTCTGCATCTTTAGGCATTGAGTAAACCTTCATCACTCAATCCATATAGAATTATATAGTCTAACAGCTTAGGTGCCGAGTGAGCCTTCATCACTCGATGCTTCTTGACTTAGTTTAATATCTCTATATGAAGGCGTTGAGTGCATATTCTTCACTTAACGCTTCTGTCCTTAGCCGGACTTCTTGATGAGGCATTGAGCGACCTGCCTTCACTCAATGCTTCTGTCCTTAGATAGATTTCTATTGAGTAGGCATTGAGTGAACAGTCTTCACTCAATGCTTCTGTCTTTGGACAGATTTCTTGATGAGGCGTTGAGTGGCATATCTTCACGCACTTCTTCTGTACTTAAGCTGATTTCCAGATGAGTAGGCATTGAGTAAACTGCCTTCACTCAACGCTTCCATCCTTAGATAGATTTCTAGACAGCAACTCTGAGGCTTTGACTGCTTGAGCTTTTGTCAACGCTTATAGTCTCTTGGCATTGAGTGAACTGCCTTCACTCAATGCTTCTGGACTTAGCCAGATTTCTGCTTTGCCAGCTTCCTGTCTTGAGTCCATGTGTTATTGTGACTCAGACTACATGTCTAAGCAATGTAATAAAGAATAACCTGCATATATTGAACTTAGAGCATGCATCAGATACAATTATGTGTATACCATTGTCCTATGGGCCTTCTTCAAATCTAGGACATTGTGATCAGTGAATCCAACAATTGTAGTATATGCTTCACTGTAATCATGTGGATGTTGCTGAGCTCATTGACAAATCTCGATACAAAGCTAACTACGTGCTCTATATATATTTGTCCTACTACTTGTTAGATACATGAGAGAACCGATTATGCATATATAATTATCTTCATTTACTTTTTCTGCTCCATTATTTTAACAAGTTTTTCACTTGTAGCAATGGGGGATAAGGTAGGCATGCAATCATGCATTTCAAATTTGTTTAGCATTTCACTGACATACTTTTGATGGTACACAAGAACCTATCTGAGCTTTGATGAATCTGCAAATCCAGGAAATAGCTCATTAGTCCCAATTTACTCATGTCAAACTCATTTTCATATTGTCTTTGAAGTCCTCAATTCGGGATGTTTAGTGCCAATTACAAGTAGATCAACCAGATAGATACAAGTTATAATGAAGTGATTGTCAGGGTAATGTTTGAAGTACAGAGCAGCTTCATAATGGCTTCTTATATACTCATGACTATGAAGAAGCGTGTCAATGCGTGCATTCCACACCCATGGAGCTTGACGAAGTACATATAATGCCTCTTCAGTTTATACACCTTTTCTTCTTCACCTCTAACAACATAGACTTCAGGCTGCTTCACAAAAACTCTTTGTTTATTTCACCGTTCAAAAAACTGATTTCACACCTAGTTGATGGATTGGTAGTTGACACTAGGATCCAACAGCTAGAAGAGTCATGATGGTCTCCATTCATGCTATCGATGCAAACATCTCAGTAAAATCTCTTCCAGTTTCCTAAGAAAAACCTTTAAAAACTAATTGGGCTTTGTGCTTCTGAATCTCTCCATTCTCATCTAATTTTATTTTGAAAACCCACCTCAATCCAATGGAATCTTAGTGAGCTCGTTTGGCTACAAGCTCTCATGTATTATTCTTCTATATCATGTATATCTTTGCATTTATAGCTTCCACCCATTCTTGATGTTTTTGTGGCTTTTGTGTACGATATTGGCTCTTTATAGACAAAGGCAACATTTCGCGAACTATATATATCTGCTAATGTTCTATATTTTCGAGTACATAATGAGTCATACTTGGGAGGAGAAGTAGGCCCATTGATATCTTCTGGAATGGGCGGATGGTCATTCTCATCACACTGTGGTGGGTCGACGACATCCTCCAGAAATTTTGTGAGATATTGACTCTGAACCACTGGGGTATCCCATGACCAGCTCCTATCTTCATCAAAGATAGTGTTCCCACTAATGATGAGTCTCTTTGTGATCTGATTGAACAACCTATACCCCTTAGATTCATGACTGTAGCCTACGACTATGCACTTCTCCCCTTTTTTCTCTATCTTATTTTTGTGATCTTTTGTGATTAAAGCATATATAATGGATTCAAATACCTTGAAGTGGTGGATAGAGGGTTTTGTATGATACTATGACTCATATGAAGTGGAGTTGGACAGAGCCTTAGTTGGAGCTCTATTGAGTATGTGGATTGTCGTGTGCATTACCTCTCCCCAGAATTCCTTAGGCAGGGTTTTTTTTTGTTGCAACGGACTTCTTCCCATCTCGACCACTGTTCGATTTCTCCTCTCTATGAATCAATTCTATTATGGGATTTGAGGGACTATGAGATAGTGTTGGGTCCATTGATCCACATGGATCAGATTTGTAAGAAGTCAAATAAGTCAATGCCACACACACAAGTTGTATTTGATGTGGGTTTGAATTTATGCATGCAGGTAGATACCAAGCAAACTGGTGGACAGACAAAAATTTGCCTAAGTCCACATGCATTGAATGAAGCAGGCTCACTCCACGCCAAGTGCAGGGTGAAAACTTGAAGAAATGTTGAGACAGAAGTATCGAGACAAAGATGTCGACACCTCTATAGGAGAAGTGTCTAGGCAATTCAGACAGAAGTGTCAAGACAAAGATGTCGACACCTCTATAGGAGAAGTGTCGAGACAATTCAGACAGAAGTGTCGAGACAAAGATGTCGACACCTCTATAGGAAAATTGTCGAGACAGCTTAGGACAGTAATGTCGAGACAATACAACTGTCTCGATACAATGAAGAACTGAGTACTGCTAAGTCTACAGACATTGAGTGAAGTCAATTCACTCAACGCTAGGTAAGTGAAATCGTTGAACAGAACTAGGTTAATCTAAGCTTAACAATTGGTTGGACAGAAAGCGGCAAAGGCCACAGGCATTGAGTGAAGTCTACTCACTCAATGCCATATAACAAAAAGTTATGAGACAGGCTGAGACAGTCAAAGCCTTAAAAGAAAATGGCTAAGAAGTGGCTTTGTCCATAAGCGTTGAGTGAAGTCCACTCACTCAATTCCATAACATAAAAATCGTTGAGTATTGCTCAGTCAGTCAAAGTCACAAAAATTATGTGTAAATATTTGACTAAGTCCATAGGCATTGAGTGAAGCTCACTAACTCAACGCCATGTGATAAAAGGCATTGACTGATACTCATACAGCCAGAGTCAGTGAAAGTGCAGGTTAGATCTGAAATACTCTACAGGGGGGGGGGGGGTGAATAGAGTATTGTGTTCACTACAAACTTTTTATAACTTTTGTTGTATTCCTAAGTGAACAAGTCAGCAAATAAAATAAATAAGCACAACAAACTATTAATCACAGAATACAGCCAAAACAAAAGAAAAAGGGCAACCAGACGACACAAGAAATTTTATAGTGGTTCCCCAACCTGGGTACATCCACTCTTCTACCACCCCGGTAGGAATCCACTCAGGTTTTTGATCAGGTGCCTGACACCAATGAGCTTTTGTTCAGGTGCTCAAAAACCAAAACCTTAAGTCTTTTGGAGGGAGACTTGTAACCAGGAATAATTTTGAAGGGAATTAAAACCCTGTACAGGAGTTGGAAAAGAGGTGATGGTGTCTTCTCTTTCTCAATAGCAACTAAGAAGACTGTGGATTGATTTCAGCAGATTTGCTCCCCCTGAGATCTTGAATGTATCAGGAAAACTGGAGCACTGCTACAGGGTGATAGGTCTTCAAAGACCTAGAATGCCTGGACCAGAAATTGCTTCAGGATCTTCTTTGATAGATTGATGTTTGTTGTCCTTTGAAGTTGTCCTATAGAGTTGAAGGAAGAAGACTCTTGATAGTATTTGAATGTTCTTCTTCTTCTTCTTCTTGATGAACTTGTTCTCTGGTCAAGGCTTATTGCAGTAGAACTTTTTGATTTTGTGTATGATTGTTCTTCTGTGCAATCTGAGTGTGTCTGTCTGATTGTCTGTTACTAGTAGTGTGTCTTACTGATTCAGTCTTTTCTTTTCTATCTCTTGCCTGACTGAGGAACATTCGAAATTTTGAATGTTGAGCAGTAATTACAGTTGGCCAGGTAAGGAAGCGACAATCAATGATTTCCCTAACTGTCCCATGGAAAAACGGCATGTAATAGTTCATGATTAATGCACGTTCCAACGGTAACATTCCGAGAAGATCTGACATTAATAACTCTGGAATCATTGCCAAGAAACGGGACGGGAAAACTGAAGAAGACCTAATCTGGAATCGTCGAACGAAGAACACCAATCGTCAAGCTGAGTTCACAGTTTGTCGAGCTGAGCTTGAGTTCGTCGAGCTGAGCTTGATGAGTTCGTCGACCAGACAATCTTCATTTGTCGAACTGACAGTCTTCATTCATCGAGCTGAGATCTAAATTTGTCGAGCTGAGAACAGTTCTGGACTTAGTCAAAAATATTCTGTGTAACTGATATTCTGTGTCGACATAAGTTGGTGTCGACTGATTGATATTGGTGTCGACTCAAATCTTCTGGTGTCGACACATGCCCTAAGTGTCAACACAAATCCTCTGAATTCAGAAATCGTCGAGTAGAAGCATTCGTCGACCTGGGAAGTTGACTTCGTCGACCTGAGAAGTTGAGAACTTGAGGTCCAAGTTCGTCGAGCTCAGAATCTAATTCGTCGACCAAAGTCTGAAATTGGACTTAGAAAAATTCTGAAGTTGTCCTGAATTTAGCTTGTTGAGGAAACTCAGTCTTCGTCAAACAGAGAACTAAGATCGTCGAGCTCAGCACAAAGAAATGTCTCACGATCGTCGAGCGCAGAACACTTTTCGTCGAGCTGAGTTCAACGAACGTCGAACTCACTTTACTTAGTCTTGAAATCTTCTAAGTCTGGAGTCTCTGATGGTCTTGTTGATAGTTGGTCCATCTGCAGTTGACTCTAAGGACTTGACCTAAACTCTAGAACACAACTTGACCCTGGCTATACATGATAGGTCACATCCTAAGCTAGTGAACCTAGCCCAAATCAACTAGGGATCCAACAGTCAGTGTATTCAGACACAGAAAATTGACTAAGTACAAAGGCGTTGAGTGTAGCTTACTCACTTAGTGCCAGATAACAAAAGATAATCTGTTAGGTAGTTTGGCATTGAGTGAAGCTTACTCACTCAACGCCATGTGGCAGAAATCCGCCTAAGTACTTTGGCGTTGAGTGATGAAGGTTCACTCAATGCCTAAGAAGTAGAAAAGTTGGCTAAGGCAAAACATGCTGAGTGATGAAGACACACTCAATGCTCTTAATGCCTAGAGTCAGAATAACTTTCTAAGTGTTTTGGCATTGAGTGAAAGCTACTCACTCAATGCCTAATGACAGGAAATCTATCTAAGTGTTTTGGCGTTGAGTGATGCTTACTCAATCAATGTCTATGCTAATGTTTGAATTTGGCTAAGTCCATAGATGGTTGACGTCAGCATGAGTCTGCAAAAGTCAACAAAGTAAACACAATTCAAAATCATTGTGGGAAAGATGGAGTAAGCCATTGATGGCGTCGGTGGCTAGCTCTTGTCATCTTCTACAAGTGGAAGGTGGTAAATCGACAATTATGGTTGAGCCCCACAGTGCAAAGAGCCGTTGATCGACGAGCAATAAAAGGGAAAGTTGGTTGAGTAGACAATAAGTAATTAGGGTTTTCTGAATTCGCATTTTTGCAGCTGACCATCATATTCTTACTCGCCATTGCTGCCGAGCCAGAAGAACCTGTTCAGTTCAGTCAACCTGAAAGCAGAAAGAGATAGCTGAAGCAATCATCATCTACGATAGTAGGTTCAAAAGCGATTTCTGAGGAGGCAGATCATAGAAGCTCTACAAGAGAAGGTTGCTGACTGAAGATGATTCTAACTATCAAATACAGTGTCTTCATCAACAAAAGCTTGAACTGATATCTGCTCAGTCCAGGAAGAAGTGGACACAGAGTACTTACTTTGGTGTCAAGTTCAAATCAAACACCTCTTAATCTTTCTGTAGGATCATGTCTAGGATCTGAGTTGTAAGCCTTCCTGTATAAGGCCGAGTGGTAGGATTCAGTGTTGAGTCTAAGGTTGCAGGCCTGATTTATAAAGGATGAGGGGTAGGATTCAGTGAGGAATCTGTGTGAGTAAGCCTGTGTTATAAATGCTGAGTGTAGGATCCATTTTAGACCTGAGTGTAGGGTTGTCCTCCCAGCCTGAGTGGTAGTGTTGTTGGCCTGGGGTAGGTGGTTGTTTAGCCACTGAGTTGTGGGGTATTGTGCCTGAGGTGTAAGTCTTGGGGGAGACTGAGTAGTCCTGCGGGATCGAGTTGTAAGCTCATAAGGAGCCAAGTTTTGGGGGAAGAGCCTGATCTAACACATTGTTAGAAAGGCGCACAGGGACAGTGGGCATACCCAAGATCGGGGAACCACTATAAACAAATGTGTCATCTGTGATTTATCTTGAAAGCTAAAAATAAATTAATCACTAAGTATAGTTATCAGGTAGAAGTTAAGAAGACTTAAAGTAAGACCAAAAACCTATTCACCCCCCTCTAGGTGTTTAGCTGACCTTGAAAACAAGACTTTCAGCTGGCCTTTAATTCTGTTGGCTTCATAGAATGAATTGAATTCAATGTTGATGAATTCTCCACCTCTGTCAGTTCTTAAACATTTTATTAAGTGCCTTGTCTCCTTCTCTACCATCTGCATGAATTCTTTGAATTTGTTAGGTTCCTCAAACTTCTATTTCAAGAGTATATCCACATCCATCGGATGTAGTCATCTACTAATAGAAGGCGGTTCCTATTGCCAGACCATGTTGGGGTAGATGCCGGTCCCCATATGTCGGCATAAATCAACTCAAGAGGGATTGATGCACTCTAATTAACATGATCAGGAAATGGGGCTCTATGGATCTTGCTCAGTGCAAAGATTTCACAGACACCTTGACTGATCACTAATCCATGTAGGCTATTAAACAAGGTTTGCAACTTGTTTAGGTCTTTATATTTGAGATACCCACATCTGAAGTGCCACTGCATCGATTCCTCTTAATTTAGTGCAGTGTTTGCATAACACGAGCCCTTAGGAAATTTGAGGGGCATAGTCACTAAGAATATTTTGTTGGCTAACATTTTAACAATAACTACTAATTCTTCATAGTGTTTGTCCAAAATGGAGCCTTCTTCACCATCAAATGTGAGCTTGTACCCCTTTCTCAAGAGCTGCCCTGTAACACCTCCCCTGTAATGACCGTATAATATGGGTCCGGCCGGGACCCCACAACATACAGACGCCACAACTTTAGTATTATAAGATGATATAACTACCCAAACTCAAAACTCATAAGCAAGACACAACAGAAACATCAACCAGAACTAGACGTTATCCACATCCACAAGAGTCTCGAAACGGCCTTATGGCCTTACAACAAAAGAGAGTCCAAATCTCCAACAATACATAAACATCAAAGTGCATAGGCACTCCTAAGCTACCTCAGCATGCAAGCCGGAAGTCAACAACATCAAACATACAAAAACACAAAAGTAAAGCCATTGCAAGGATGGTAACACTTCATGAGGCTTAGGACTTTCTGGCCGGCGAGCTAGTTCCTGCTTGCGATCCTTGCCCTGTAAAATTTGGTTGTAACGTGGGTCATCAAAGGCTGACCTCAAACTGTGTAACAAACACATCTCCTCCTCGCCGCCCCTAATAAACCCCGGGGTAACCCTCCAACCTGCAAGTCAGCACTTCGTATATAATATACATAAACAAGTATAACACTATTGAACAAGCTTGGATGTCTCAAACAACATGCACGTTCTCTACTGTTGAGCATATAAAGAAAAGGGGCCTACTGTGCAGCATGAATACAAAACCCGGGCTTCACCCAAGGCACCCTAATGCGTATGCATCTAGCACACCATCACATCATCTGGGTACTCATCATTTCCCCATTGGAATTAAGCCACAAACAAAGGGGGCACTGCAATTCCCCCAACGACATGCAAGCCGCCACACGGAACTCTTGCCAAGGCCCCACCCGCTCATGGTCTTAGACCCGGGATTGCCTGCAAGCTCTGACTTCTCATGTCAGGATTCTGTATAACACATTGACCGGTTCTAAGAAGCCTTGCTGGACTCCACCCGCTCATGGCCTCATTGCCCGGGCTTTCCCCATGCTTGAAATTCTCGCCAGTCTCACAGAAGGGGATTAGTCTCACCGGGACACTCTCCACACATGGCCTGCACGTCACGGGATAGCCAGCCGACCACGGAGACAAAGCCACGTCTTAGAACATTAAAATCCAAATACCATTTCCACCCTAATCACTCATTCGTACTACAACATACCCGCGCACCAAGGAAACCATCTACCGCTAATGCGGAGCTAACCTTGTCCACCAAGGAAACCATCTACTGCCATTGAGGAGCTAACCTTGACCGGTTCCGACTACACGTACTCACTCGAGAAAAGGGGGAAAACATCACAAACATCACAAACAACATCTTGCCGTTACGGATCTCTACGAATCCTTAAAGCTCGTATGAAACATCACCGAGTCGGACTAACAGTCGCGACAACGGCTTCACCCACCATGCCTAATCCACTAACGGAGCGGATCTCTAATGCAAAAACATGTCGGGGACGGACTCAATCGACCCGGAGGTTCCTCTTGGACCTTGGTGACCCAAACCCCTCTCATTTGAGAGTTTAGTGCCCAAAAACTAGAAAGAAAAAGATGTTAAACATGCATCCTAAAACCAAGAGGAGAAGTGTCGTTACCTTCCGACCTCTCTTTCTATCCATAGCAACTTAGCCAGATGAAAACCTTCGCAACAGTCTTGCCTCCACGTATCTGGACTCGGCTCGCGATTTGGAGCACCTAAGCTTCTCCGGTAGCCGGATCTCTCCATCACCTCCTTCCTTGCTCTCCCTGCTCTCTAGATCTTAGAAAGAGAGTGTTTGAAGAAGAATGAGGGTTTTTATACTCTATTCCCGGACATAACTCCGCAAGGACAACACTGGACCATCAGATCCCAAAAGAAGGAAAGGAACGGCCATGATCCGACAAGAAAATCAAAACATCTGAGCCGAACACGGCTTGTGACATGCCCGTGTCCAAGGACATGTTCCCCAATCAATGCTGAAACCATCGCACCCAAAGCAGGACACGGGCTTTGAACATGACCGTGTCAGAGATGAGACGCCCGTGTCATGCAGTACACGCCCGTGTGCCTGAGCGTGTTCCTCCAGCGACACAGGACCAAACACAACCCGATAAGGACACGGTCTTGGACACGCCCGTGTCCCAAGCCGTGTTCACTGTCTCGACACTTTGTTGAGCGAAAATCATCGACTTCCCGGGCTCTCGACGAACCTGGTACGACACGGCCATGGACATGCCCGTATGCTAGGCCGTGTTCCCTGTCTGTGTCGACACCTCCTCTGTGTCGACACCATTGTGTTGACACCTCTGTGTCGACACCTCTGTGTCGACACTTTTGTGTCGACAGCTCTATGTCGACACCTCTGTGTCGACACCTCCTTTGTGTTGACACTCGAGTCTTCGGTCGACAAAAGTGGTCGACAGAGGGAACACGCCTGTGATACAGGCGTGTACCTCTGACACGAGCGTGTCGGAGGGCGTGTCCCCCTCTAGTCGACAAAATGAGCGAAAATCATCGACTTCCCGGGCTCTCTATGAACCCGGTATGATGTAACACCCCCTATCCGTCGCATAGCATATAGCAGTAGGTCCGGGAGGGGCCCGACGCCATATACCACAGACAGACCGGGTGGTTACGTATGGAAACCATCCAACCAATCTCAACATCCTACACAGAGCATTCTAGCGGAAGCAGTTTAAGAGAGTTGCAAAACAAGAACCCAGCACAAGCATGAATGTCCACTAATAAGAAAATAGGAATGTTATTACAAAATACTCAAAACAAGCCTTAAGGCCTTATAAAAATGTTTCACTTGACTGTTACATGATTTACAAACCACGGCACGCAAGCCGGTCATACATGAATAAAGCAATAAACATTTCCATTCGGGCCTTCGAGGGCCGGCTTCGCAAAAAGGGCTTTAGCCCGCTATTGACCGCTTGGTCCAGCTGCACCTGCAAACAACAAACCACCGCACGGTGGCAAAACAAGGCAACGGTCAGCAATGCTGACCAAATTATAACGATCCCGCCCCCAACTCGGGGCGGCGATGCTCCTTCCCTGCATTTCATTAGCATAAGCGAGCAATGTAAATATAGCCATTTCATCACAGGCGGAGGCTCAACGGCCACACACCCCGTGCACTCAGGGCACATTCTTGGTGAACGCAGTCTAAGTCTGCCGACTCACCACCATCCCCTCTTGGACGGCCAAACAATGAGCAGTTTGTCTTCCTGGCATGGGTCACGGTAATTAAAACCATAGACTGCCGAAGACCCTCATCTATGCCAACGGCCCTAATCCGAACGACATAGAGTGGGTACGGTTCCATCTAACCCGTGCTCACAACGCAACGGTAATTTAAACCATATGCGCCCGCAACGGCAATTTAAACCATATGCGCAGGTCAAACTTCTACCGAGTCCCATTTCCATCACAAGTCACATAACCCGGTTATGTTCAAGTTGGCTTTCAAGCCACCAAGTTGGCAAGATCTCGTATTCGCCCAGTTTTCCGGGTGCGCCTTTGGGTTAGTCCCCAAGGCTCCCTGCTGCAATCTACCGCGTAGAAAACCCGAAAAACAACCAATAGCACGGAGTCTTCTCCGGCCTTATACAATGCAACATCACCGATCCAGACTAACATGTCCGGGTAGGCTTCACACATCATGCCTATGTCCGTTCTCGCATACGGACTCTAAACAACAGGGACTTCACATATCTACCCGAAGGAACGCCTCCAACTCTCCGCAAACTCGCGAGAGCGGGCTTCCTATGTAAAAAAAGAGAGCGACTCATGCTCAAGTTGAGGATCGTTACCCTTGCATTCCTCTTTGGCGCCATCGGAAAGTAATCGGATGGAAATGACCGCACTAGCGTTGCCTCCGCGGATCCGGAGTCGGCTTGCGATTCGGAGCTCCGAAGCTCCTCCAATGGCGGATCTAGCTCCTTCTTCTTCACTTAGCTCTCCTCTCTCTCTAAGACTTTAGAAAGAGATCACTTAAGAAAAAAGTGAGGGTTTTCTAAGTCAAAACCCGGGTATATCCCTTCAGGAACAACCCCCAGCCGTTGGATCTTCAGTCAAAGAAATGAACGGCTTTGATTCGGGACTGAAATGCCCAATCTGGACCGAACACAGCCTGGCACACGCCCGTGTCCAGGGCCGTGTGCCTCATTCGCCGTCAAAATCGAATCACCTGGAACCTCACACGGGTATCGAACACGCCCGTGTTCGAGCTGACACGCCCGTGTTCCACCTAACACGACCGTGTATCCGGCCGTGTACCCCATGATTTTTCCCCGTTTTCAACCCGAGCACTGCACGGGTTCTAGGACACGCCCGTGTCCATGCCCGTGTCACATTAACATGCCTGGGCTCCAGGCCGTGTACACGGTCTCGACACTTCGCGGCTAAGTGTCGACACGGGTCGACACGCCCTGCGACACGCCCGTGTCGCAGGCCGTGTGCCCAGTCTCGACACATTGTCGACACCAAAGTGTCGACTTCGCGGGACGAGTGTCGACACGGGTTGACACGCCCTGCGACACGCCCGTATCGCAGGCCGTGTGCCCGGTCTCAACACAACGTCAAAGAACTGTGTCGACTTCACGGCTAAGTGTCGACACGGGTCGACACGCCCTGCGACACGCCCGTGTCGCAGGCCGTGTGCCCAGTCTCGACACAATGTCGAGACCAAAGTGTCGACTTCACGCCTTAGTGTCGACACAGGCTTGACACGCCCTGGGACACGCCCGTGTCCCAGGCCGTGTGCCTGCAGCCAGAACTCAAACTGGCACAAAAATGTCCCCCTTTGCTCCTTTGAGTTTCGGGGCGTTACATATGACACGGCCATGGACACGCCCGTGTCCTAGGCCGTGTGACCCTTACCAAGACACAAACTTTGCTCTCGATGTCGCCCGTCCTTTTTTCGAATTTTGGGGCCTTATAACTCTCCCCCCTTAAAAGAATTTCATGCCGAAATTACCAAAAAGCAAAAAGAGGTACACAAAACTTAAATGATACCCGAACGAAAAAAACTCTGGATAGTCCTCCAGCATGGCTTGTTCTCGCTCCCAAGGGAGCTCCTCACGGCCGCAGTTGTCCCATTAGACTTTTATGAGTTTAACCTCTTTGTTCTGCAACTACCGAATTTCTGAATCCTCTATAGTAATTGGACGGACTCGCATCCTCAAGTCTTCCTCTATCGACACCAATGCCGATTCGATCACCACACTAGCCTCTACCAAGGCTTTCCTCAAGACGGAGACATGGAAGACATCGTGTAATCCACTCAGCTCTGCAGACAACGCCAAACGGTACACTACTTCTCCCACCCGTTCAACAAATTCAAAAGGTCCCAAAAACCTTGGACTCAACTTATTGAGTCGGTGAATCCGTGAAATGCCTTTGAACGGCTTGATCTTTAAATATACCCAATCACCTACCGCAAACTCCAAGTTCCTGTGGCAAGCATTAAAATATTTTGCTTGCCGATCTTGAGCAACCATCATGCGCTCTTGAATGGTCCGTACCAACTCACAAGAATCAACTACCACTTCTTTTCCCAATAGTTTGGTGTCTCCCTCCTCTATCCATGACATCGGTGTTCGACACTGCCTCCCATACAGAGCTTCGTATGGCGCCATCTTTATACTTGCTTGGTAACTATTGTTATACACGAACTCCACCACGAAGAGGTGATCCTCCCATTTCTTGCCGAAGTCAAGAACACACATCCTCAACATATCCTCCATAGTACAGTTCGTTCTTTCGGTTTGCCCGTCAGTTTGTGGATGGAAAGCCATACTGAACTTTAGCTTCGTGCCCAGACTCTTCTGAACCAACCTCCAGTCCTTGGACGTGAAACGTCCGTCACGATCGCTTACTACACTTTTAGGAATCCCATGTAGTCGTACAATGTTACGAACATACAACTCCACCAGCTTCTCCACGCTGTCCTCCTTCCGATTTTGGATGAAGTGAGCCACTTTGGTTAAGCGATCCACAATCACCCAAATCGTGTCGTTACCCTGCTGCGATCTAGGTAACCCATGCACAAAATCCATGGAGATGTCATCGAATTTCCACTCGGGATTGGAAGGGGCTTCAGGAACCCGCCAGACTTCTGACTCTCTGCCTTCACCAAGACACAAGTTTGACATCGATTCACGTACAAAACTACGTCCCGCTTCAGTCCAGGCCACCAAAAGGATCTCTTCATATCCAAGTACATCTTTGTACTGCCCGGATGAATGAAGTACTTTGTGAAGTGAGCCTCAAACATCAACTCCTCACGAAGCTTGCCAAACCGCGGTACACAAATCCTTTCGTCCTTCCTCAGAATCCCGTGAATCATCTTTCAGGCGCTGCTCTCGCCTTTTTGAGCATCCACCGCGAATGGCTGAAACTACACATCCAAACGAGTCGCTTCCCGAATACGATCGGACAAGTCATTCTGCATTTCAATCCAGTTTAACTGAGCCATGCTAGACTCTCCCCTTGCTACGCACTCCAAGTCGAGGGACTCCCATTCCCCCACCAACCCTCATCATGGGCGTCAATCCAATTCCCTTGTCCCGAGTATTTACTACTCAAGGCATCTGCCATCACATTGGCTTTGCCTAGCGTATACTGAATCGCCACCTTGTTGTTTCCAAGGAACTCGACCTATCTGCGCTGCCGCATATTCAGGTCCTTCTGATCTAGGAGATAATTCAGGCTTTTGTGATCCATGAAGATCTCCACCTTCGCACCATAAACATAGTGCCGCCATAATTTTAACGCAAAAATTACCGCCGCCAACTCCAGGTCATGGACGGGGTAATTCCTCTTATGAGGCTTTAGCTGCCTAGACCCAAAGGCTATTACACTGCCATGTTGCACCAAAACGCAACCCAAACCGCATCCTGATGCGTCACTGAAAAGTTGAAATCCTTCGGTCGCCTTCGGTAGACTTAGGATTGGAGAGCAAAGGGGACGTTACATGCCCCATGCTGAGTAAATTTTGAGACAGTGCTGACACATATTACACTTCATGGATATACTTGATAGCTCCATTTTGTAACTTGAAAGCCACTGTCCCTCTTCCCTCTATTCTAACTGTATTACCATCTCCCATTATTACTTCTGACTGATCTTCTTCACTAATTTGAATAAATGATTCTCAGTTTTTGACATATTGTTGGAACACCCACTGTCAAGAAACTAAATCTTTATGTGTGATGCTTCTGTGGCAAGGGAAGAGTAAAATAATTATTCTGATTTACAAGTGAAGTTAACTTCCTCTTTTAGTTTGTTTTTTACGGTACCAACAATTATTTTGAAGGTAATTTTGTCTCTTGCATCCCTTGTATTTTGAGAGACAACCTTTTGTGTGGTGAGTGTTATTATTGCACAGCTTGCAGTAGGGAACACCCATCTAATTTCTTCTTGTATCTAGTCCCTTGACAGGTATGTTGTTTGTTTGATAGTTTGTAGCAAACAACTAGCCTTTGTTGGGACCTATTGAAGTTTTGCTTTGGAAAACCTGTTTTAGCTAGGTTTGACAACCACTGTCCCTCTTCCCTCTATTCTAACTGTATTACCATCTCCCATTATTACTTCTGACTGATCTTCTTCACTAATTTGAACAAATGATTCTTAGTTGTTTGACATATTGCTGGAACACCCACTGTCAAGAAACTAAATCTCTGTGTGTGATGCTTCTGTGGCAAGGGAAGAGTAAAATAGTGATTCTGAGTTACTAGTGAAGTTAAATTTCTCTTTTGGTTTGCTTTTACGGTACCAATAATTCTTTTGAAGGTAATTTTGTCTCTTACATCCCTTGTATTTTGAGAAACAACATTTTGTGTGGTGAGTGTCTTTATTCCACAGCTTGCAGTACAGAACCACCGTCTGATTTCCTCTTGTATCTAGTCCCTTGATAGGTATGTTGTTTGTTTGATAGTTTGCCACAAACAACTGGCCTTTGTTGGGACCTATTGAAGTTTTGATTTGGAAAACCTATTTTAGCTAGGTGTCCTTTTTCTTTATTCTAGCTTCATGACCAAGGAGTGAGCTCATGAGCATAGAGGTTGCATTTTTGTGATGTCTCTTACTTCTTCTATTGCAACGATGATGTGCTCTAACCTCATCGTCAAGCTACTTAGAATCTTTGAGACAATACATTTTTTGGTAGATCATCGCCATAAGTTCAAATTTGGTTGACTATGACAGTCATTTTGGAAAAAAACTTTGGATGGACTCACCTTCCATTGTAGTGAGATTGTCAAAATCTCACCATAGTAGAGCCGACCTTGTAGAAATAACTCTCTCTCATTCCCTCTATATTCTATTTTCAAGATCTCTCATCCCTCATGCGCAGTTTCTGCACTGATGATTAATGGATGGATCTGTTGGGTTCATTGATCATAATGTCCTAAATTTAAAGAAGGCCCACAAGATAATGGTATACACAAGATTGTTTCTAATGCATGCTCTAATTCAATGTATGTAGGTTGTTTTCTATTGCACTGATTTGATAAGTAGTCTGAGTCAAAATGATAAATGGACTCATGATAGGATGCTAGCAAAGCAGAAATCTGGCTATGTCTAGAAGCATTGAGTGAAGACAGTTCACTCAATGCCAAGAGGCTAAAGGCATTGACAGAAGCTCAAGCAGTCAAAGCCTTAGTGTTGATGTCAAGAAATTAGGCTAAGTCCAGAAGCATTGAGTGAAGACAGTTCACTCAAGGCCAAAAGGCTAAATGCGTTGATAGAAGCTCAAGCAGTCAAAGCCTCAGTGGTGCAGGCAAGAAATCTATCTAAGTCCAGAAGCATCGAGTGAAGACTGTTCACTCAACGCCAAGAAGCAAAAGCATTGAAGATTCACTCAATGCCTCAAGGTACATAAATCTACTAAGTGTTTCTGCGTTGAGTGACAAGGCTCCACTCAATGCCTAGACAGATTGTTTGAAATTTGCTAAGTTCAGAAGCTCTGAGTCATGCTGACGTCATCATGGATTTGAATGTGCAGATTTTGCACGATAGATGACAAAAGGCACCGCTTGCCTTTAGTACAATATTAAATGCAAAAGAAGTGTTGCATTTACCAACTCTGTTGGTCCATACTGCACAAAGATCCGTTGGATGGCAGGATACAAAAGTAGAGTCCCAAGAAAGAAGAAAGGGACTTTTTTGTAGACAGAGCTTTTCCAGTCATCTTATTACTCTCGAATAAGTGGAAGATTGTGAATAACAAGCTCATACTGTAAGTCTGTGAACAACAAACAAGAGTCAGTTGTTGAAGAAATTACTTACTTAAGATTCAACTAGTCTTCAACAGCAGATCATAAATTCTTTTCTAAAGAAGGATAAGCAAAGGAAGCTTAAAGATGATGCTCATCTTCAAGTCCTAAGCTCTAACCTCTACTACAATCTAAGCTTGAAAAAAAAGTGCTCTGCAATTACTTCTCAGCACAAGTAGAATAACCCTAAAGATCTATTCTTGGTGTTGTGAAGAAGATAGGGCTGAGTTTACTCAGTTCAGAAGACAGGCTCAGAGGACACTTTCTCTGGAGTCAATCAACAACAACGACAACCTCACTCATTCATTAGGATCAGTCTTGATCTCAGCTGTAAGACTGAAATATAAAGGCTGAGTTGTAGGATCCTGTGGTGGATCTGAGGTAGGGCATGTGTGCGTGAGGTAGGATCATTCTTGATCCGAGCTATAGGAGAGTTAATCTCTCTGAATGTAGGGCTATCCTCCTAGTCTAAGGTGTAGGACTTTTGATTAAGTCTGAGGTAGGTGATCTGTGGATCACTAAGCTGTAAGTGTAATATTTACTCTAAGTTATAGGGCTTTGGCCTGAGGTATGACTTGGAGAAACTTTGAGAGATCCTGAGGGATGTTTGTTGTAAGCTCTTTGAGCTGAGATTGGAGAAGATTGCCTTGTCTAACACACTGTTATAAAGGTGGGAGGGACAATGGATGTACCCGTACCTTGGGAAACAATTATAAATACTTGTGTGTTGTGTCTCTTTATTGAAAGCTAACTAAAATTACAAAACATACAACACACCAAAACAAAACGATAGTATTAAAGACTAAGAAACCTATTCACCCCCTTTAGGTGTATAACTACTCTTGAAACAAAGACTTTCAAGTGGTATCATAGGGAGGTTGTTCAAAAAGGACTTAACAGTCTGAACAGATCTCAAAGAGTAGCTAAAAATTATGCCTATGGGTTCATGAGAGAACCATAGGGAGTTGAGTTCAATGAAGCTTGCAGTCTGTAGAAAGGAAAATTTTGGGATTTGGAAAGAGATGGCAAGCTATTCATGGAAGCCTCAGACCCTAGGATCTTCATTACAGTACAAGAAGGACCTTTCAAACCCATGAAGATCTTAGACTTGGATGCCAATGTCCAGACGCCAAAGAAGTATGACTAAGGATGAAGTCATCTTGGCAACCATGGATAAGAAAGCACAAAACATCATTGTTAGTACCATAGATGACTTCACCTTCCAGAACTTGGTTCACTGCAAGACTGCTAAAGAGATATGGGACTCCCTCATTGTCTACATGGAAGGAATAGAAGAAGTGAGAGATGATAGGAAATATCTCATAAATCAGCAATATGAAGCATTTAAGCAAGGGAAGAAGGATTCCATAGCTGAATGCTATGAGAAGTTATTCATGATAGTGAATAGTCTGATCACCTATGGCAGACAGTTTACTAATTATGAACTGAATGATAAGTTCTTGAGATCCCTAAACAAGGAATGGGATATTAAGATCTGCGCCATCAGAGAAGTTGGCAACTTGGCCAACACTCTGCCCTAGAACATGTTTGGGAAGCTTCTATCCCATGAGATGCAGCTGAAATCCAAGAAGGCTGGAGAGGATGGAGCCAAATCTCTCAGTAAGGAGAAGTCAGTGACCTTCAAATTTGAATCCACAAGAAGAAGTAGGGAAAAGACTGTTGTGTTTTTCTATAGGCCACAATACTTGTGCGCGACGGAATAGGGAAACCAAAAAAGCCCAAAAGAAATAGATCTTGCTATGAACATTGATTAAGAAGTTAAATTGCTATAAATAAAATTTACCTTTACGGGATTGAGTCACTACTCAACGAAGATGCTCCAAAAATCTATCGATCACTAGCAACTGGAGTTCTGAGCATAGAATAATGACCACGCCTCTACAGATGATCCACAAGAATGGGAGAATCCTTAGATTCTTGTAACACAACATCTAGGTTGGAATAAAGCACTTCACGTATTCATAGACTGCTAGGTCTACTCTAGAAGAGGTGGCGGCGACACTCGCCAGAAATATGCTCGATGACG
Source organism: Platanthera guangdongensis (assembly GCA_039583875.1). Taxonomy (NCBI): domain Eukaryota; kingdom Viridiplantae; phylum Streptophyta; class Magnoliopsida; order Asparagales; family Orchidaceae; genus Platanthera; species Platanthera guangdongensis. The sequence continues at coordinate 166,238,833 of CM077166.1, forward strand.
ACGACGAGATCAACACTTTTAGAAACGCTTTCCGTCGGACCTATTCTCTTGGGTTTAGAACAGTACGGTAGTTCCGTACCTGTCGCTTGGTGTCGTCTATCGAAAAATCCTAATGCATCTCCTATTTGTACCCAAAGGGATAAACAGTAGAAGGACGACGCTATCGACAGACCCGTAACACTTGGAATATATAATTCAATGAGTCAACACTTGACTCGACAAATTGTCGAGTGATCATAACACACTCAATGCCTGGGAGTGGCCACAACACTTGAATCGACGAATCAACATTTGACTCGACGAAGCATCGAGGGCACTCAACGCCTAACTCGACGAATCAACATTTGACTCGACGAAGCGTCGAGTGGACTCAACGCCATCAACTCTAGACTCGTTGAATCAACACTTGACTCGATGAATCGTCGAGTGAACTCGATGATTTCATTGCCTATATCAATGAGTCAACATTTAACTCGACAAAGGCATCAAATGGTCTCGACGCTCTCAGCGCCTAATTCGACAAGTCAACATTTGACTCGACGAAGGTGTCGAGTGGTCTCGACGTACTCAACGCCATCATTCGGTGAATCAACAATTGACTCGACGAATCATTGAGTGGTCTCGACGCTCTCAACTCTAACTCGATGAATCAACACTTGACTTGACGAAAGCATCGAGTGGTCTTTACGCACTCAATGCCTGGCTGAGTAGACTTGATACACTCAATGCCTGGCTGAGTCCAGTCCTTCACTCATCTCATATGAGTAAAACCAACATAATCCAATCTTCCAAATTCTCCAAACGCTCTCATGTGTGACCCTGACAGGCTTATACTGCATTGGCAGTGAGACTACATGTTTGATCACTTTCAGATCACAATGATAACACCAATAAAGAATCCTTCTACTCCAAGGAGAGTTGTTGAGTCAGAATGCTCAGAACCCAGCTACTCTGGGAATGAATTATTAGATGGAGAACTAGCAATGTTCTCCTGGAAGTTCAAGAAGTTGCTGAGCAGGAGGAGTCAATGGAAGAACAAAGGCTCTTCTAGCTCCACCTCATCGAAGCCCTACTCCAGCAAGGACAAATCCCCTCTGGGAAAGGTATGACTTCAAATAGAACAAATATGTTAAGACTAATGTTGTTTGTTACTATTGCAATAAGAGTGGACATGTCATTGCTTACTATCCAGTTAAGAGTAAGGAGTAGATGAATTCTGAAGGAAAAAAGCATTATAGGGACAGGAAGAATGAAAAGAGCTTCTTGGCCAAGAAGAAAGTAAGCCTATCAGACAGTGATTCTGAATCTTCAAAATCAGAAGAAGAAGAAGAGACCTACATTGATCTCATGCCCATTGAAGAAGGGGCTGATCATCTTGCTGCCCCATCTGGCATTAGGGCCCCACTATTCTCTGTTGATAGTGATTGGAAAGAGGATGAGTAATTCAGTCTTATGGCTATATCAGAATAAAATCAGGATAATGGTATTCCTAAGGAGGTACATTCTATCCTTAGCTCTCTTTCTATCCATGAGTCTGGTTTAGACTCTGAAGCATCCCCTTCTTCCAGTGAGGTTGATGGTTCAAATTCTGAACATGATATCAATCATTTGATTGAAAAAATATGGTGCAATTCTGGATGCTCTGAAGAGGAGCAAAAATCTTGTCAAGACACAAGCTGAGGAGATTGTCTCCCTACAGAAAGCCACTTCCCTGCAGTCTGAGTCAGCACCCTTGTTAGCTTAGATGAGGAGGGATGTCAACCAACTGAAGATAATCTCAATCATCCAAATTGGGACCATCATCCAGAAGAACAAGGTCATTATGGATCTTGAAGAGAAGCTCTTTAAGGAGAGAAAGTTAGTGGCTGAATTTTAAAAGCCCAAATCAGTGCTACCACTAATAGACTCCTTTACCTCTCAAAAGGATAAGAGTGGCTTGAGATTCAAGTGGAATTCAGGAGCTGTCCATTCCAAAGGGAAAGGCAAAGCTCTTATAGTGTCTCAGACCACCTTGCACAAGGTAATCATCCCTTCTAACAGATATGATTGGGAAAGCATGTATGGTCACTGTAAGAATGAGAACTCTTCTTGTAAGAATACAAAGGTATCTTATAATGGAGGGAGAAAGGACATGGGAATGAGTCCATTGAAGGCTCCCCATAAGGAAATCAAGATGGCCCATTATGGATCATTTGTGTTTGGTGCTCCAACCCCCACACTTAAGGATAAGAAAGTGTCCTATCCTCAGGCTCTTCCAGCAAAAACCCAGACCAAGAGTAAGTCAGTCAATAAGCATGAATTGGCTGTCTCTGAGGCCATTAACATCATGTAAACTAAAATTAAGACTACTGTTGATAAAACTTAGAGTAAGCCAAGTACATTTACTGGCAGACTCTCCTTCATTCAGATTCTTGCTGAAAGAACTAAGATGAAAGAAACTGCTATCCCTTCTGAACAGACAGCTGTTGACAACTTGCACTCCACAACGACTGTTCAGAGGAGAAGATACAACATTCATGAATATTAGTTTTGTGGTAAAGTCTGTCACTTTACCATAGATTGTTGGCACAACCCTAGTATGCCAAGGGCAAGTGTGAGTCTTCCTGTCAGAAGAGTTTGAGGTTGCCATGCTTATTTTCAGACTAACAAGAACCAAAGACTCAATCCTTTTTGGGGTCCTAAGGTAAACTAAACTGTGTTTGCAGGATAGTACAAGTACCCATGCACCAATATGGTACTTGGACAGTAGATATTCCTTGAAGGGGGTTATGGGCCTAATATATAATAAAATAATAGGATGGTCTACATAGCATAGTCACGTTGGGTAATAGATAAAAACTCTTGGGATTGAGGCATACCTCTTTCCCAATCAAAATAATAATTGGGGAAATCCTTACTACATGGTCAGCGATATTGTTAGCTTCCCGGTCCACTAGAGAGATGACCACCCTTGGTGCTTCCAATAATATCTTTGATAGAGAAGTTTCGATGTCTCCAATAACTGACCCGCAAGAATGCGGTTCAGCTTTGTACAAGCCTCCAATGAATCTCCCTCCAAGATGATTCCAACAGTTTCATTTAGAAAATGTTGTGTAAGTTCCAAGCCCATGCAAGCACTTCTCAACTCCGTTATACTAACCGAACGACTGAAATACTTGATGCCTTTGGTGGCAAAAGGTTCCCAAGATGGTCGCGCACAACACATCCCAAGCCGGCCTTGAAATTTCTATGGACCGAGTCGTCAAAATTCACCTTCAACCATCCAACGGGCGGGGAGTTCCAAGAAGTTTGTTGGTTACAATGGACGTTCCAACTCCCATTATAGGCATCGTGTAAAGCATTTATGGCGATGGCGGATGGTTGCAAATATGGATCACCGTGGAGAAAGCAGTTTCTTGCTTTCCATGTGTAGTATACGATAGAGGCCAAAACGATGGCCAACCCAGATTTTCTGTTGTCCGTGGCTTTGGAAAAAAGGCAGGTCAAGCAGGTATCAGTGGGAATATATTGGATGGGTATCATTCTGGAGCATTCCTTTTAGAGTTTTGAGAAGAAATTGCATTCACCAAAGGTGTGCGATATAGTTTCAGCCTATAAACAGCCCCATGGGCAGCAAACATCAGTTCTCAACTTGCGGAAATGCAGCTATTCATATGTTTGCAGCAGGTTGTATGCTCGTCAGGCATGCACAAGCATCCGTGGCTGAGTCTTTAGTTTCCATATTTCACCTCCCGATAGGGACGATCTCTGGCATTCCTCCATATAGATGGTGGCGGTGTTCATGATTCCATTTTCCGAGTGGGACCAAATGAGTTTGTCGTAGCCACCAATATCATCCCGCGACAATCTAGCGATTCACACAACAAGATCATCACCAAAAAAGTTGTGAAGGTGCTCAACCCATTGGCCATTTGTGTCGAGCAGCTCATAAACTAAGGAGATTGTCTCCCTCGGCTTGTCAAGAGAGAAGCTGAGGAGATTGTCTCCATACAGCAAGCCGCTTTCCTGCAGTCTGAGTCAGCACCCTCTCTAGTTCAGATGAGGAGGGAAGTCAACCAACTAAAGATAATCTCAATCATACAAGTTGGGACCATCAGCTAGAAGAACAAGGTCATTATGGATCATGAAGAGACGCTCCTTAAGGAGAGAAAGTTAGTGGCTGAATTTTCAAAGCCCAAATCAATGCTACCACAGATAGACTCCTTTACCTCTCAAAAGGATAAGAGAGGCTTAGGATTCAAGTGGAATTCAGGAGCTGCCCATTCCAAAGGAAAAGGAAAAGCTCTTATAGTGTCTCAGACCACCTTTCATAAGGTAATCATCCCTTCTAACATATATGATCAGGACAAAATGTATGGTCACTAGAAGAATGAGAACTCTTCTTGTAAGAATACAAAGGTATCTTATAATGGAAGGATAAAGGACATGAGTGTGAGTCCACTGAAGGCTCCCCATGTGGAAATCCAGATGGCTCATTATGGACAATTTGTGTTTGGTGCTCCGACCCCCACACTCAAGGATAAGGCAGTGGCCCATCCTCAGACACTTCCAGCAAAAACCCCGACCAAAAGTAAGTCAGTCAATAAGCCTGACTTGGATGTCTATGAGGCCATTAACAGCATGTCAACTGCAAAGAAGACTTCTATTGATGAAACTCATAGTAAGCCAAGTACATCTACTGACAGACTCTCCTCCAGTCAGATTCTTACTGAAAGAAATAAGAAGAAAGCAACCGCTCTCCCTTCTTAACAGACAACTGTTGACAGCTTTCACTCCACAAGGGATGTTCAGAAGAGAAGATACAACATTCATGAATATTAATGATGTGGTAATGTGGGTCACTTTGCCATTAATTGTTGGCATAACCCTAGTGTGCTAATGACAAGTGTGAGTCTTCCCGTCAGAAGATTTTCAGGTGGCCATGCTTATTTTCAGACTAACAAGAACCAAGGACTCAATCCCTTTTGGGGTCCTAAGGTAAACTAAACTGTGTTTGCAGGATAGTCCAAGTACCCATGCATCAATAAGGTACTTCGACAGTGGATGTTCCTGGAAGGGGGGGGGGGGCAAGGGAGTAATATATAATAAAATAATAAGATAGTTTACATAGCATAGTCACGTTGGATAATAGAAAAAACTCTTGGGATTGAGGCATACAACTTTCCCAATCAAAATCATAATTGGCGGCAATCCTTACTACATGGTCAGCAACATTGTTAGCTTCCCGATCCACTAGAGAGATGACCACCCTCGACGCTTCCAATAATATCTTTGACAGAGAAGCTTCGACGTCTCCCATAGCTGCCCCAACAAGAATGCGGTTCAGCTTTGTGCAAGCCTCCAATGAATCTCCCTCCAAGATGATTCCAGAGATTTCATTTAGAAAATGCCGTGCAAGTTCCAAGCCCATGCAAGCACTTCTGAACTCTGTCATACTGACCGAACGACTGAAAGACTTGATGACTTTGGCGGAAAAAAGGTTCCCAAGATGGTTGTGCACAATACATCCTAAGACAGCATTGAAATTTGCATTGTCCGAGCCGTCAAAATTCACCTTCAACCATCCAACGGGCGGGGAGTTCCAAGACGTTTGTTGGTTACAATGGACGTTCCAACTCCCATTATAGGCGTCATGTAAAGCATTTATGGTGATGACTGATGGTTGCAAATATGGATCACCGTGGACAAAGCAGTTTCTTGCTTTCCATGTGTTGTATACGATATAGGCCAAAAAGATGGCCAACCCAGATTTTCTGTTGTCCGTGGCTTCGGAAAAAGGCAGGCCAAGTAGGTGTTGGTGGGAATATTTTGGATGGGGATCAGTCTGGAGCATTCCTTCCTTATTTTTGAGAAGAATTTGCATTCACCAAAGGTGTGGGATATAGTTTCAGCCTATAAACATCCTCATGGGAAGCAGACGTCTGTTCTCAACTTGTGGAAATACAGCCATTCATATGTCGGTAGCAGGTTGTTGTATGCTCGCCAGGCATACACAAGCATCCATTGTTGAGTCTTTAGTTTCCATATTTCACCTCCCGATAGGGACAATCTCTGGCATTCCTCCATATAGATGGCGACAGTGTTCATGATTCCATTTTCTGAGTGCGACCAAATGAGTTTGTCGGAGACACCAATATCATCCCATGATAATCTAGTGATTCACACAACAATCTCGTCGCCAAAAAAGTTGTGAAGGTGCTCAACCCATTGGCCATTTGTGTCCAGCAGCTCACAAACCTTCTCTGAAAGATTTGTAACATTAATTAAAGTTGGCCATTTTGCAATCGTGAGTCTCCAATCCAAGAGTCATTGAGACATATAATTTTAAAACTATTTCCCACCATCCAGTAAGAGTGGTCAGCAACAATATTACCTCCCAAGAAGGCAAGCTTCCAGATTTTTGATTGTTTCCGACTGTTCTTAAATAAGTTGGGCCCCTTGTATTTTGTGCGAACAAGAAAAAGTAGATCAAAAATTTGGACAAAAAGAATTTTTATTATCCAAAAATTGTGTGTATTATAATGGTATAGCCTCCCTTTTATAGAATGGAGGAGAGAGGAGAGATTACAATTAGGAATGTGGGACTAATAATTAGAGGAACAAGTATCTATACAAGCCGCACAAGCCGCACGGTTAGACTAACCGCACGACAACTATAATGAAGAGAAGACAACCCGACACAGTCTTCAAGTCGCCTGAGTCAAGTCTCCAGACCGCCCGGTCACCAATCAACACCAACCGCCTAACAAACTGCTAGAGAGAAACCGCCAGACCGCGCATCTCCAAGCTACTAGGAGCAGACCGCCAGACCGCCCAGTCTCCAAGCTGCCATGGGCAGACCACCCGGTCACCATACAACAACATATTTATTGAGGAGAGCTCGGGCCATTAAGCTGTTCTCCCTATTTAGGACCCTGGGCGCAACTTTAGCCATAGTTACTTGCCTCCAGGTCCTCATATTTATGATTCCCAGCCCGCCAAGATCCTTGGGGAAACACATATCCTCCTAGTATTCATAATGGATAGAGCATGTCTCTTTCGTCCCGTGCCAAAGAAAGTTTTTTATGAGGGTTTCAATCTTCTGTATGGTAGATAGTGACATCGGCGAGTTCACCAGGACGTGGAGAGGGATGGCAGATAGCGTGCTGTTGATCAAGGCAATCCTGCCCGCCATAGATAGATGTCGTAATCCCCAACACCGGATCCTGCAAGCCATTTTCTCGATCAAATCATCATAATCAGTTGGTTTGGTTTTGCCCAAGCGGAGCTTGATGCCTAGGTGATGGAATGATTTGACATCTTTGTGGCCAAGCACCTGGAGAATGTTCTCTTTCGCTTAGAACTGCACCTTGGGTCCAAAAATAATATTGGAATTGGAAGCGTTGATAGCCTCGCCCGAGAGGGCACAGTAGGACTGCAGACACATGACTGAACAAGGTGCCACCTGAAGGTGCATGTTCCAGACACATGACCGGAACAAGGTGTAACACCCATGTCCATCACACGAAATATAATAGAGGGTCCGACCGGGGGCCCACACCATATTCCACAGACAGGCAGTGAGATTACAGGTTAATATCAAAGACTACTTACACACTAACTCAGAGCATTCTAGCGGAAGCTTTAAGGGTTACTTGAACTCATACACATTTGAATGTCCACAATATATAAACCACAATTTATATATATAACAGGAATGTCAAGGTACAAATACACAATAATTATGGCCTTAAGGCCTTACAGTTACATTTCACTAGTGTGGATTACAAACATCGGAACGTAGGCCAGCCACACATGAAAATAGTAAACTTTCTTCATTTAGCCTTCGAGGGCCAGCATAGCAGCAGCAAGGGCATTAGCCCTCTATTTCCCACTCAGATCTCCAGTACCTGCAAAAGGACAATCCACTGCGATGGTGGCAAATAAGGCAACAGTTAGCATTTAGCTGACTAAATTTTAATGACCCTATCCATTTCCCGGGGCAGTGGTATTCTGTCCCTACAAGTATATCAATTTTTACAAGTAGATATATCACAAGCATATGCACTCACACACTATCCAACATATCATAAACAAATGCCTCAACAACCAAACGTTCCGTACACTCAGGGCACATTTCGGTGTGCCGAGAGTTCAGGCCCCACCACCATTCGTAGTGCCAGACTTAATGGCAATACTTGTGCATTTCCAGTCTCTACGACCCACAACCTGAGGCTTTAGTCTTTACAACGTGCAACCTCAGACTCTCATTATGCGATCCTAATGAAGCCAATAACTTAAGCACTCAAGTTAGACAACCATAACGCGGATACAGTTCAACCTTTGATCGTTGCTCAAATCGTCAATTCAATGTATAGACGGACAGGTCGGCTTCCCCTTGTCCGTTCGGCTCACTGCCTTTAGGAGCTCGTAGCTCACACAATAGCCTCCCAGTCTCCCAGAGATAGGCTTTAACATCAAAAGGGTATCTGACCGCTATTACCAACGATACTCACTGTTGCCAGGCGTTAACCACAAAACTTACTTTCTGTACCAGACCCAGCCAAAACCCTGTAGTAACCTGCAGTGCCAGAAACACTGGACTTTCACAGTACAAATAGCCCACCAAGCGCAATCGCCGATGGCGATAGTCACTATCGCCCGACGACATCCATTAGTCCTTTAAACTATGGCATTTCATGGGTATTTTCCTAAAGTGCAGCTCCAGTACTTCCTGCTACTTCCAGTTCATAGGTACAACTCCGGAGACCCCATAAACTACTCGTTTATTCTAGGAGACTTCTTCGCTATGCAAAATAAACATCACCAATCCAGACCAACCTGTCTAGATGGGCTTCACACAACATGCCTATTCTGTACTACACATTTTTGGATCTATATGCAAGACTCGCTGGGGATTTCACGAATCAACCTAAAGGAATTCCCTTGATTCTCCACCTGTTGGTGGGGGATTCCGTGCATATGCCAAAACAAAGACTTCACATGTCCAAGAAGGAAGATCGTTAGCCTTGTAGTCTTCCGTAGAGCCATGACATTGATCTTTGATCCGGATGGAATTGACTGTCACCACTTCCTCTCCACAGATCTAGCATTGACTCACGATTTTGATCACAAGCATGCCTTGGACCAAATCTCCCCTTGATCTCCGGGGTTTTTCCTCCTCTTACCTCTCCATAACTGAGTAAGGGAGTGTGTGAGAAAGAATGAGAATAAAATCTCAAGTATAGCCTTTATCTAGAAGATACCGCCGCGCGGTAACTATTACTGCCGCATGGTATCATAGGAAGTAACCGCTTTGACCAGCCATCACCGCTATCCAGAACTATCACTCCATGAAAATAACTATCGCATGCCGGTAGATCTGTTTCTCAATAAATCCATCTGATATTTGTCGAGAGTTTAGTGCTGCGCGGCAACAGCTATCGCCTGGCGATAGATCGGTTACTCGATAAATCCTTCCCAATATTCGTCGAAAGGCTAGCGCGACACGCTAACTACTATCACCCTGGAGATAACAACCTGAGCCTTGGGTCTTATAATTCATTGACCTATCACCGGCGATAAGACTATCACCGCACTATAACCTCTAATGATCACTTCTCCTTTTTGGAGTGTTACAACTTGCCCCTCCTTACAGAAATTTCGTCCCGAAATTTATGCATCTATAAGAAAAACCAGCAACTAATATGTTAAAGCTGAAAGTCTTTGATTATAATGGTAGAAAATCACCTAGAGGGGGGGGGGGGGGTGAATAGGTTATTACAGTCTTTTTAAGATTCTTTAAAATCTTCTATGACTTCAGTCCTACTTTGTACACCTAATTCAGCTTTCAAGAACACAATACTCAACACATCAAAACACAATACACATCACACTAGATTTTTATAGTAATTCCCTAGTGTATGGTTGCATCCACTGTCCCTCTCTGCCTTTCTAACAGTATATTAGACAAGGCTCTTCTCCAAACACTATGGCTCCTCAAAGATTACAGCACGATCCAACGGTTCAATCGGTCTCCACTGAGACTTACAACACTAGCTCACAGCCCTCCACACAGTAATCTCGTGACAACCACACACAGGCACAAATGCCCTTTACACAGGCTGGGAGAAAGAGCCCCACACTGATCCACACAGGAATCCAATCACAGGCCCACGGCCCTAACATATATCTCACAAATTTTTCTCATAGCCTTTATAATTTAGTCTTTATAATAATATCTCACAGATCTCTCACACAGCCTAATCAATCTAGGTCTCAACACAAATCTTTCACAGATCCACTGATTTTGATAGAGTTGTTCATTTGACTCAAGAGGAATTATTCTCTGGGTCAATTTCTTCCTGGGCTAAGTAAATCTCAGCCCTATCTGCTTCCCAACAATAAGAAGGACAATCTTCGACTATCTGCGGCTTGTGCTGGAAGTTCCTCAAGACCTTGATCCTGTTCTTGCTGATGAATGGGGAAGATTAAGAATGAATGTCTTCAATCAGTTAACCTTTAGTGGCAGGAAATGAATTGATCTGCCTCTCCTTCTATTCAGAGAAAACTCTGTACAGATATATTCTACTTCTTCAATGATCTAGAGAAAGATCTTTAGATTTGTTTTGACTTGGATCATGAATCAACTTCAACTAGGGCTTGTCTAGACTGATTCATCTTCCTCAGGGAGATCCTCTATTTTTGATGTAGTAGATGTTTATTGCACCAGAAAACTCAAAAACCCTTGAGATTTATCAATTGAAGTTCTTGGTTCTGTAACAATGGCGGATGAAGACGACGAACTCCTGCTTTTCGTTTTCAGAATGTTAATCAGAAAAACTAGTTTGACCTTGATCCCAACTATTATTTATAATCTCGACGATTTGTGGGATGATTGACACATGTACCAGTTTTAACGGTGGTTAAAACCTCAGCTTAATCAAACTGAGATTCATTGTAGACTGACGACGACATTAATGTCAATTTGCCGCATTAAAATAACGAATCAGAAAATCATTGACTAGTTGACTTTGCTGACATCAGCATCATTCTGGACTTAGCAAAATCAAGCAACATTTCAGAAATCCTCAGTTCGATGAACTCAAAACTCAGTTTGACGAACTCAAAGCTCAGCTCGACGACATCAAGCATCATGTCAAAAATCTTTAGTTCGACGAACTCAAAACTCAGTTCGATGAACCCAGAGCTCAGCTCGACGAAATCAAGCATCATTCCAGAAATCCTCAGGTCGACAAATAGGTGAAAGCTGAGTTCAATGAAATCTGAACTCAGTTCGACGAAATCACAGCTCAGCTCGACGAAAAATGGATAAGCAAAACTTCAACGCTTCTGGACTTAGAATTTTTTTCAGCTCTACTAGGCATTTAGTGGTGTTGAGTGAATAAGCCATACTCAATGAATCTGAACTTAGAAATATTTCAGCTCTGCTAGGCGTTGAGAGCGTTGAGTGTATATGCCTCACTCAATGCTTTTTGCCTTGGCCACATTCTTCTACCCTTTCTGCTTAAAAGCGTTGAGAGCTTTGAGTGTATATGCCTCACTCAATGCTTTTTTCCTTAGCCATATTCTTCAACATTCTGCCTGATGGCATTGAGAGCATTGAGTGTATAAGCTTCACTCAATGCTTTTATACTTAGCTTGATTTTCTGTAATCTTGCCTTCTTGCTGAAGTTTGGCGTTAACATACTCAGCATGGTGTTGAGTGATGAAGCTTCACTGAATTCTTCTAGACTTAGTCGATTTTTTGGTTTCCACTGTTTAGGCTCTGACATGATATCCTTGACTCAAAGATTCTGGACATATGGCATTGAGTGCGTTGAGCTCATTCAACACCTGTGCGCTTAGCCACATTTCTGCCTTTTCAATACTGTAATCTTTGACTGCCAGCCTTCCCTCAGCTCTATTAGATGTATGACATTGAGTGAGCTTGCCTCACTCAACGCTTCTGGACTTAGGCATTTTCTTGAATTTCCAGCCTATCACTTTGAGTCCACCTATCATTATCTCTTGAACTAGATGACTAATCATTATGACAAAGACCAACATGTATGCATGAACTAAAACATACATCAAATACAACTATGTGTATACCATTGACTTGTTTGACTTCTTACAAATCTAGGATATTGGGATCAATGTACCCAACAATCTCCATCTATTTGTAAGAAGTCAAAACACCACTTGAGAATTCTTTATCAATGATATACACTAACATAAGCAACAAAAATATTAAAATTGTATTAATCTAAGATCAACAAGAGTTACCACATTGAGTTACCATATTTTCCCTTGTTCCCCTCCTGCTTTGCTGCATCCTACTGCTACAAGCTGCTTCACCTGTGAAGCCTTTCCTGTAGCTGCTTCTTTGTTGCTGCTACTCCCCCTTGATACTTTGTTCTTGTACTACTTCTCCCCCTTTTTGACTTCTATAAAATAGCTTAGGAGCACCATGCTAGCTACTCCCCCTACTTGAGAGCAGAGAAACACCTAGAGCAGAACTTGATCCCACTCAATAAGAATAATTGAAGCTATACCAAATTCAATATACCCAATTCAAATTTGAAGGTGTTGAACTTTGCTTCATCTAGTGGCTTGGTGAAAATATCAGCCACTTACTTGTCTGTTTGGACAAACTCAAGACTAATATCCTCGCATTCCACATGCTCTCTTATAAAATGATATCTAATCTCTATGTGCTTAGTCCTGCTATATGATACAAGATTCCTAGCTATAGAGATTGCACTAGTAGAGTCACAAAACAAAGGGCTTTTACTTATCTGGAGGTTATAATCCTGGATTTGATGCTGAATCCACAACATCTGTGCACAACAGCTTCCTGCAGCTATGTATTCTGATTATGCAGTAGAAATAGATACAATAGTCTGCTTCTTGCTTCTCCATGACACTAGCATTCTACCTAGAGACTGATAGGAACCTGATGTACTTTTCCTGTCCTCTCTGCAGCCTGCAAAGTCTACATCTGAATAGCCAATTAGCTCAAAATCCTTATTCATAGGGTACCATAGGCCAAGATTTTGGTGTGCCCTTTAGATATCTAAAAATTCTCTTAACAGCCGAGAAATGAGTCTCTTTAGGGCATGCCGATATCTAGCACAGACACATATAACATACATGATGTCTGACCTACTAGTAGTGAGGTATAAGAGAGAACCAATTATCCCTCTATACAAAGTTTGATCAACAAGTTTCCCTGCCTCATCTTTATCTAAATACATATTTGATCCCATGGAAGTTTTCATGGAGGAAGCATTCTTCATCCCAAATTTCTTAAGTAACTCCCTGGTAAACTTAGACTATGATATGTATATTCCATTGTCAGTCTGTCTTACTTGGAGATCCAAGAAAAACCTAAGTTCACGCATACTACTCATCTCAAACTTCCCCTGCATAAGTTTGGCAAACTTTCTGCAAAGGTTATCATCATTAGACCCAAAGATAATGTCATCAACATATATCTGGACTAGGATGATCTTGCCCTTAGACTCCCTAAGGAATAGAGACTTGTCTATCTTCCCCCTTGAGAATTTATTTTCAATGAGGAAGGTAGACAATGTTTCATACCAAACTCTAGGGGCTTGCTTTAACCCATATAGAGATTTTCTTAGTCTATAAATAAAATCAGTATGGTAAAGAACAACAAAACCTGGAGGTTGTTCCACATAAACTTCTTTCAAATCTCCATTCAGAAATGTTGATTTCACATCCATCTGATAGACTCTGAACTCTTGGAATGCAGCATATAAAAGGAATAACCTGATAGCTTGTAGTTTTGCTATAGGGGCAAAGGTTTGATCAAAGTTAACACCTTCCTCTTGTATGTACCCCTGAGCCACTACTCTAGCTTTATTCTTAACTATAATGCCATTTTCATCAAGTTTATTCCAGTAGATCCATTTAGTTCTAATGACATTATGTCCTTGAGGTCTGGGAACTAGCTTCCATACCTTACATCTTTTAAACTGGTTCAATTCCTCTAACATAGCTCCAATACAAAACTGGTCTTGGTTAGCCTCTTCAAATTTCTTAGGTCCTACCTGTGATAGGAAGCAATAGTACATTATTGTGTTGAGATATCTGCTCCTTGTCACTACTCCTTGTCTTGCATCACCAATAATCCGATGATCTGGATGATGCCTCAGATGTCTTATTATTGGAGGCAGTATTACTTCAATATCATGTTCTTCATGATGTTGATCTTCATCCACTTCATGTGATCCTTGTGCTTCCTCTAGAATGCACACATTCTCTTCTTGGTCTTACATTGTTGGAGCATCTTCTTCATTTCTCTTATGAGTGAGCTTTTTCAACACTAGATCAGTACCTGTAGAACTAGAAGAAGAGCTTGACAGCTCATTGTTAATCATATTTGTTTCATCAAACACTACATTAACTGACTCCTCTACAATTTGACTTGTCAAGTTATAAATCATATAAGCCTTACTATGATTGTTGTACCCAACAAATATCCCCTCATAGGCTTTGGTAGCAAACTTAGTTTTATAGGATTTTCCATTGTTGAGTACAAAGCACTAGCTCCCAAAAATCCTGAGATATGCAAGGTTTGGTTTCATACCCTTCATAATCTCATAGGGAGTCTTATTGTAGCTTTTGGTGATAGAAGCCCTGTTAAGGACATGACAAGCTATAATTACAGCCTCAGCCCAGAAATAATCTGGGAGAGAAGTGTTATTTAGTAGTGTTCTACCAGCCTCTATGAGAGTTCTATTCTACCTCTCAACTATCCCATTTTGCTGGGGTATTCCCGGAGAGGAAAACTCTTGCTGAATCCCATGATGTTCACAAATTCTTGTCATGCATTCAGACTAAAACTCAGTCCAATGGTCACTTCTGATTTTGACCATAGTACTGTTCAGCTCATTCTGTATTTGCATGACAAATGTCTTGAAGACATTTGGGGTTTCAGACTTTTTATTCAAAAAGAATACTCAAACAAATCTGGAAAAGTCATCAACCACCACAAAAGTGTAGACCTTCCTACCTAGACTATGAACTGACATTGGACCAAACAAGTTCATATGCAAGAGGTATAGATACCTCACAGAATCTTTAGTCTCAATGCTTTTGAAGGAAGCTTTTGTCTGCTTACCCTTTGGCATACAGAGCAAATACCTTCCTTAGAAAATATCATGTTAGAACCATTCCTAACTAACTCTTGACTATAGAGCTTTACTATAGTCTTATAATTCAAATGAGCTAGGCTCCTATACCATTTGACACAATATGAAACTTTCTCATTTGCAACTAGACAAATGAGAGAGTCTAATGATAAACAAAGAAAATTAAGATAATAGACATTCCCACTCCTAGTGCCAGTCAAAGTGACCTCTTGGTCACTTGATCGTCTTATATTACACATATACTGATGGAAAGAAATGACATAGTCAAGATCACATAGTTGGCTTATTCTTATAAGGTTGTGTTGCAACCCTTCCATATAGACCACTTTTATGAAAGCGATTAAGCCATTAGTGATCTTACCATAACCTTTGGTGATCCCTTTATCTGATCCACCAAATATCACCTTAGGTCCATCCTTTACTGGAATGAAATCCTTCAGGAAGCACTTTATTCAAGTCATTTGCCTGGAACAACCACTGTCCAAGTACCATATAGGGGTATGGCAACTTGGACTCACCTGCAAGAAAAAAATCACTTATCCTTAGGACCCCAATTCTCATTGGGTCCTAGGTGAATGTTAGGCTGAAAATGAACATGCTTGCCTGCATCTCTTCTGACAGGTAAGCGTGCATTAGCTCTATGTACACTATTATTGTGTCAGCAATCAATGGCATAGTGGCCCACTTTGCCACAACACCAACACTCATAGATGTTGTACCTCCTTTTAAGTGCTAGTTTAACATCATTGCTGTCAATAGCTCTCAGTCCAGCAGGTACAACAAAAAACTTTTTCTTGAGTGTTGGGGCTGGTACACCAAACCTAAATGGTCCATGATGGGCCATTTGAACCTCTTCATGGGCTGCCTTGTAGCCGCTAGCACCCTTGCCATTCCTACCACCATAGTGGTAAACAGTTTTGTTCTTCCTTTTGGAATTACCAGCTCTAGTGTTACCATTGAAGTCTATCCATTTCTTATCCTTTTGGGAGGAGAAGGAATCTATCAAAGGCAACACAGTACATGGCTTTGAAAACTTAGCCACTAGCTCCTTCTCCTTTTGGAGTTTACCTTCTAGATCCCTGATAAGGTCATTCTTAAATGTTATGGTGCCCATCTGAATAACAGTAATGTTCTTTAGATGACTAACTTCCCTAATTTTCTACTATAGCAAAGTTACTCTTTCAGAATGCTGGGAAGCAGCAAGCTTCAGAGATACAATCTCCTGAGCCTGCTGTTTGGTCAACATCTTACTCCTTCTGAATGCTTCCAGAAGTTCACCATATCTTTCAATCATTTGACTCCTGTCTTCCTCAGATTCAGAGCCATCTTCATCTCTTCATGAGGAAGCACTTGAATCTGGACCAATCACATACTTGGACTTGCATTAAGAGTTGGATTAAGAGTGTACCTTATATGGTCTAGGCTGATCCTGGCAGGATTCCTCATGTGATCTTGCCATCAGCCCAATGTAGGCTTCATCATAATCTTCTGATTCTGATGAGGAAGACTTAGTCCAGTTTTTCTCCCTCTTAGCAGTGAAGGTTTTCTCCTTCTTGCTTCTCTTGTGGTGATGATTCTTTTCACCAGCTTCTTTCTTCTCAGGACAATCAGCCACAACATGACCTGGTTTGCTGCAACAGAAATAAACAACCTTTTTAGAAAAATATTTACCAGGTTTTGGATCATACTTTCCCTCTTTGGAGGGTTTCTTCTTATTTTTATAGTAGTCCTCTTTGTGCTGGAAGGAAGAGGTAGGTTTGCTCCTCCACACCTTCTTTTTCATCAGACTCATTAAACTGCTTTGAGAAAGCAGCAAACTCCTCGTCAGACATATTACAACCCGATTCCTCTTGATCTGAATCTTCTAACACAGCTAGCATTCTTAGGGGAGAAGAATTCTTCTTCTTGCTCCTCTTGGAGCTATCTGCCTTGAAGGTCACAGTAATTTCTTTGGTATGGACTCTGTTAGTCTTCTCTTCGTCCTTCATTATTGTCAGCTGCATCTCATATGAAAGCAGCTTACCAAATAGTATGGATGGTGGAGTATCTGTCAGCTTTGCCACTTATCTAATGACACATATCTTAGCGTCCCAGTCTCTAGTAAGAGACCTAAGAAACTTATCATTTAGCTCATAATTACTAAAGGCCTTGCCATAGGTCTTTAACTCATTAACTGTCCTGAAAAACCTTTAATAACAGCTAATTATGGTCTCCTCCATGATCTATCTGAAAGCTTTATACTCTTGATTTACCATTGACTTTCTATCATCTCTCACTTCCTAAGTGCCTTCCATATACACTATCAAGGTGTATCATATTTCCTTTGAGGTATTGCAGTGCACTAGATTTTGAAAGGTGGAGTCATCTATGACACTAACTATGATGTTTTTTGCCCTCTTATCCATTGTTACTAAGATGACTTCATCCTCCGTCATTTTAGTGTACTTCTTTAGAGTCTGATGATTTGCACCAAGGATAGATTCTTCATTGATATGAAGGGTACTTATTAAACCGTGATATAGATCCTAGGATCAAATGCTTCCATGAACAATCTGACCTTTTTTTCCATATGCCAAAATTCTCCTTTCTGTAGAGAGGAAGTTTCATGGATCCATACTCTTTATGATTCTCTCCTGAACCCATCTTAACCTTTTGACAACTACCTTGGTGATCTCCTCGGACTGTTAAGTCTTTTCTTGAGTAACCTCCCTCTGATACCACTTGAAAATCTTTGATTACAAGGGTAGCTAATCACCTAAGGGGGTGAATAGGTTATTGCAGTCTTTTTAAGATTCTTTAAAATGTTCTATGACTTCAGTCCTACTGTGTATACTTAATTCAGGTTTCTAGAACACAATACTAAGTATAACAAAACACAATACATAACACACCAGATTTTTATAGTGGTTCCCAAGTGTATGGGCACATCCACTGTCCCTCTCCGCCTTTCTTACAGTATGTTAGACAAGGCTCTTCTCCAAACACTATGTCTCCTCAGAGATTACAGCACAATCCCACGGATCAGTCAGTATCCACTGAGACTTACAACACTGGCTCACATCCCTCCAAACAGTAATCTCCTGAGAACCACACATAGGTGTAAATGCCCTTTACACAGGCTGGGAGAAACAACCCCACACTGATCCACATAGGAATCCAATCATAGGCCCACGACCCTAAATAGATCTCACAGATTTTTCTCACAGCCTTTATAATTTAGGCTTTACAATAAGATCTCACAGATCTCTCACACAGCTTAATCAATCTAGGCCTCAACACAGATCTTTCACATATCCACTGATTTTGAAAGAGTTGTTGATTTGACTTAAGAGAGATTATTCTCTGAGTCAATTTCTTCCCGGGCTAAGTAAATCTCAGCCCTATCTGCTTCCCAACAACAAGAATGACAATCTTCGACTATCCACGGCTTGTGTTGGAAGTTCCTTGGGACCTTGATCATGTTCTTGCTGATGAAGGGGGAAGATTAAGAATGAATGTCTTCAATCAGCTAACCTTTATTGACAGGAAATGAATTGCTCTGCCTCTCCTTCTATCCAGAGGAAACTCTATATAGATATCTTCTTCTTATTCAGCGATCCAAAGAAAGATCTTTAGATTTGGCTCGGCTTGGATCGCGAATCAACTTAAGCTAGGGCTTGCCTAGACTGATTCGTCTTCCTCAGGGAGACCCTTTGTTCTTCCTATAACAGATGTTGATTGCACCAGTGAACTCAGAAACCCTTGAGATTTATCAATTGAAGTTCTTGTTTATGTAACAATGACAGATGAAGACAGTGAACTCCCGCTTCTCGTTTTCAGAATGTTAATCGGAAAAACTAGTTTGATCTTGATCTCAGCTGTTATTTATAATTCCGTCGATTTGTGGGATGATTGACATGTGTCCTAGTTTTAACGGTGGTTAAAACCTCAGCTTAATCAAATTGAGATTCACTGTAGACTGATGGCGAAGTTAATGTCGATTTGCAACATTTTAATAACAAATCAAAAAATCATTGACTTGTTGACTTTGCCGACGTCAGCATCATTCTGGACTTAGGAAAATCAAGCAACATTTAAAAAATCCTCAGTTTGACGAACTCAAAACTCAGTTCGACGAACCCAGAGCTTAGCTCGACGACATCAAGCATCATTTTAGACAGCTTCAGTTCGACGAACTCAAAACTCAGTTCAACGAACCCAGAGCTCAGCTCAACGAAATCAAGCATCATTCCAGAAATCCTCGGGTCGACGAACAGGTTAAAGCTGAGTTCGATGAAATCTGAATTCAGTTCGGCGAAATCAAAGCTCAGCTCGACGAAAAATGTCTAAACAAAACTTCGATAATTCTGGACTTAGAAATTTTTTCTGCTCAGCTATTCATTGAGTGGCGTTGAGTGAATAAGCCATACTCAATGAATCTGGACTTAGAAATATTTCAGCTCGCCTAGGTGTTGAGAGTGTTGAGTGTATATGCCTCACTTAATGATTTTTGCCTTAGCCACATTCTTCTGCCCTTTCTGCTTAAAAGCGTTAAGAGCGTTCAGTGTATATGCCTCACTTAATGCTTTTTGCCTTAGCCATATTCTCCAGCTTTCTGCCTGATGGTGTTGAAAGCATTGAGTGTATAAACTTTACTCAATGCTTTTATACTTAGCCTAATTTTCTGCAATCTTGCCATCTTGCTGAAGTTTGGCGTTGACAAACTCAGCATGGCATTGAGTGATGAAGCTTCACTCAACGCTTATGGACTTAGTCGATTTTCTGGCTTCCACTGCTTTGTCTTTGGCATGATATCCTTGACTGATATCCTTGACTCAACGATTCTGGCTATATGGCGTTGAGTGAGTTGAGCTCATTCAATGCCTATGGAGTTAAGCCACATTTCTGCCTTTTCAATACTACAAGCTTTGACTGCCAGCCTTCTCTTAGCGCTATTAGTTGGGCGTTGAGTGAGCTTGCCTCACTCAATGCTTCTGGACTTAGGCATTTTCCGGAATTTCCAGCCTATCACTTTGAGTCCACCTATCATTGTCTCTTGAACTATATGTCCAATCATTGTGACAAAGACCAACATGTATGCATGAACTAAAACATACATCAAATACAACTATGTGTATACCATTGACCTGTTTGACTTCTTACAAATCTAGGACATTGGGATCAATGGACGCAACACAAGCATATTTTCTTTTCACAAAATAATGTTACAGTATCAGTTTACAAATAACTCAGGATATTCTTCGCGCATGGTTTGCTCTGGCTCCTATGTCAACTCTTTACGACCATAATTATCCCAACGGACCTTGACCATCCTGATTGTCTTGTTCTGTAGCTTCGTGATCTCCGTATCCTCGATCTGAATGGGCCTAACTATCGTTATTAGCCCATGATCGACCGGTTCTCGATCAGTTGTAATCACCTGTATTGGTTACTTCACTGCTTTTCGTAGCACCGATATGTGAAACACATCGTGCAAGCCGCTTAGTTCTGCAGATAGTGCTAATTGATAGGCAGCTTCGCCAATTTGTTCCACCACTTCAAACAGTCCAAGGTATCTGGAACTTAACTTTTTCAAGTGCTGAATCCTGGACACACCTTTGAATGGCTTGATCTTTAAGTATACCCAATCTCCCATCGCAATTTCCACATTTCGGTGTTTGGCGTTATTGTTAACCCCAAAATCGGTGATCCTTCCCATGGCAGCCAGCTCGCTAGTCGCGGCCTGCCCCGGGTTCCTCCTGGAGGTCGCGACGCCTTAGTGTGGGCGGACAAAATTTTCTGTCCGCTCAGGCCGCATGGCTTAGGCGGTCTCAACGGTCTAACTTCCCAGGCCGCGCGCCTTCCCTTGGTCGATAGGGGCTGCGGACTGCTTCTTCAGTCCACCACTGCAGGCCACCTGCCTTGTCAGCTTAACCACAGGCTTGTCTCAACAGGTCTCCCTTTACAGATTCAGATGCTTATACGCCCAGGCCGCTCAAACTGCCAAACAAAGGTGGTGACCTGCCTCCAGGCCGCCAGGCAGCTACCTCAGTTTCCACCTCGCCAACACACGCGACCTGTATCATCAGTCCGGCAGGTCGCTCAAACCTTGTCTCCCAGGAGCGTGGGCAGCCAGCTTCTTCAGTCCGCCTGCGGAGTGCGGACACTCCAGCTACCTGTATTATCCAGTTCATCACGAGCTGGGCGGGCTCGAAGTGTAGTCAAGACTTCCAGTCCGACTATGTTGGTGCACCCCAACTCCAGCTCCTCAGTAATAGCAGGCCTCATCTTCGGTGGACTCAGCTCGTCAGCAGATGCAGACTCTGCGGACTCAGCAGACTCGCCATGCAACCCGCCATACCTCGGCCTCTACCCACTTCTCTCCAGCAGCAGGGCCAACCACCTCAGTCCGCACAGTCTTGGCGTGGGCTCAATCAGTTATTGCGGACTCCGCGGATTCTCCTCGTAGTCTGCCAGGTAGCAGAACCTCCTCAAGGCAGTCCCAGATCGCACAGCCTCATGCGGATCCGACGGACTCAGCGGGCACTACTCAACTCGCACCCTTAGCGCAAGCCCAGTTCAATAGGGCGGATTCAGCGGACTAGCCATGCAGCCCTCCACTCCTTTGCCCCCAGCATCCCTCTCATCAGCAGCAGCGGACTCTACAGACTCTCTTCACAGTTCGCCACCAGCATCACCAGCTCCAGAGACAAGCCCCAGTCCGCGTGACCTGTTGCGGACTCGGCAGACTCTTTCCTCTTCTCGCTCCAGTTACCGTCTCACCAGGGGTAACGTCACCGGAAGTCGTTACCTCCTCGGGCCTATAAATAGACCCCCATACCTCTCATTTCAGGAGGTCTCATCATCGCCAAGGTGCTCACGCTCGAAGACAACCCACAACAACCTCAACCACTGCGGACTCCTTTTCCTAGTCCGCCGCTTCTCTTCTCCTAGCTATGCGCGGCCTGCCGGCCTCAGTTCCTAGTCCGCACGGTCTTCGTTTTTCCCTTAACCACGCAGCCTGCCGACCTGGCTCATCAGTCTGCGCGCCTTCCTCTGGCACTCTTTCCTTAATAGCCAGCTTCCTCCTTGTACCCCTTTATTGCTTTCTTGTAAAGGTGTATTGCAAGCTATAATAGCTCGATATTAATCAAAGGAAAGCCTGTCGCAAGAGTGACATTTAAGCCGCGGTAGGCGAAGTCTGCTGTTACCGCTGCTAGCAGCCCCTCTCTCTTCTTCTCAGCTCAGCTCAACTCCCTCGACATCCAACCTGCAAGCACAACCGTCAGAGTAACAGTCTGCTCGACAACTCCTGATCAACCTCCTCTCTTGCTCATCAGCCTTCCCGACTGCTCTTATCAACCCCCTCTCCTCTATCCCCCCAACCCTCGAACAAGCACTTGCTCCATTCTCAAGCACTCAGAATCTTCCTCTTTTCCCGTAACCTTCATCATCTTTCAATCACCTTGCCCGTGAGATTAAACACCCCCCATTAGTTGCTGGTGCCCGCGACAACCTGCCCCCTTCCGTTTCTGAGCATCAAAAGTTAATACACAATCTTCAGATCCAAACAGACAGTGAACAACGACAGTTAGCCATGTCAGATCATCATTCAGCCGAGAACCTTGCTCAATCAAGTCCCAGAGATGAACCTCTCTGGGAGGCCTTTGAGAAATCGCGCTGTGAGAATGCTCAGCAGTTCCAAGCGATCAACCAAATCCTTGCTGCAATCACCCAACAGTTGCAATCTCAACCTGCAGCAGCTCCAGCTGCTCTAGCTGCTCCAATCAATCCAGCACCAACATTGGAGCATCAACAAGCTTATCCTCCAGCTTGCCCACCAGTCTATCCTCCTTATACAGCAACCATCCCGCAAGGGCCTGCATCCCCTCTGCGACCTCAAGATGAAGAGTTTGCTGCACGCCAAAACTTCTTCCGGGAAGCATCCCAGGGAAGTCCTGCGAGATTTCTCAACTTTCAGGGAAGTCATTCTTACCATGTAGTTCCTGCCTTTGCTCCTCCTGCAACAAATTTTCCCTTTTATCCTCCTGCTTCTTTTGCAGCTGCAACTTATGCTCCCTTTTATCCTTATGCAGTAGGGGAGCAGGAAGAGCCTTTGCCGTTTTCAGAGAATGTTCGTCATGAACTAACTCCACATAACTTCAGAGAGCCCCGACTACCAATTTACACCGGAGAGACTGATCCAGTGAAGCATCTGCACGCTTTCGAATCGACCGTTTCTCTCAAAACTCTTTCAGATGAAACTAAGTGCAAGCTCCTTGTCGCAACTTTTGATGGACAAGTGAGGGACTGGTTCTATGGTCTTAGCCCTCACTCCATCACTTCCTTTGCTGATCTGCGAAGGGAGTTCTTGCTCAGATTCTCTACATCAAGAAAGAGAAAGGGCGGTCCTGAAGCCCTCTTTGAGATCAAGCAACGTGGAAATGAAACTTGGTCTCATTTTGTTGATCGATTCCAAAGAGAAATCTTGGACATCGAGATTGTTAGCCAAGAAATGTACAGAGTGGCTCTCATCCACGGTCTTCGTGAAGGGCCGCTCAAGTTTGAAGCCAATGTCCGAGCGCCAAAAACATACCAAGAGTTGATTGCCTTAGCCAACTCATACATCCGAGGCGAAAAGAGCAACCCAGGCTTCGTCTCCAGGCTTGTATCAGAGAAAGATCCTTCTCACAAGCAGCCTCCGTGGTCTCCTCACAACGATTTTCCAACTCACTCAAGTAAGGTAAGAAGGTTTCAGCGCCATCGATATCCCTTCCAAGACCATGACCGTACTCGAGACCAATTACCACCACCAGCTCCATCTTCACAAGCAACAGTAGTTTACCATCAGCAAGACGATGACTTGCATGAATCTGAACTAGATGAAACCTTGCTAGAAGTGAGCCAAATCATGAAAGATAAGGCTAACAACAAAAAGCCCTATCGACCAACAGATCAAAGATTTAGAGACTCCGAACCTTATTGTGAATTCCTCAAAGATTCAGGCCACCTGACTGAGAACTGCCGAGCACTCCGCCAACTGTTGCAAAGGATACTCCGACAGGGTAAGATGCGTGACCTGTTTCCCAAAGAAGATCGCCCTGATCCAGCAACCTCAAAGGGCAAAGAAGTTGCAGACATTCCTTGTTCCTCTAGAGGAGGGAGCCTAGTCGAAGTGCCCCCACTCCTCGTTGTTCACAATCCCATTGAATACTTTGATGCCGATGACGAGGGCATGCTTGGAAGACTATTCTAATCCGGCAAAGGACTTCATAGTTCTTCGAAGTTTTTTCACAACCATGATGGGTTATCTCTACTCTTATTCTTTCAAACATTTTCTTTACAAAGCACTTCTAATTGCTCATTCTTTCTATTCAACAAAGCTTTTATCAGGGATTTCATACTGACACAGTTCCCTTCTTGTAATGTTTCTTCCTCTCTTTTTCTCTTTCCCAAAGAGATCACTAAACCAATGAGATATCACCGAGTCTTGCTATAGGCCCCCTCGAGATTGGATTCTGGCGTAAGGCCACAATGACCACATATCGCGAGGAGTTTTCCCATATGTGTAGTGGGGGCTATCCAACTCTCATGCGGAGGAATACAAGACTTCGGATCCTAGTTGGCATCTGACACAGAGTGTGTGCTAGGGAGGCCCCATGTGTTAGCTCTGCTGTGCTCCGTTAAGAATACATTACAGTTACGGTAATCTTTGCTTGACAAGCAATGACGACCAAGCGTAGCCTTGTCTCTTCGATCATCTCACAACTGTGATGGCTGAACACTCTTTGGTACTCTCATTCCGTGCCTTCGCGGGGTCCACAAATCCACTGATCTTTCCACACACATGCTTTAGGACACTTTGCGCAACTAGTCTCATTGATCAGTGATGCTGTAACCAAAGGCATGAGAGTAGTGCATCTAGCGATCCTTCTCAGGATTTCCCATGCTTTTCTCCTTTGTGCCCTTCTAAAGGATGCACGGCTAGCCCGCTTTGAGTAGGACTATACTCGGGATGATCTTTCTCAGGCATGCGATGCATAAGGCCCACGGGTGATCTCCTGTGGCAGCATCCAGTCTTTCTTGGTCATCTCTGAGTATAGACCTCTTTTTTCTCAAATGCCTCTTTCACAGGTGAACAGGTTAAATCCGACCTCACAAAAGGATTAGAAAACATTCACTTTGCTTATGCTCATCTTATATACATTGCTTGCTCAAAGCTCTATCAGATGATCACTTATAAGCTCTTCACTACTCTTATCAAATATCAACGCTCGACTTATTTATCTGGACTTCATGTTGAAGACATCTCTAATATAGCAGGAAGATCACTGTTTTTTTGGTTTGATCTTCATTCAATTATCAGCAGAGTTCATCAGGCATTTCCTCTTCTATTTGGTCATATCGACCTTATCTCATCAACAGTTAACATTCGCAAGTTCCGCTCAGGTACTTGCAGTTTAGCTCATCATATTATGTCTGCTGCTCACTCTTCTCTTTGCAGCGATTAGCAGTGAAAGATATGGTACCTAAACACCTAGAGGGGGGGGGGTGAATAGGTGACCTAATCCTTTTCTAACTTTGTTGGCAGCCAAACAGTTATATCAAAGATTTCTAACTACTTTTGCACAGCAAACAGCAATAACAAAACATACACAGCTAATCCACAGCACAATCACAGCACATCACACAGTGTTTTATAGTGGTTCCCCAAGATATGGGTACATCCACTTTCCCCCTTCGCCTATCTAGCAGTGTACTAGATTCGGCCAAACTTCTCCACTGTCTCAGAACCCAAATTGGTTCCTACCTCAGGCCCAAAGCCTTACAACTCAGCTTTATCCCAAAGCCTACACTCAGCCAATCAAGGCCTACACTCAGCCATCCAAGGCCTACACTCAGCCAACAAGGCCTACACTCAGAGATCTCAATCTCCTACACTCAAGCTCACAAGCCCTACCCTCAGCCTTTATAATTATAGGCTTACAAATCACTCAGATCCAAAGGATCCTACAAGTTAAAATGTATTACAAATAATAACTCTACAACTCAGAATTAAAGGAGGGGAGTTGAGAGATTCTTGATGAGTTCTTGGAAGAACTCAGCTGGATTCACCCTGACTTAGCTTTCTTCAAAGCTTCTTGAGTAGAACTGAATAAGACTGAATCCTCTGCAGTTGTTCCTTGACCTCTGCCACTTAAGATCCAGAATTGAATCTGAATCCTTCTTCTCAGCCTAGTTCCAGAGGCTGATTTCTTGGATGGAGCCCTCTCTCTCCAACTTCTTAGATCTGCACTTGAACTGCTAGATCTTCTTGTGTTGATACTCTTTGTACCACTTTAATAATTACTTCAACAAGGTGATTAAACTTCACAATAATCTGATCAACAACTTCAACAACTCTGAACAACTTTCAACAACTGTTTCTGTAAACTGTAGGTGCTTATTTATAGGCCTTCTTCATGGTAACCGGCTGGTCCGGTCCATAACTGACTTCTGATATCTCTGACAGGTGCTGTAGACCGGCTGGAACGGCATCTGTCAAATCATCCAGTCATTTCTTGAAAATCTCTAACTGTCTGATAGTGTCGAGACTTTCTGTCTTTAAGTGTCGACACTTATAGTCCAAGTGTTGACACATGCTGTGTAAGTGTCGACACAAGTCAACAAGGTGTCGACACAACTTCTTGTATGTCTCGACACAGATTCTTCTTCATGTGTCGACATTGAAATTGAGTGTCGACACAAGTACTTGTTCTTCTAGCTTTTGCTGAATTCTTCTAAGTGTCGACACATCTCCTTTGTGTCGACACATCTTCTTGTGTTGAATCTGTTAAGTGTCGACACTACTTCTTGGTGTCGACACATAGTCTTCTATGTTGATTCTTGCTGAGTGTCGACACAGCTCCTTGTGTCGACACACCTTCTTCTTGTTGAGACTTCAGCTGAGTGTCGACACATTCCTTTAGTGTCGACACTTGTACTTAGAATAATTTGTTGTTCTTTCTGTTCTTTGCTAAGTGTCGACACAGCTCCATGTGTCGACACTTTCTTCCAGTGTTGAGTCTTCAGCTGTGTGTCGACATATTGTTCTGGGTGTCGACACATACTTCAAATGCTGACTCTTCTGATTAGTGTCGACACATTGTGTTGAGTGTCGACACTTGTACTTAGTCTCTGCAGACTTTTGCTGAGTGTCGACACAGCTCTAAGTGTCGACACTTTCTGGTGTAGACACAGCTTCACTGGGTGTCGACATAGCTCCTTGTGTCGACACATTCTGTCTGCACTTTACTTCACTGAGTGTCGACACAGCTCCAAGTGTCGACACTATCTGTCTGGTGTCGACTCTGCATCCCAGGTGTCGACACAATGACTCCAAATGTCGACACTGCTTGTCTGGATGTCGACACATGCCTTCTTAAGTGTCGACACTTTCCCTCTAGGTGTCGACACATGGACTTAGAAACTTTTTGCTTCAGTCCAGTACTTTCTTAACCTGCACAAGTAACTCAAACATACATCAAATACATTATGATGTATATCATTGAGTTGGGTGAGGCTTCTTCAAATCAGGTACATTTGACCAATGTACCCAACAATCTCCCCCTATTTGGAGAAGTCAGAACCCTTAGTCAATGATATACACCATTCATAATTAAAAATTACAAAATGATGTACAACAGATTATATTCAGCAGGGTAAACATAAACATATAATATTTCACACATGTATACACATTCAATATTGCAGAACAAACAAGAAATAGACATATTCTCAGAACAATCATGAAATATATTTATCATATATTGTTCTAACATTTTTCTAATACATCTTCAATGGTTTACAAAAATGTTTTTCATTCAAAAGATTACAACAATCTTCAAGTCAATTCCTAATCTATTTCTGGTCTGGTTCTTTGATAACAATGCCTTTGCCAGATTGGACTTGAGCTTTGACAGTGGCTTCAGCAGTTGCAGCATCAGCATGCTTCTTGCCTTTTAGATCTTTCTGTTTGAGTGCTTCTGCCTTGATCTTCTATCTCTCAAAGTAATGGTATGGCTTAGGGAAGTACTTGCTAGGCTCCACTGCAGTAGGAGGTAGCTTTCCCATCTTTGCCTTTCTTCTATATTGAACAATGGCCTCCTGTCTTATTTCATGTTTCCTCCATTCTGCTTCAGAGAACCACTTGTTCCTTTCATGAACATTGTCCTTGGCAGCTTTCCAGGCAGTTAGAATTATATTCCTAGAGGTAGGGCTCCACTGTTCAAAATCTGGCTTTTGTTCTGCTTGTTCCCTAAACCTCTTCTTTGACAACCTTGCCTCTTCTTCTTTCTCCAATGCCTCTTGCATAGCTGCAGAAATAGGTTGAACAACCTTTTCCAGAACAACATTTGACTTCCCTGCAGTTGGGCTATACATCTGGTGAATATCAGCTTGCACCATGTCAAAATCTGGTGGAGGATATATGACCTGAGCTACCTCTGGTTGCTCACCTCCAAGATATGCACTTTGAATCCCAGATTCAGCAACATTTTCATCATCACAGAGTGGAGGATAGCCCAGTGTAGCTCTGATGGAATTAGATATCCATTTTGCATGGTCAGAGCTAGCTTTGACTAAAACTCTCTCCCCCTTTATGACTTCTTGGGCAACATGATCTCTTACATCATCCTTCTGGAATCTGATTTGACTATCCAAGTACCTGATTCCATCTTTAAAGTAAGGTTTGAGCTTAGTGAGCTGTTCAGAGATGGCCTTCTGGGAATCTTGAATTGCAGTCTTGACAGCAGTAATCTCAGCTTGAAATACTTTATCAACGTCAGCCTTAACTGCAGCAGCAGATGTAGAAGGTTCAGCAGTCTTATTCTTCAATTCAGTGACTATAGCATTGTGAGATTGTGTGAGATTGTCATTCATTCTGAGTTAGTTTTCTAGCACATATCCTTGCTTCAATGCTATATCATCTACTTGTACTTTTATCTTCTCTTGGTGTGTAGCCAGATACACCACTGCATTGCCACCCTTGTGGAAGCAGTCTGTCATCTCTTTCTTGTTGAGATTCATCTCAAACCTTATAGATTTTATATCTTGGGCAAGTTCAAACTGTAATGATCTATGCACTGCATCAACATAAGCCTCTATGGCTTTCCTTTGTTCATCCATTTTTATCTGCAGTGCAATCAGTAAAGCACTATAGTCAAAAGTTGGAGCTTGTTGAACTATAGGCTGTGGGGCTATAGATTGCAAGGCTTTCTTATAACTCTGACTTCTCCTCTTAAAGACATAGAGTTTCTTCTTCTTAGCCTTTGCAGCCTCATCTTCTTCAGATTCTGAAGTGCTGGCTATTTCAACCCTTTCCTTAGGGCTTGGAGGTTTGTCAGCTTGTACATCAGGTGCTTTCTCACTTTCTGGCCTTAAAGGCTCTTCCAGAACTGTCATTTGCTCCCCCTCAGCAGCAGCACTCTTATCTTCAGCAGCAGCATCCTTGTCCATATCAAAATCTTCTTGATCTAGATTTAGAAACAAATCTTCCATTGTATATTCAGGTGGAGACTGTGCAGGAGAAGTTCTTGGTTCTTCAACCACTTGAGAAGTATCATCTTGAACTACAGCAGATGTGTCTTCTAAAACAACATCTGGAACTTGAGTATTCAGCTGAGTTTGCTGAAGATCATCAGACATATTAGCATCTTCTATAATATAGTCTAAAGTTTTTAGGTCAGTGAGTACCTCTTGTATGATGGTGGTGGCTTGCTCACTGTCCAATGTAGATGGTTCCTCTACAACTGGTAGCTCCCCCTGGCTGTGATCCCTATGGATGGGGCTAGCTTGAGGCAGCTCCCCCTGGATCTCAGCTATATCTTGAGCAGCATGAGTCTTCTCTGCAGCCACTTCCTCTTGGTCATCAGGAGTGAAAACAACTTGTTCTTCACTCCCTGAACTGCTGGAGGACTCTTGTGTCACAGGAACTTGCTTCCTTTTCTTCTTAGGAGGACTGTTTTTCTCAGTAACTGGCTTCTCTGGGGTTGCCACTTCCTTGGACAACACCCTGTCCCATCTGTAAAAGATCCTTTGATCCATTTTCCTCATATGGTTTATCTTGCTGCCTGCAGCAGTATTCATTACCTCTGGTATGGTACCAGATAGGTAAAGACTAATGATCCTGCCCAGATTGGGCTTCTTCAGACTTTCCTTAATTTTCTCATACACCACTTGAGACCAATCTGTTTTCAGAGTGAAGATTATTCTTGTCATGATTTGAAACATGTAGGCAGACACTCTGTCATGCCCTCCAGTCTTGCTGAGTAAGACTTTTCCTACAATCTCAGACATGAACTTTCCTTGGTTATTCATGCCTTTCCTGTTGAATACAGATCCTATCTTCATCTTAGGATCAAGACCACACCAGGTAAGAGCTTCCCTGGTCTTGGATACAGTTACTTCTTCATCTTGTGTTTTAGGTAGCTGGAGTACCTTCCTCAGACTTTTTGGTGAAATCTTGACCTTAGTCCCATGAACTCTGGATTTGATTCTGAATCCAGATTCATCGACTGCAGCTCCATTAAGGAATTCAAGAACTTCCTTTTTCCAAATCTTTGTTGGTTCTGAAACCAAGTATTCTAGTCCAGAATTGGTGACTAGGGTTACGACCGCCTGAATTTCTGCATCTGCATCGTCGAATGCGCCACGCACTAGCTCATAGCCCTCGTTAACGCTCTCCTCAAGCTTAGGAGCCATTAGGGTTTGGAGAATTAGTCTTTAGAAAAGAGAGGTGTCGACACAGGAGTTTTGGTCTCGAAACTTTGAAAGCGTGTCGACAATCAAAGACAGAACCCTATTTATACCTTTCTGATTTTGAAGATGAACAGGCGGGACAGCTAACTTAAAATGTGTCGACACTGGCAACAAGTGTCGACACTGACTTATAATGTCTCGACACTTGGTTATGTGTCGACACAATATATCTCGACACATAGTCGAGACTTTACTTAGAAAATTCTGAGTAAAACTTAAGTGTCGACACCACATTGGATGTGTCGACACCTACAGGACATGTGTCGACACTAACATTCTGAAGTGTCGACACCACATTCCTAGATGTGTCGACACCTTTCTCCTGAAGTGTCGACACCACTATTCTGTGTCGACATAGACTTGTCTATGTGTCGACACCTTTTTACTTAGCCAATTTTCTATTCTGTAAACTTAGTCTAAGTTTATCATTCCTAGTTCAATTTTGAATCTATTGAACTTAGCTTCTTCTAGGGGCTTAGTAAACATGTCAGCTATCTGATTATCAGTTTTAACATATTCAAGTGAAATATCTTCTTTTTCTACATGTTCTCTAAGAAAGTGATATTTAATCTCAATATGTTTTGTTCTACTATGAGATACAGGGTTATTAGCTATTGAAATTGCACTTGTAGAATCACAGTAAAGTGGAGTTCTACTTACCTGAAATCCATAGTCCTCTAGCTGATGTTGAATCCACAGAAGTTGAGCACAGCAACTTCCTGCAGCCACATACTCTGACTCAGCTGTGGAGATAGCCACAGTAGTCTGCTTTTTGCTGCTCCATGAAATTAGTCTCCCCCTTAGGAATTAACAGGTTCCAGAAGTACTCTTTCTATCCTCTTTGCATCCTGCAAAGTCTGCATCTGTATAACCTGTTAGATCAAAATCTCCATTCCTAGGGTACCAGAGGCCTAGATAGGGAGTGCCCTTTAGATATCTCAATATTCTTTTGACTGCAGTCAAATGAGACTCTTTAGGGCAGGCTTGATACCTTGCACAAACACATGTAGCATACATGATGTCTGGTCTACTAGCAGTCAAGTATAATAGGGAGCCAACTATCCCTCTATACAAGGTTTCATCTACAGGTTTCCCTGCATCATCCTTGCTAAGAGACATACTTGACCCCATAGGAGTCTTCATGGTACTGGATGAATCCATACCATACTTCCTTATGAGTTCTAGGGTGAACTTTGACTGACAAATGGACAAACCACTCTCTGTCTGTTTAACTTGGAGACCCAAGAAAAACTTCAGCTCTCCCATACTACTCATCTCAAACTGACCTTGCATAAGTTTTGCAAACTTTTTGCAAAGGCTGCTTTCAGTAGACCCAAATATAATGTCATCTACATATATTTGGACTAGTATGACTTTGCCTCTAGATTCCCTAAGGAATATAGTCTTATCTATTTTCCCCCTTGAGAACTTGTTCTCAATGAGGAAACTAGATAGGGTTTCATACCTAAGCTCTAGGAGCTTGCTTTAACCCATATAAAGCTTTCCTAAGTCTATAGACATAATGAGGTAGAGTTGGATCAACAAAACCTGAAGGCTGCTCCACATAGACTTCTTCTTTCAAATTACCATTTAGGAATGCTGACTTGACATCCATTTGGTACACCTTGAATCCTTGATAGGTTGCATAGGCCAAGAACATTCTTATGGCTTCCAGTCTGGCTACTGGAGCAAAGGTTTGATCAAAATCAATACCTTCTTCTTGCCTATATCCTTTAGCAACCAGTCTTGCCTTATTCTTAATGATGACCCCTTGTTCATCCATCTTATTCCTGTAGATCCACTTAGTTCCTATTACATTGTGGTCTTTAGGTTTAGGAACCAATTCCCAGACCTTGCACCTCTTGAACTGATTAAGCTCTTCTTGCATTGCTTCAGTCCATTGTGGATCTTGTATTGCTTCTTCAAATTTCTTAGGTTCAATTTGAGACAGAAAACTGGAATAGATTGCAGCATTCTGATTTCTGCTCCTTGTTTGAACTCCTTGTCTTGGATCTCCAATAATCAGCTCTACTGGATGATCTCTAAGATGCCTGTGGGCTGGAGGCATCCTCACTTCTGGTTGAACCATTTCAGCATCTGCATCATGCTGTATTCCTTGGATTTCTTCAGCTATTGGCACATGTAGTTCTCCCCCTGGACAGCAGCTACTCTCCTCTCCTTGCTGTCTTGCAGCAGGCACTTCTTCTATAATAAGCTTGTCCATTTTCTTTGTCAAACCTGTGGGGCTGCATACATTGCTAGACAACTCATTATTAATAAGTTTAGTCTCATCAAAAACTACATGCACTGATTCTTCTACAACTTGTGTAGTCAAGTTGTAGACTCTATATGCCTTACTATTATTGCTGTACCCAACAAAAATTCCCTCTTGGGACTTGGCAGCAAACTTAGTTAAGTAAGACTTCCCATTGTTAAGTATGAAGCATTTACAACCAAAGATCCTAAAATAGGATAAGTTTGGTTTCCTGCCTTTCACTACTTCATAAGGGGGTCTTGTTAAGCCTTTTAGTGATGGTAGCCCTATTTATAACATGACATGCAGTGTTAACTGCTTCAGCCCAGAAATACTCTGGCAGTGATGTATCACTTAATAGGGTTCTACAAGCCTCTATAAAGGTTCTATTCTTTCTCTCAGCAATGCCATTTTGCTGAGGTGTTCTAGGTGAAGAGAATTCTTGAAATATCCCAAAGTCTTCACACAGTTTTGTCATGCTATCAGACTGAAATTCAGTACCATGGTCACTTCTAATTTTGACCACTGTACTATTTAGTTCATTCTGAATTTGCTTGACAAAGCTATAGAAGACAATAGGTGTTTCAGATTTCTGTCTTAAGAAGAACACCTAGGAAAACCTTGAGTAGTCATCTACAACTACAAAGGTATAGACCTTCCTACCTAAGCTGTGAACTGACATTGGACCAAAAAGATCCATATGCAAGAGGTATAAACACCTCACAGCATCTTTGTTCTCTATGCTTCTAAAGGTGGATTTAGTCTGCTTGCCCTTTTGACAAGCTGAACAAATGCCATCTCTAACACACTTAACTTGAGGACCATTCCTCACTAACTCTTTGCTAAAGAGTTTGCTAATAGTCTTGTAGTTAAGATGGGCAAGCCTCTTGTGCCATTTGACACAATGAGAGACTGTCTCATCAGCTACAAGACAAACTGGAGAACCATTGTTCTCAGTCATAATGTCTAGGCAGTAGACATTCCTCTTCCTATATCTTGTCAAAATGATCTCTTGATCACTTGACCTCTTGATATGACAACCATTTTTAACAAATGAGATATCATACCCTACATCACTTAGTTGACTTATAGTTATTAGGTTGTGTTTCAACCCTTTAACATAAGCTACTTGAGTAATGGTAACTAAGTTTGAAGAAATGTTACCAAACCCTTTGATGATTCCTTTTTCAGAACCATCAAAGGTCACTTTAGGACCATTTTTGATTGGAATGTAGTCCTTCAGTAGTCCCCTAGTTCCAGTCATATGTCTGGAACATCCACTGTCCAAGTACCATGTAGGGGTATGGCCACTTGGACTCACCTGCAAAACAAATTAATGAACCTTAGAACCCAAAGTATTCTTGGGTCCTTGGTGATTGTTAGTTTGCAATTTGACAAACCTACCTACTGGCTTTCCAACAGGTAGTTTGGAACTCACTTTGGCACTCACATTGTGCCAACAGTCTACTGCAAAATGACCAACTTTGCCACAGCACCAGCATTCAAACTTATTGTACCTTTGCTTAGGTACAGCCTTGGCTGTCTTGACTACAACAGGCTTGTTTAATGTTGGGGCTTTGCCCTTGGACTTATACTTGGACTGCTCAGTCCCTGCAGGTCTAATAAAGCCCAGTCCAGCTTTACCCTTGTGATGAACAAATTCATCAATTATGGGTAACACTGACTTAGGTTTAGAAAACCTAGCAACCAAGTCCTTCTCCTTCTGAAGATTTTTCTCCAGACACTTAATTTGATCATTCTTAAAAGTGATAGTTCCCATCTGAATCACTGTTATGTGTTTCAGCCTGGCTATCTCATTCAGTTTTTGATCAAATTGCTTCTCAAAATCTGTTGCAGCAGCTTTAAGTTCAGCAATTTCCTTTGCCTGACTTTTGGCTAGGGATTTGCTTTTCTTGTAAGCTTTCAACAGCACCTTATATTCATCTATAAGTTGATGAATATCATCCTCAGACTCAGATACACCTTCATCACTTGATGAAGATGAATCTGATTCTGAACTAGAACAAGAAACTGAATTTAAACTTGAACTTTGTACGTGACTGGGTCCTGGCTGCTCCAGGATTTTGGCACTTTCTGTCAAAGCCATTAGCCCTTGGCAATGACTGTCTTCTTGTTCATAAATTGACTCCAAGATCTGCATGAATTCTTCCTCTTCTTCTTCAGCAAACAGCCCTATGTAGGCTTCAGCCTCAGACTCAGTTTCTGAAGAAGAGATATCTGATAGAGTCTTCTCCTTCTTAGCAACAAAAGACTTTTCTTTCTTCCCTTTGAAGTGAGTCTTTTTCCTGTCACAAGATTCCTTTCTCTTCTCTGGACAATCTGCAATAACATGGCCCTGTCTATTGCAGCAATAACAAACAATCTTTGAACCAGTTGACTTGCTTGATTTTGTCCTTTTCTTGTCATTCTTTGAAGACCTCTTTTTCTGATAAGAGTCTTCCTTTCCTTGTGATGTAGAAGGCCTTGACCTCCACTGTTTCTTTTTTAAAAACTTCTGAAAGTGTCTAGTGAAAGCAGCAAAGTCTTCATCACTTTCACTGCTCTTAGACTTTGTGCTGACAGACTCATCAGACTCTGATTCAACTACCTCTGGAGGTGGAGTTAAAGACTTATTCCTGCACTTTCTGGGAACTTCTGTCTTGGAAGCAACAGTTCTTTCCTTATGCTCAGTCCTTGTTGATTTCTCCTCCTCTTTTCTTACTGTCAACTGCATCTCATATGACAATAACTTGCCAAACAGTGTAGGGGGAGGAATTTCCCCCAACTTAGCCATTTCTCTTATGGCACAGATCTTGGTGTCCCAATCTTTGGTTAGGGACCTTAAGAACTTGTCATTTAGTTCATAGTTACTGAACTCTCTTCCATAAGACATGATTTCATTAACTATTATGTAAAATTTCTTATAGCACTCAGTGATGCTATCACCCTTTCCTTGCCTAAAGCTTTCATACTCCTGATTTAGCAAGGACTTCCTATCTTGCCTAACTTCTTCAGAACCTTCCATATAGACAATGAGAGTATCCCATATCTCTTTTGCTGTTTTACAGTGAATTAAGTTCTGAAAAGTTGCATCATCAATGGCACTCACTATTATGTTTTGTGCCCTCTTGTCCATGGTGGCCAGGACAATTTCATCCTTAGTCATCTCAGAGAAATCCTTTGGAGTTCTCTGATTTGCATCTAGAACTGAAATCTTCATAGGCACATAAGGCCCTTCCTTTACTGTGATGTAGATTCTAGGGTCAGAGGCTTCCATAAATAGCCTTACCCTTTCTTTCCAGATCCCAAAGATCTCTTTCCTGCATATGGGTAATTTCATGGAACTCAATTCCTTGTGATTCTCATAGGAACCCATGTTTCTTGATTTTCTTGAATTTCTTGAATCTGTGTTTTCCCTTACACTGAATCTGCCAAACAGGATCTCCTCAGACTGTTAGTCCTTGTTTTGAGGAACCTGGCTCTGATACCACTTGAAAGATATGGTACCTAAACACCTAGAGGGGGGGGGGGGTGAATAGGTGACCTAATCCTTTTCTAACTTTGTTGGCAGCCAAACAGTTATATCACAGATTTTTAACTACTTTTGCACAGCAAACAGCAATAACAAAACATACAAAGCTAATCCACAGCACAATCACAGCACAGCACACAGTGTTTTATAGTGGTTCCCCAAGATATGGGTACATCCACTTTCCCCCTTCGCCTATCTAGCAGTGTACTAGATTCGGCCAAACTTCTCCACTGTCTCAGAACCCAAATTGGTTCCTACCTCAGGCCCAAAGCCTTACAACTCAGCTTTATCCCAAAGCCTACACTCAGCCAATCAAGGCCTACACTCAGCCAACCAAGGCCTACACTCAGCCAACAAGGCCTACACTCAGAGATCTCAATCTCCTACACTCAGGCTCACAAGCCCTACCCTCAGCCTTTATAATTATAGGCTTACAAATCACTCAGATCCAAAGGATCCTACAAGTTAAAATGTATTACAAATAATAACTCTACAACTCAGAATTAAAGGAGGGGAGTTGAGAGATTCTTGATGAGTTCTTGGAAGAACTCAGCTGGATTCACCCTGACTTAGCTTTCTTCAAAGCTTCTTGAGTAGAACTGAATAAGACTGAATCCTCTGCAGTTGTTCCTTAACCTCTGCCACTTAAGATCCAGAATTGAATCTGAATCCTTCTTCTCAGCCTAGTTCCAGAGGCTGATTTCTTGGATGGAGCCCTCTCTCTCCAACTTCTTAGATCTGCACTTGAACTGCTAGATCTTCTTGTGTTGATACTCTTTGTACCACTTTAATAATTACTTCAACAAGGTGATCAAACTTCATAATAATCTGATCAACAACTTCAACAACTCTGAACAACTTTCAACAACTGTTTCTGTAAACTGTAGGTGCCTATTTATAGGCCTTCTTCATGGTAACCGGCTGGTCCGGTCCATAACTGACTTCTGATATCTCTGACAGGTGCTGTAGACCGGCTGAAACGGCATCTGTCAAATCATCCAGTCATTTCTTGAAAATCTCTAACTGTCTGATAGTGTCGAGACTTTCTGTCTTTAAGTGTCGACACTTATAGTCCAAGTGTCGACACATGCTGTGTAAGTGTCGACACAAGTCTACAAGGTATCGACACAACTTCTTGTATGTCTCGACAAAGATTCTTCTTTATGTGTCGACACTGAAATTGAGTGTCGACACAAGTACTTGTTCTTCTAGCTTTTGCTGAATTCTTCTAAGTGTCGACACATCTCCTTTGTGTCGACACATCTTCTTGTGTTGAATCTGTTAAGTGTCGACACTACTTCTTGGTGTCGACACATAGTCTTCTATGTTGATTCTTGCTGAGTGTCGACACAGCTCCTTGTGTCGACACACCTTCTACTTGTTGAGACTTCAGATGAGTGTCGACACATTCCTTTAGTGTCGACACTTGTACTTAGAATAATTTGTTGTTCTTTCTGTTCTTTGCTAAGTGTCGACACAGCTCCATGTGTCGACACTTTCTTCCAGTGTTGAGTCTTCAGCTGTGTGTCGACACATTGTTCTGGGTGTCGACACATACTTCAAATGCTGACTCTTCTGATTAGTGTCGACACATTGTGTTGAGTGTCGACACTTGTACTTAGTCTCTGCAGACTTTTGCTGAGTGTCGACACAGCTCCAAGTGTCGACACTTTCTGGTGTAGACACAGCTTCACTGGGTGTCGACACAGCTCCTTGTGTCGACATATTCTGTCTGCACTTTACTTCACTGAGTGTCGACACAGCTCCAAGTGTCAACACTATCTGTCTGGTGTCGACTCTGCATCCCAGGTGTCGACACAATGACTCCAAATGTCGACACTGCTTGTATGGATGTCGACACATGTCTTCTTAAGTGTCGACACTTTCCCTCTGGGTGTCGACACATGGACTTAGAAACTTTTTGCTTCAGTCCAGTACTTTCTTAACCTACACAAGTAACTCAAACATACATCAAATACATTATGATGTATATCATTGAGTTGGGTGAGGCTTCTTCAAATCAGGTACATTTGACCAATGTACCCAACAAGCAGGCACCTGCAAGCCTCATTCAGGTACTTGCAGTTTAGCTCATGATATTATATCTACTGCTCACCCTTCTCTTTACAGTGATTAGCAGGCACCTGCAAGTCTTATCCAGGTACTTGCAGCGTAATGTTTTCATCTATGTCCACCTTTAACTCTCTTCTTGCAGAGTTCAACAGACACTTGCAAGTTTCTTCACAGGTACTTGCAAGGTACTTTCATATATCATTTGCTTCTAACTTCTCTTTTGCAGAAACCAACAGATACCTACAAGTTGCCTTCAGGTATTTGCAGCTCTTTCTTTACTCCTATATTTGCTTCTAACTTCTCCTTTGCAGAAACTAGCAAAGACTTGCAAGTCCGCGCAGTCTCCATTTTTCCCTTAAGCGCGCGGCCTACCGACCTGGCTCCTCAGTCTGCGCGGCTTCCTCTGGCACTCTTTCCTTATCCGCCAGCTTCCTCCTTGTACCCCTTTATTGCTTTCTTGTAAAGGTGTATTGCAAGCTGTAATAGCTCGATATTAATCAAAGGAAAGCCCATCACAAGAGTGGCATTTAAGCCACGGCGGGTGAAGTCTGCTGTTTCCACTGCTAGCGGCCCCTCTCTCTTCTTCTCAGCTCAGTTCAACTCCCTCGGCATCCAACCTGCAAGCACAATCATCAGAGTAACCGTCTGCTCGACAGCTCCTGATCAACCTCCTCTCTTGCCCATCATCCTTCCCGGTTGCTCTTAGCAACCCCCTCTCCTCTATTCCCGCAACCCTCAAACAAGCGTTTGCTCCAGTCTCGAGCACTCAGAAGCTTCCTCTTTCCCCGCAACCTTCATCCTCCTTCAATCACCTTGCCCGCGAGATCGAACACCCCCCGTTAGCTGTTGGTGTCCGCGACAACCTGCCCCCTTCCGTTTCCAAGCATCAATAGTTGTAGTATTTCGCTTGGCTATTTTGGGCTATCTATAGCCTTTCTCGTATAGTACGTATGACTGAATTTGCATCTTCGACCTCCTTACACTTATAGAGCTTTGACTCGCCGGTTTACGCCCATGCTAATGGTGTATGACACTTCCTACCATATAAAGCTTCAAAGGGCGCCATCTGTATGATAGCTTGATAGATATTATTGTAGGCAAACTCAATCATATAGCGGTGAACTTCCCCCCTTTTTCCAAAATCCAAGGAGCACATTCGGAGCATATCCTCCATTGTCCTGTTTGTCCTTTCGGTTTGACCATTCATTTGCGGATGAAAGGTCGTACTGAATTGTTACTTAGTACCCAACAGTTGGTGGATTAGCCTCCAATCACTTAAAGTAAAACACCGATCTCGGTCACTGACAATGCTACGGGGCATACCGTGCAATCATATGAAGTTTTCCACGTACAGTTTGGCCAATTTTCCTACTGAATCATACTTCCTGTTTGGTGTGAAGTTTGACACTTTTGTTAATCGGTCAACGATCACCCACACGACATCATTTCCGCTTTGCGATCTTGGCAGTCCATGCACAAAATCCATAGAAATGTCATCGAATTTCCAAACCTGGATTGGTAACGATTTCAGGAAACCTCTAGGTTTCTGGCATTCAGCTTTCACCAAAGTACAACTTGGACATTTTGCCATATAAAAGGCTATGTCTTTCTTCAAACCTAGACACCAAAATGCCTTCTTCATATCCTTGTACATCTTTGTGCTCCCGGGGTGAATTGAGTACCTTGTAAAATGTGCCTCATACATCAATTCCTCCCGAAGTTTACCCACATTCGGGATGCACAAACGACCATTTTTCCGCAAAAGGCCGTCATCCAAGGAGAATTGGATATTTGACCCATCCACTGCATAACGTTGTAAACTCTCATCGAGTTCGGTTGCTCGCCGAACCCTGTTTGCAAGGTCATATTGTACCTCCATCTAGTTCAGGCACGCATTTACAGTAGCATTCTTGTTCATATAAGAGATGTCCAAGTTCTTCAATTAGTGGATCAGACGCTCATCATGCATCTGCAACCAACTTGCCCATGCCAAAGTCCTG
Source organism: Platanthera guangdongensis (assembly GCA_039583875.1). Lineage (NCBI taxonomy): Eukaryota > Viridiplantae > Streptophyta > Magnoliopsida > Asparagales > Orchidaceae > Platanthera > Platanthera guangdongensis. The sequence goes on from CM077166.1 coordinate 166,279,630, forward strand.
CAACTCAAGGCATCTGCAACTACATTTCCTTTTCCGGGAGTATAATGAATCTGGAAGGTGTAGTCCCTGAAGAACTCCATCCACCTTCACTGTCGCATGTTTAGATCCTTCTGATCCAGAAGATACTTAAGGCTTTTATGGTCCGTGAAGATGTCAACTTTCATGCCATATAGGAAATGACGCCACAGTTTAAGTGAAAATTATTGGAGCATGCGTTCCACGCTTCTTTAGTTTGCTAATAACAAATCCCGTTTGTATTTGATCTTTGGGTGTTTATGATATGCAAATATCATAATAGATGCACATTGAAGATATCGCCAGGCGATATTGTGTATCGCCCAATGGCGATAGTGATGCTCGACGATTGACAATCGCTGTTCGACGAATTTTTGCTCGACAATACGATCGACGATCGCCGTTCGATGAAAATCTGCATTTGAGCTTAGAAGATATCGCCAGGCGATATTGGGTGTCGCCCACAGGCGATAACGAATTCTGCGCTCAACGATCGACGAAACTACGCTCGATGATTGACGATCACCGTTCGATGAATCTACATTAGAGCATCGAAGATGTCTCCAAGCAATATTGTGTATCGCCCACAAGCGACAGCGATGATCGACGAATCTGCACTCGACGATAGTCGAACGACGTTCGACGAATCATCAATGCGAAAATCAGGAGTTCACGGGACACGTGGCAACAGTTATCGCTATCGTCAGTTAACGATACCCAGTGTCGCCAGGAGATAGTCCATGTTTGACGATCAATGAATCTGCGATGTGAAAATGAGGAGTTTGTGGGACACGTGGCAGTAGTTACCGATATCGCAAGGTGGCGATACCCAGTGTCGCCAGGCAATATCGCCAATGTATAAAAACCATTCAATTTTCTGAGGAGAGAGGAAATTTCATTACCTGGAGTGCACCTTCCTGTTTAGACGACCCAGAGAGCTCCATATTCTAGATTTACTCCACATTCTCAAGAAGGCCGAAGCGCAAAAGATTGACGGCATGTACGCAACATTCAAAGCAACCATGGCTAGGATTCATCGTCATCATCAACACTTTGTTTGAAGGGAGTTTTTATTCAAGAGTTTTGAATTTGTCTTGTTTTTATTCCTATTGTAAACCAACTATAATCGAGAGGAGAAATTGCCGCCTTGTGCGCGGCGTCTAAGTCCTTGCGTGGCTTAGGGGAAATCGCCGTCTTGTGCATGGCATCTAAGTCCTTTTGTTGCTTATGGGAAAATCATCGCCTGGTGCGTGGCGTCCAAGTCCTTGTGCGACTAAGGGAGAAATCATTGCCTTATGTGCATCGTCTAGATCGTGGTAGATCTAGGGGAGGCTAGTAGCAAGATCTATGGAGAGATACGCTTTAGCCTGTCGGTTCTTGGTAGATAGACCGGCGTAATCAAAATTAAATTGTATTTTTCATAAGCCTTTGTCTCTAGCTCTATATAGAAAATTTGTGTTCACTTTTAGCACATTTGAAATAAATTGTTATTGTTTTTGTTTTTATATATTTCAGAGTGTTCAAGTCTGCTTATGAAAAATTAGTCTTCATTTCATAATTTCATTATTTTTGTTCTCCAAGTAAACTTTGTTTAGTTAAAGAAAATTAATTAACCCATATCCCCCCCCCCTCTAAGGGCGCCGTAAGATCCAACATTTGGTATCAGAAGAAGGTTGCTCCGAAATCGATTTCACCACCGGGAGTAATGGGGCAAAACACTCATGCATTTTCTGAGGGGCAAGGTATAAGTAGACCTCCCTTATTCACAGACACTGGCTACAACTATTGGAAAGCTCGAATACGATGCTTTCTAATAACACTTGATATCGATATTTGGGGCATGGTAGAAACATGCTACACCTCTCTTATAACTGTAGTAGGATTGTCTCAATGGAAAAATCCAAGGATAAATGGGATGAAGCTGATGATCTTTGCTGTAAGAATAACGCTAAGGCAATGAATGCCTTATTCTGCTCATTAGATAAGATTGAATTTAATCGTGTTTGTGCATGTGAAACTACGTATGATATATGGAATCTCCTTAAAGTTACTCATGAAGGTACATCTCAGGTGAAAGACTCAAAGCTTTTCCAGTTAGAGTCAGAGTTTGAGAAGTTCAAGATGGAAATTGATGAGGATGTACACTCCATGTACACAAGGTTCAGTAAGATAGTGAACGACTCGAGGATCCTTGGAAAGAGTTTATCAAACGGATATTTGGTGAGAAAGATACTTAGATCGCTTCCCTCGAAGTTCAATCCAAAGGTGACTGCCATCTCGGAGTCACACGATCTAAAGTCTCTCCAAATTGAGAATCTGATAGGCAATCTAAAAACCCATGAAGTAGAGTTTAGGATTCAACAACAAGAGTATAGCCTGGAGCCAAGAAAGAAAGCTTTGGCATTGAAGTCTAAGAAGCAAGTGGAAAGTGAGTCCGATGAAAGTAATGATGGAGAGGAAGAGAGCTGTTCGTAATGAAATTCAGGAAGTTCATGAGAAATCCTGAAAGGAGAAATTCGTTTAGGAAATTCTTCAAGAAGCATGAGTCTGGATATAGGAAAGGCAAAGCCCAAGCTGAAGGAGAGGATGATGAAGAGAGATCACCACCTCAGTGCTATCACTGCAGGAGAGTTGGCCACATTAAGAGCAAGTGCCCAAAATATCTGAAAGAGCAGAAGGATAAGCGGCACAAGAAGAAAGACAAGAAAGTTTTGAAGGCAGAAACGTGGGATGACGCCACTTCTGAGGAGTCAAGCGGTTCAGGTTTAGAAACTAAGGAGGCGGCCAATATGTGCCTGATGGGAAAGAGTATTTCAGAGTATGATGAAGAGAACAGTGTCCAGTGCGACACTGAGGTAACTCCTGATTCTTATGATGATTTATATTCTGAATTTTTAAGAATCTTCAAATATTTAGATAAAAAATTGAATGAAATTCAGGTACTTAAATCTGAAAATAAAAAAAATAAAAAATTAAGTAAAAATACTTGGGAAAGAGAAAACAACTTGTCAAGAGGATTGTCCCTCTTCGACAAGGATACAAGATCTTGAGAAAGATCTCTCTCAGTCTCAGACTCGGGTTGAATCTCTTATAAGAGAGAAAGAGGCCTTAGAGAGATCCCTAAACCTTTCTCAATCTCAAGTAAAAGGTTGTAAAAATTCCTTCGCAAACCGATGCGACACCATAGTTGCTGAAAACACTGCGTTGAGAGGACGAGTCAGTGATTTAGAAATGGTCACCAACAAGTTTGAAATGGGCCAAAAATCACTGAATATGATTTTGGGGAGCCAGTGCTATGGTTCTGCAAAATACGGACTTGGGTACTATCCAGAACACTATCGCCCGATGACATCCACTATCGCCGGTGATATGGAAAAGTCCTTAAAATCCTTTTTAAAAATAAAAATAATAAATCTACGATCACTGTAACTCCCAGAAAGAATTCAAATCTTATTTTGAAAAACCCGTCGACTTCTTTCATCACTTGTCCCAAATGTAATAAGTTTGGTTGCACAACACATACTTGTAAGAAGACGGGACATTGTTCTGTTAAACAAATCTGGGTACCTAAGATTTCCAGCTTTACTATGGGAGGAACCACTTGGGTAACCAGATCATTACTCTCATCCCCTTTCTAGGTGTGTTGGCAGGCTAAGGATAAGAAAGACATGTGGTACTTGGACTCAGGGTGTTCCAAGCACATGACAGACAACAAATCAAAATTCCTTAGCCTAGAAATGAAAAAAGGAGGAGTAGTTACATTTGGTGATAACAGAAAAGGGAAGATCATCGACATCAGAGTAGTAGGTAACAAATCATTTACTATCTCAAACGTTTTGTATGTCAAAGGTTTGAAGCATAATTAAATTTCAATAAGTCAATTATGTGATGTTGGCTTAAATGTCTTATTGATTCATCTTCAATCTTTTGGAAAATTATTGATTCCAAAACTAACGATACTGTTCTTACTGCTCCTAGATTTCAAAATATTTGCATGATTAGATTTAATGACTTGTCACATTCTTCTTTAAAATATTTTATTTCTAAAAATGATGAATTAGATTTGTGACATAGGCGTCTTGGACATTCTAGTTCCAAGCTAATTGTAAAATTGTCTCAAAATAAACTAGTTAAAGGTTTACCTATTTTGTATTGAAATCTATCTTATTTATGTTCACCATGTCAAAAAGGAAAATTTTCAAAATCTTTATTTAAGAGCAAAAATATTGTTTCCACTACTAGGCCTTTATAGTTTGCTCATATGGATTTGTTTGGTCCAGTTCATACACTAAGTCTAGGTGGTAGAAAATACACTTTTGTTTTAATTGATGATTACTCTCGTTTATGTTGGATAATTTTCTTATCATCCAAATCTTATGCATTTTCAGAATTTTCCAAATTATGTCTTCGTGTTTAAAATGATCTAGATTTAAAAATAAAATGCATTCATTCTGATCATGGAGGTGAATTTGATAATGAAAAATTTGTATCCTTTTGCAATGAGTTAGGTATTATACATGAATTTTTCGCCTCTCGCACACCACAACAAAATGGTGTGGTAGAGAGGAAAAATTATAACTTTGTAAGAACTAGCTCGTACTATGATATCAGAATACAAATTACCTAAATAATTTTGGGTCAAAGCCATTAGTACTTCTTATTATGTTATTAATCGTGTAATGCTTCGACCTTTCTTGAAATTAACACCTTATGAATTATACTTCCAAAAGAAACTGAATGTATCTTATTTTAAAGTTTTTGGTTGTAAATGTTTTATTTTGAACACTAAGGATAAGTTAGTAAAATTTGATGAAAAGTGTGATGAAGGCATTTTTATTAGCTATTCTTCAACTAGTAAGGCTTATAGAGTTTACAACAAGCAGACTAAAATGGTTGAAGAAACTATTCATATTAAATTTGATGAGCTTTTCCCTTGTGTAGAATCTAATAATACAGGTCAAGATAAAGAGCTATTCCCCCTACAAAGGTCGGATGATGATGAAATCCTTGAAGACAAAGAAGGAGAAAAAGAAGATGAACAACAAGAAGAAGAAGTGCAAGAATATGAGCCTCCAAGCGAGCTAAGATTCTCAAAAGATCATCCACATGATTTATTTATTGGAGAATCATCAAGAGGGGTAAGTACTCGTTTATCATTACATGATTTATTTTCAAATATGTGCTTTATTTCTGATATAGAACCTAAAATGTTGAAACCGCTTTGAATGATAATTTTTGGTTTTTAGCTATGACTGAAGAGCTTAATCAATTTGAATGCAGTAAGGTTTGGAAATTAGTAGAAAGACCGCCAAACCATCCTTTTGTAGGTGTTAAGTGGATCTTCAAGAATAAAATGGATAGTGAATCTAGGGTCACTAGGAACAAAGCGAGACTTATAGCTAAAGGTTATTCACAAGTTGAAGGAATAGATTTTTGATGAATCCTTTGAACCCGTAGCACGGTTAGAAGCAGTTAGAATATTTCTTACATTTGCTTATTTTAAAAGATTTAAACTATTTCAAATGGATGTTAAAACTTCTTTTCTTAACGGGTATATCAAGGAAGAGGTTTATGTAGAATAACCTCTAGACTTTGTTGATGTTAAGTTTCCTGATGATGTTTTTAAATTAGAAAAAGCCCTTTATGGTTTGAAACAATCACACCGAGCATTGTATGATAGAATGACAGTTTATTTATTAAAGAATGATTACAAAATGGGTAGTGCTGATTGTACTCTATTTATTAAACATGTTCATGATGACCTTATAGTTTTACAAATATATGTTGATGATATTATTTTTGGATCCACGACTGAACAATTGTGTGATAGTGTTATAAAAATTATGAAAAATGAATTTGAAATGAGCATGGTAGGCGAACTCACTTATTTTCTTGGTTTTCAAATTACTCAAAAACATGAAGGAATATTTATTTATCAATCTAAATATATTCATGATATGTTAAAAAGGTTTGGATTTGAAAATCTAAAACAAACAAATACCCCCATGAGTCTCTCTTCGAAATTAGGAAGGATGAAAGTGATATCTCTATAGATCAAACATTATATACAGGAATGATAGGATCACTATTATATTTGACTGCATCCAGACCTGATATTATGTTTGCTCTATATTTATGTTCTAGATTTCAAGCTAATCCCAAAGAATCTCATTAAAAGCGGTTAAACGTATTTTTAGATATCTTTTTGGCACATCTAAGTTAGGTTTGTGGTATCCTCACAACGATGCTTTTATTTTACATGGCTTTTCTTATTTTGATTATGTTGGCTGTTCATTAGACTGTAAGAGCACAAGTGACACTTGTCACATTCTAGGACCTTCGCTAATTTCGTGGTCGAGTAGGAAACAGAATTCTGTTGCCTTATCCACCACCGATTCCAAGGACATTGCACTAGGTATTTATTATGCACAAGCTCTTTGGATGAAGCAAACTTTAGAGGACTTTAGAATTGTACATGACACAATTGAATTAAAATGTGATAATAAAAGTGCAATTGACTTAACATATAGTTCGGTTCATCATTCTAGGTCCAAACACATTGATCGACGAATCTGTGCTCGACGATAACCGAACGACGTTCGACGAATCAACAATGCGAAAATCAGGAGTTCATGGGACACGTTGCGGCAGTTATCACTATCTCCAGTTAGCGATACCCAGTGTTGCCAGACAACAGTCCACGTTCGATGATCAATGAATCTGCGATGTGAAATTGAGCAGTTCGTGGGATACGTGGCAGCAATTACCGATATCGCCAGGTGGCGATACCCAGTGTTGCCCGGCGATATCGCCAATGTATAAAAGCCATTCATTTTTCTGAGGAGAGAAGAACTTTCATTACGTGGAGTGTACCTTCCTGTTTAGACGAACTAGAGAGCTCCAGATTCCAGATTTACTCCATATTCTCAAGAAGGCCGAAGCGCAAAAGATTGACGGGACATACGCAACATTCAAAGCAACCCTGGCTAGGATTCGTCATCATCATCAGGACTTTGTTTGAAGGGAGTTTTTATTCAGGAGTTTTGAATTTGTCTTGTTTTTATTCCTATTGTAAACCTACTATAATCGAGAGGAGAAATCGCCCCCTTATGCGTGATGTTTAAGTCCTTGTGTGGCTTAGGGGAAATTGCCGCCTTATGCGTGGCGTCTAAGTCATTGTGTGGCTTAGGGTAAAATCACCGCCTGGTGCGTGGCGTTTAAGTCCTTATGTGGATTAGGGAGAAATCATTGTCTTGTGTGCAGCATCTAGATCATGGTGGATCTAGGGAGGCTAGTAGTAAGATCTAGGGAGAGATACGCCTTAGCCTATCGGTTCTTGGTAGAATTACCGGTGAAGTCAAAAGTAAATTGTATTTTTCATAAGTTTTTGTCTCTAGCTCTATAGAGATAATTTGTATTCACTTTTAGCACATTTGAAATAAATTGTTATTATTTTTGTTTTTATATATTTCAGAGTGTTCAAGTCTGCTTATGAAAAATTAGTCTTCATTTCATAATTTCATTATTTTTGTTCTCCAAGTAAACTTTGTTTAGTTAAAAAAATTAATTAACCCTTATTCACCCCACTCTAAGGGCACCTTAAGATCCAACACAAATATCACTACCGCTAACTCCAAGTCATGGACGGGATAGTTCCACTCATTGACTTTCAACTGACCTGATCCATAAGTGATCATCTTCCCAAACTGGAGAAGAACACAGCCTAAGCCGCTCTCTGATGCATCACTATAAATTTCAAAGCCGTCTGAACCACATGGCGACGTCAAGATTGGCGCCGTGATCAAGCTAATCTTCGGGTCCTCAAAAGCTCGTACGCACTCCAGCGTCCAAACGAACTTCCGATCTTTCCTTGTTAGTGTGGTATGAGGAAAGGCAATCCACGAGAAGTTTTTTATGAAACGTTTGTAGTAGCCTACTAGTCCAAGGAAACTCCGGACTACTGCTACAGTAGACAACACCGATCACTCCCGTATTGCCACTATATTTGATGGATCCACCGCAATGCCTTCTCCACTCACCATATGGCCAAGAAAGTCCACCGATGATAGCCCAAACTCACACTTTGAGAACTTGGCATAGAGCTTGTTTCTTCTTAGGGTGTGCAACACCATCCGCAAATGGTTTGCATGCTCTACTTTAGACTGAGAGTACACTAAAATGTCATTAATAAAGACGATTACAAATAAGTCCAAGTACTCTCGAAACGTTCAGTGCATTAGGTCCATGAATACTGATGGCGCATTAGTTAGCCCAAACGATATTACTGTGATATCATAATGACCATAGCGTGTTACAAATGCCGTTTTGGGAATGTCACATTCCTGAATCCTCATTATTAATAACCAGACTTAAGTCCAGTTTAGAGTAGACAGTAGATCCCACTAGCTGATCAAACAAATCATCGATCCATGGAATCAGATACTTGTTCTTCTCCGTCAGCTTATTCTGTTCTCGATAGTCGATGCACAAACGCAAGCTACCATCCCTCTTTTTCACAAAGAGGACCGGTGCGCTCCAAGGAGACATACTTGGGAATATATATCCTTGCTCTAGCAATTCTTACAGTTGGACCTTCAGTTTCGCCATTTCCTTTGATGCCACACGGTACGGTGAGCGGGCCACGAGTTTCGCACCTAGCATCGGCTCAATCGAGAAGTCAATCTCCCGCTAGGACGGTATCCCCGGAAGATCCTTAGGAAACACATCAATATACTCTAATATAATCGGAATATCACTCACACTGGTTTTTGGCTCAACAGCCATTATAAGCGTGAAGAATAACTCTGCGCCCTTCCGAACAGCTTTGACGACTTAGAGAACAGATATCAATATTTTGCTCGATCCTCGCATGCCAGTAAATTTATCCTCTAGTTCGATATTCTGTCCCAGTATAATCTCCTTTGAGTTTCAATCTATAAAGGCACGCTGCTCCGAGAGCCAGTCCATACCAAAGATTACATCAAACTCTGATATTGGCAGAACAGATGCTTCCAATTCAAAATCCTGACTTACTATCCGCACCTTAATGCGGCAAGATTGATTTACCCGCATCACGCATCCATTAGGAAACAATATTGATAGGCTCTCTGTCGGCATGCAAGTAGGCACTCCAATCCGAGAGACAAAGTCCTCAGATAAAAACGAATATGAAGTACCCGTATCAAACAGTGCTCTCGCCGGACAGTCCCGAATAAGGACAAAGCCTAATACAAATAAATCATACACAAGCTACACACAAGGTATGAAGTACAAAGGGTAGTAATATAATTTCTTAACTCGTACCTGTGTCGACGTTTCTTTGCTTTATGGCCTCTTGTTGGCCGAGATTGTACACTTGAGGCTGAGCTAGAGTATAGTGGGACGTAGTGGACTCCACCGCCTTTCCCATTTTAGTATATATTGCTCATGCTTTCTTATCACCCTTTGGAGGACCAATTCGACAATCACGGGCAAGGTGTCCTGGCTTGCCTTAGGTATAACAGGTATGCGGGCCTTGCCCCGAAGTTGCTCCAGAAGCAACAATAGAGGGAGCCTATCTAGAAGATTTAAACTTTTACCCCCATTTCCTTCGGTTGTTCGATTTTCCCGGGTGCGATACTTTGAACTCGGGCTTTGTCACAGCCAAGTCCCTTTTTCCTTGCACCTTTTTCATATCTTTCTCCAACGCATGTGCAGTATCCATCAATGCTTGAAATCCTTGGTTCACCAAACTCGAGAGTAGAAATCTCAGCTCATCCTGTAACCCTTAGTAGAACCTATTGGTCTTACACTCTTCTTCAGCAAAGATAGACCCCGCATAGCATCCCAATCTTGTAAACTCATGTAAGTAGGTATCAACGCTACTTTCTCCCTGAGTTAGATGCTGGAACTCATTTTCCATGTCTATGCGCTGTGCCAATGACAGATGCTTTGCCAAGAATAGTCTCGAAAACTTCTCTATCGAGACCTCCATTAGTTGTCTGCCTGCTAAGTGGTGCAGCTCTATTTCATCCCACCAAAGCCGAGCCTCTCCTTCCAGCAGGAAAGTGGCCAAGGTGACTTTATCTTCCTCCTCAGTTCTTATGGCCATCAAAATCCTCTTGACTCGTGTAAGCCAGTCCTCTACCTACATTGGGGATCCTGCCCTCGTGAAAGTAGGAGGATTGAAACTCATAAATTACTTCAGTTGCCATTCTGCTGCTCGTGGATCTACCACAGCCTCAACAGGTGCTGGCCTCACACCAACCTGTATTGGAACCACTGCAGGTTGCGCATGCCCAATAGGTTATGCTTGTATCATCGCAAATAATGCCTCAGCAACTAAGAGCACTGTATCCGCAGAAGGAGGAGGTGTGGGCACGTCAGCTGGTGTCGTACTCTCATCAGAATGCTAGGGCTCAGACTGCCCCGCACCACTTCAAGTCACCTATACGTGTAATAGACACACTTTAACGATTTTGCAAAAGCAACAATAACCTTTTAGGAACGTGCATGTTCCTCAAACAGGTGTATTTTCATTCCTTAGTGGACATTCTTGAGTTCATTTATGTTATAATGGGTCGCACTTACACGTGCTTGCCACCTCGTAAAAGAATTCGACCACGAATTTGCAGGAGGAAGACAAAGACAAGCTGATACCAAATTGTAACACCTTTGTCTGTCACACGAAATATAATAGAGGGTCCGGCCGGGGCCCCAGACCATATTCCACAAACATGCAGCGGGATTACAGGTTAATATCAAAGACCACTTGCACCCTAACTCAGAGTATTCTAGTGGAAGCTTTAAGGGTTACTTGAATACATACCCATTTGAATGTCCATAATATATAAACCACCATTTATATATATAACATGAATGTCAAGGTACAAATACACAAAAATTATGGCCTTAAGGCCTTACGGTAACATTTCATTAGTGTGGATTACAAACATCAGCACGTAGGCCAACCACACATGAAAATAATACACTTTCTTCATTTGGCCTTCAAGGGCCAGCATAGCAGCAGCAAGGGCCTCAACCCGCTATTTCCCGCTCGGCTCTCCAGCACCTACACAAGGACAATCCACCGCGATAGCGGCAAATAAGACAACAGTCAACATTCAGCTCACTAGTTTATAATGACCCTACCCCTTTTCCGGGGCAGTGGTATTCCTTCCCTACAAGCATATCAATTTTTACAAGTAAATATATCACAAGCATGTGCACTCACGTATAGTCCAACATATCACAAATGAATGGCTCAACAACCAAACATTCTGTGCACTCAGGGCACATTTCGGTGTACCAAGTGTTCAGGCCCCACCACCATTCGTAGTCCCAGACTTAATGGCAATACTTGAGCATTTCCAGTCACCACAACCCCCGTACTGAGACTTTAGTATTTACGATGTACAACCTCAGACTCTCATTATGTGATCCTAATGAAGCCAATAACTAGGCACTTAAGTTAAACAACCATAACGCGAACAGAGTTTAGCCTTTTCCCGTTGCTCAAATCATCAATTCAATGTCTAGATTGACGCGGGTCGGCTTCCCCTTGTCCGTTAGGCTCACTGGCCTTTAGGAGCTCGCAACTCACACAATAGCCTCACAGTGTCCCAGAGACAGGCTTTAACATCAAAAGAGTATATGGCGGCTATCGCCAGCGATACTCATTATCGCCAGGCGTTAACCACAGAACTCACTTTCTGTACCAGACCCAGCCAAAACCCTGCAGTAACCTACAGTGCCAGAAATACTAGAGTTTCACAGCACAAATAGCCCACCAAGAGCTATCACCGATGATGATACTCACTGTCGCCCGGTGACATCCATCAGTCCTTCAATATATGACATTTCATGGGTATTTTCCTGGAGTGCAGCTCGAGTACTTCCTGCTACTTCCAGTTCACAGGTACAACCCAGTAGACACCATAAACTACTCATTTATTCTCGGTGTCTTCTCTATTATGCAAAATAAACATCACCAATCCAGACCAACCTATCCAAATGGGCTTCACACGTCATGCTTATTCCGTACTACACATTTCTGGATCTATATGCAAGACTCACTGGGGATTTCCTGAATCGACCAAAAGGAATTCCCTCGATTCTCCACATGTTGGTGGGGGATTCCATGCATATGCCAAAATAAGCACTTCACATGTCCACGAAGGAAGATCATTACCCTTGTAGTCTTCATTAGAGCCATGACCTTGATCGTTAATCCGGATGAAACTGAATGTCACAACTTCCTCTCCGCGGATCTAGCGTCGACTCGCGATTCCGATCACAAGCACGCCTTGGTCAAAATCTCCCCTTGAGCTCCTGGGATTTTCCTCCTCTTCCCTCTCTAGAATTGAGTAAGGGAGTGTGTAAGAAAGAATGAGAATAAAATCTCAAGTCCAGTATTTATCTGGAAGCTACCGCCGCGCGGTAACTACTACTGCCTCACGGTATCATAGGCAATAACTGCTTTGACTAGCCGACGCCGCTATCCAGAACTATCGCTTCGCGTTAATAACTATCGCATGGCGGTAGATCTGTTTCTCGAGAAATGCCTCCGAGATTCGTCGAGAGGCTAGCGCTGCGCGGTAACAACTATCACTTGGCGATAAGTCGGTTACTCGAGAAATCCTTCCCGATATTCGTCGAAAGGCTAGCACGGCGTGCTAACTACTATCACCCTGGTGATAACAACCCAAGCCCTAGGTCTCATAATTCACTGGTTTATCGCCGGCGATAAGACTATTGTCGCGCGATAACCTCCAATGATCACTTCTCCTTTTTAGGGTGTTACATAAGGTGCCACCTGAAGGAATACACTCCTGTGAAGAATGGACCTAAGGTGATCTTTGGAGGTTCAGACAGAGGAGTTACCAAAGGTTATGGTATGATCACCAATGACATAGTCTCCATTACAAAAGTAGCTTATGTGGAAGGGTTGAAACACTATATGATCGACATAAGTCACACTACTAGAAAATAGACCTTTAGCCACATTTTTTTTGCCACGGGGGAAAACCGTGGCTAATAATGAAGTATTAGCCACGGTAACTATTCCACGGCTAATAAGTTACTATTAGCCACAAATGATTAATTCGTGGCAAATAAAAACGTTTTTGCCACGGTTTGCCTATTTTGTGGCTAATACTATTAGTATTATCCACGGAAACCTAATCCGTGGCAAAAAAGGGTATTTTTTAGTCCCACACTGCCAGTTAAAACTTCTATTTCGGGTTTATATTGTTCATTCCGCAATAAATGTTTGCATTAAGTTGGGCTCGCGGGCGGGCGGACCGTGGGACGCGGGCGGCGGGCGGCGGGCGGCAGGCGGCCGGCGGCGGGCCGCGGGCCGCACCGACAGAATCTTTTTTATGTGAGGAAAGAAGGAGCTTTTAGCCACAACAATTGAACCGTGGCAAAAAAGGAGCTTTTAGCCACGACAATTGAACCGTGGCTAATAATTGCTGAAAACAGGCCCTTTAGCCACGATTTTAATTCGTGGCTAAAATTCATGGCTAAAACTTATTTGCCACGGATTTAGCGTGGCTAATACTATTAGCCACGCTCACATTTCCCACACCCATTTTCCATGGGTAAGCCGTGGCTAAAAGGCTTTAGCCACGGTTTTAGACTTTTAGCCACGACAATCTGTCGTGGCTAAAAGTCTGTTTTCTAGTAATATGAGTTATGTCATTATTTTCCACAAGGATGAGTGTCTGATCAAACGGTAAAGTGACCAAGAGGTCATATTGACAGACAGTAGAAGTTGAAATATATATTGTTTAAACTTTTTATGTTTAAGTACAGACTCACTAGTATGTCTTGTAGCAAATGAAAAAGTCTTATATTGTGTGCAATGGCACAAGAACCTTGCTCACTTGAACTACAAGACAAGTAACAAGCTCTTCAATGAAGGGCTAGTCAGAAATGTACTCAATACAAGATGCACCAAGGAGGGCATTTGCTCTACATGTCAAAAGGGCAAGCAGACCAAAGCATCCTTTAAGGGCATTGGGGCTAAAGACTCTGAGAGGTGTTTGTACCTCTTACATATGGACTTATTTGGTCCTATGCCAGTTCACAGTCTAGGTAAGAAAGTCTATACACTTATGATAGTTGATGGATATTGCTTATTCGCTTGGTTTTTCTTTCTAAAAAAAAGTCAGAAACCCTTGGCATCTTTGTGACCTTTGTTAGGCAAATTCAAAATGAAAAGGATAGTTCTGTGGTCAAAATCAGAAGTGACAATGGTACTTTGTTTCAGTCTGATGACATGACAAAGTTTTGTGAAGAATAAGGGATTCACCTGGAGTTTTCTTCTCCAAGAACTCCCCAGCAAAATGGGATAGTTGAGGGGAAAAATGTAACTCTCACAGAAGTTGGCAGGTCACTACTCAGTGACACCCCTATCTTAGATTACTTCTGGGCTTAGGCAGTGAACACTGCTTGTCATGTCCTGAATAGAGCTTTTATGAACAAGTATTATAAGAAGACTCCCTAAGAGATTATGAAAGGCAGAAAACTAAATCTAGTGTATCTCAGGATCTTTGGAAGCAAGTGCTTTGTGCTCAATAATGGGAAGTCATACTTGACTAAGTTTTCTGCCAAATCCTATGAAGGAATTTTTGTTGGGTACAATAACCATAGCAAAGCCTATAGAGTCTACAACTTGAAAAATCTGATTGTAGAAGAGTCTATTCATGCTGGATTTGATGAATCATCAATGATTAATAGTGAACTGCCTAGCTCCTCTAGATCTACAATTATAGAGTTGGAGATGGAAAATATGACCATCAAGAACCCTCCTACTACCCAAGAGGAAGAAGATGTTGTGTGCATTCCTGAAGAAGAATAATGCACACAGGACATGGATGAAGACCAACATGATCCAACTATTGAAGTTCAAGATACTGAGAATAGATTGCCAGCAGCTGTCAGGCATTTGAAGGATCATCCAAGATATCAAATCATTAGTGATACTAGCCAAGGGGTTACAACAAGGAGCTTAAGCCTCAACATTGCTATGTACTCCAGCTTTCTGTCTCAAGTTGAACCTAAAAGGTTTAGAGATGTAAACATAGACCCATTTTGGATTGTGGCTATGCAAAAAGAACTGAACCAGTTCAAGAGATGCAAGGACTGTAAGCTGGTTTCCAGACCACAAGGACATAACATCATTGGAACCAAGTGAATTTACATGAAGAAACTTGATGAAAATGGTGTTATAATTAAGAATAAAGCTAGACTGATGGCCAAGGGATACAAGTAAGAGGAAGATATTTATTTTGATCAAACCATTGCACTAGTAGCTAGATTGGAAGCTATAAGACTTTTCCTGCATATGCTGGACATAAATGATTCAAGGTCTACCAAATGGATGCAAAGTTAGCTTTCCTAAATGGTGACCTAAAATAAGAGGTCTATGTTGAGCAACCCTTAGGTTTTGTTAACTCTAACTTTCCTGATTATGTTTAATAACTTAGAAAGGCTTTATAGGGGTTGAAGTAAGCCCATATGGCATGGTATGAAATCTTGTCTAGCTTT
Organism: Platanthera guangdongensis; assembly: GCA_039583875.1. Classification (NCBI taxonomy): domain Eukaryota; kingdom Viridiplantae; phylum Streptophyta; class Magnoliopsida; order Asparagales; family Orchidaceae; genus Platanthera; species Platanthera guangdongensis. Next base: position 166,295,176 of record CM077166.1, read on the forward strand.
CTCGTTGAGAACAAATTCTCAAGGGAAAAGATATACAAGACATTATTCCTAAGAGAAGTCAAGGGTAAGATCATCCTAGTCCAAATTTATGTAGATGACATAATATTTGGGTCTATTGATGATGGCCTCTACAAAAAGTTTGCTAAACTTATGCAAGGGAAATTTTAGATGAGTAGTATGGGTGAACTCAAGTACTTCTTGGGCTTCCAAGTAAGACAGTTTGAGAATGAATTATCCATCTCTTAGTCTAAGTTCTCTAAGGAGTTAATTAGAAAATTTGGAATGGAGAGTGCCTCCATAATGAAAACTCCTATGGCATCAAATGTGTTATTAGACAAGGATGAGATAGGGAAACCTGTTGATGAAACCTTGTATAGAGCTGCTGATCCAAGAATATTCTAGATTGTGGTAGAAGGACCCCACATTCCGACTCAACCATCAGCTTTGAATCATATAGTCATGATCCCCAAGAAGATGATGGACTTGACTAAGGATGAAATTGCCTTAGTCTCTCTTGATAAGAAGGCAAAGAACATCATCGCAAGTGTAGTGGACGACTCAATGCTTCAGAATCTATTCCACTGTAAATATGCCAAAGAAATATGGGATTGCCTAGTTGTGCTGATGGAAGGGGAAGAAGAAGTTAGAGATGACCGCAGATCGTTGCTGAATCAGGAATACAAAGCATTTAAGCAAACATCAAATGATAGTATTGCTGACAGCTTCAAGAAGTTATTTAAGATAGTAAATGGCCTCAGGAACTATGTTCAAAATTTCACCAATGGCGAAAAAAGACAGGTTTCTCAGATCCCTGACAAAAGAATGAGACTCTAAGATGGTTGTCATCAGGGAGTTTGGAAAGTTGCCTGAGACTGACCCTCAGAACCTTTTTGTGAAATTGCTCTCCTACAAACAACAAATGAACACCAGAAAGAAGGAAGAGCAAAGCAGCCATACCTCCAGCAAAGAGAAGTCGGTGGCCCTAAAAGCTATAGGTTCAAGGAAGTCCAAAGTTATTTCACTAGTAAGGACTCATGCTCCTGACACCCTAGAAGACTCCGAGCCTAGCACATCTGGCTTTGAGCTATAAGATGGAGAGTTCTCGTTAATATCTAAGCAGTTCAAGAAACTACTCAGCAAGAGGAGACCGATGAAGAATCAGTCATCCTTGTCTGAGTTCAGGAAATCTCATCGTGATGGTGACCGTTCGAGAAAAAGCTATAACTGAGAGGACAGGTATAAATCGAAACAGAACAAACATTTTTCCTCTGATGTTATGTGATATTGTTGCAACAGGACTGGTCATATGATTGATGAATGCCCATACAATAAGAAGGAGGGCTCGAAGAAAGAGGAGAAAAGATCCTTCAAGGGCAAGAGAAAAGAAGAAAAAAGCTTCGTCGCCAAGAAGTCCAAGATTCTCAGCGATAGTGACTCAAGTGGGTCGAGCTCAGAGAATCAGGAAGCCTAATTCGGGTTCATGGCTCAATCAGATGATGAAGTTGGTGACTTAGAGTATCACTGGAATGTAAACTTACACACGATACTTGTTGGGTCCATTGCCCATAATATCCCATATTTGAAGAAGTCAATCATGTCAATGATATATATAAAGTTGTATTTGATGTATGTTTAAGTTCATGTATGCAGGTTAGTCCTTGAAACATTGATATGACAGGTATTCCAAGTGATGTGACAGGTGGTCACAAAGTAAAGATGTGGAGGGACAAAAATCTGTCTAAGTCCACAGGCATTGAGTGAATCCAGTTCACTCAGCGCCAGATGCAAGGGAAGATGCTGGATAGGCTGGAAATCGCCTAAGTCCACAGACATTGAGTGAAGTCTACTCACTCAACTCTAGGTAAGTAAAAGCGTTGAGTATATCTTGGTTAGTCTAAGACTAACTATTTGCTAGACTAAAATGTGGCCAAGTCCACATGCATTGAGTGTACTCTACTCACTCAACACCATACAACTAAAAGTATTGAGTAATGCTGAACCTGTCAAAGCCTAAGAAGAAACAGGCAGAAATGTGGCTAAGTCCACAAGCGTTGAGTGAAGTCTACTCACTAAATGTCATACAACATAAATCATTGAGTATAGCTCAGACAGTCAATGCAACAAAAAATCTGTGTTGATATTTGACTAAGTCCACAGGCGTTGAGTGAAGCTTACTCACTCAATTCCTTGTGATAAAAAGCGTTGACTGAACCTAAGTCAGTTAGAGACTGTGATTTCACAGAAATTTGGCTAAGTCCAAATGCGTTGAGTGAAGCTTACTCACTCAACGCCAAGTGACTAAAATATAATCTAAGTGATATGACATTGAGTGAAGCTTACTCACTCAACGTCAAGCGACAGAACTCCAGTTAAGCAGTTTGACATTGAGTGAAGCTCAATCACTCAACGGCCAGAGACAGAAAAATTTTCTAAATGTTTTGGCATTGAGTGAAGGTTGCTCACTCAACGCCTAGTGACAAAATTATTGGCTAAGGCCAAATGCGTTGAGTGAAGGTTATTCACTCAATGCCTTAGATAGACAGAAATCTATCTAAGTGTTTTGGCATTGAGTGAAGCTTACTTACTCAACGCCTATACTAATGATATTTGATTTTGGCTAAGTTCACATAATGGTGATGTCAGCAAAGTCAACAAGTCAATTGAGTTCAAATTAAGTGCGGGAAAGCTACAGAACATGACAAACACTGCCAGAAGTCTACTGTACGTCTTCCACCGTTAAAGTAAGATGCAGCTGTCAGCTGCAGGTGGTCCCCACAAGCTTCCTGATTTCGTTAATCGGCGGAAGATAAAAGGGATAGCTCCTGGATGTTGAAAGCAACTTTTAGGGTTTTACTCAACAAGAAAAAAAGCGGCTGGACTTCATCTTCCTCGCCATTGCTGCTGAGAAAAAGCTTGAAGTCTTCCAACATAACAAAAAGTTCAGTTAGCTATAGCATTTTCTTTTGCTACAATAACATCAGAAATACTTCTCATAAAGAAAGAAAGGAGAACCTTCAGTCTTCTGCAGGTTTAGTTAGCTATTTGAAGAGATCAAGAGCAGTAGATCTTTAGTCTTCTACAACAAGTTCAGAAACTACATTCTGAGTTACTTCCAACAAAGGCAACCTTCTATTGAAGAATATCTACCTGCTGTTGTGAAGAAAGATAGAGCTAAGATAACTCAGCTCTAGGTGTTGACACGGAGAAATTTCTCTGTGTCAAATTAATTAAAACAATTTTTTTTTCTGTAGTATCCTTTTTGGATCTGAGATGTAAGGCCTTTGTCCTGAGGTAAGGCAAATGTTTCTAAGCTGTAGGAGAGTGTTACTCTATAAGTGTAGGATCCATCTTGGATCTGAGGTAGGTGATCTTTTGATCACTGAGCTGTAGGGCTTTTGAGCCTGAGGTAGGAGAGTCATTCTCTCTAAGTTGTAGGGCACTTGTTCCTGATCTATAGGATCCTTTGGATCTGAGGTAGGGCCTTTGGGCCTGAGCTATAGGAGAGTCATTCTCTTTTAGGTAGGAGCAAGTTTGCTCTGAGGTAGGGATGTCCTCCCAGCCTGAGTGGTAGTGCTTTTAGCCTGAGGTAGGTGATTGGTTGATCACTGAGTTGTAGGGCCATGTGCTTGAGCTGTAAGTCTTGGAGGAGACTGAGAGATCCTGAGGTATCTGAGGTGTAATCTCTTTGAGTTGAGTTTTGGAGAAGTTCCTTGTCTAACTGAAAGTTAGAATGGTGGGAGGAGAGTGGATGTATACATAATCTGGGGAACCATTATAATATCTGTGTGTGATTTTCTGTAGTGTTTATTTATTATAGGTTCTTGAAAGCTATTAAATGCTAACACACTAAGAACTTAAGGAAGAAACTTAAAGAAAGTCATAAGATACCAACAAACCTATTCACCCCCCCTTTAGGTTGCAAGCTACCTTGAAAACAAAGAGTTTTAAGTGGTATCAGAGAGAGGATGCTCAAAGAGGATTTAACAATCTGAGTGATCTCCAAGGGTAGCTATAACTCTATACTTATGTGTTATGGAGAGAGCCATAAGGAGCTATGTTCCATAAAACTCCCCATCTAGAGAAAGGAGAATTTTGGAATCTAGAAAGAGAGGTTCCGGCTATTTATGCAAGCCTATGACCCTAGGATCTTTGTGATAAAGGTGGGACCCTTCATCCCTATGAAGATCTCTATTCTAGATGCAAATGTCTAGACACCCAAGACTTATTCAGAAATGAACAAGGATGAGGTCATGTTGGCTGCCTTGGACAAGAGAGCCCAGAACATCATAGTCAGTGCTATTGATGATTCTGCCTTTCAGAACATAATCCACTGCAAGACCTCCAAAGAGATGTGAGATGACCTTGTGGTCTACTTGGATGGTACTGAAGAGATAAGAGATGATATAAAGTTCATGCTCAACCAGGAGTATGAAGCTTTTAGGCAATCCTTGAAAGAGAACATAGCTTCTAGCTATGAAAGATTTTTTAGGATCATTAAAGAACTGAGGACATATGGGAGGGTATTCAGTTATTATGAAATAAATGATAAGTTCCTAAGATCTCTCACTAGAGACTGAGATACTAAGATTTGTGTCATAAGAGAGGTGGTCAAGCAGAACAAAAAGTTTAGTTTCCTATAGCATTTTATTTTGCTACAATAAGATCAGAAATACTTTTGATAAAGAAAGCAAGGAGAGCTTTTAGTCTTCTGGAGGTTCTGTTAGCTGTTTGAAAAGCTCAATACTAATAGATCTTCAGTCTTCAACATCAAGTTCGGAAACTACATTCTGAGTTACTTTCAGTAGAGGCAGCCTTCTATTGAATAATATCTACCTACTGTTGTGAAGAAAGATAGAGTTGAGATAACACAACTTTAGGTGTTGCCGCAGAGAAATTTCTTTGTGTCAAATTAATTAAAACAACTATTTTTTGTAGGATCCTTTTTGGATCTGAGATGTAGGTCCTTTGGCCTGAGGTATGGCAAATTTACCTGAGCTGTAGGAGAGTGTTAATCTCTGAGTGTAGGATCCAACTTGGATCTGAGGTAGGTGATCTTTTGATCAATGAGCTATAGGGATTTTAAGCCTGAGGTAGGAGAGTCATTCTCTATGAGTTGTAGGGCACTTGTGCCTGAGCTATAGGATCCTTTAGATCTGAGGTAGGGCTTTTGGGCCTTAGTTGTAGGAGAGTCAGTCTCTGTGAGGTAGGAGCAAGTTTGCTCTGAGGTAGGGATGTCCTCCCAGCCTGAGTGGTAGTGTCTTTAGCCTGAGGTAGGTGATTGGTTGATCACTGAGTTGTAGGGCCATGTGCCTGAGCTGTAAGTCTTGGAGGAGACTGAGAGATCCTGAGGGATCTGAGGTGTAAGCTCTTTGAGTTGAGTTTTGGAGAAGTTCCTTGTCTAAGTGAAAGTTAGAATGGTGGGGGGAGAGTGGATGTATACATAATCTGGGGAACCATTATAACATCTGTGTGTGCTTTTCTGTAGTGTTTATTTATTATAGGTCCTTGAAAGCTATTAACTGCTAATACACTAAGCACTTAAGGAAGAAACTTAAAGAAAGTCACAAGATACCAACAAACTTAATCACCCCCCTCCAGGTTAGAAGATAACTTGAAAATAAAGACTTTCAATACTCTCGGAATCGGACACGTCCACTAATGGTCACGAAGGCTACTCTTCTGAAGAGGGCGAGTCTGAGTTAATGGTTCAGCATGAGAACCTTTTGAAGGCTTTTGACAAATGCCGAAAGGTAGTCAAAAAGCAAGTAAAAGATATTGCTTCTCTCATGGCAGTGGAATCATGCCTGGGGGAGAAAATTGCTGAATTGACTTCTCTCAAAAGTGAAGTTCACTCCTTGCAAGAGGAACTGAAAAGCTTGGCTGAAATATTAAGTCAAAAAGAGAAATATCTTGATGAGCTGGAAGAAAAGCTTTTGGTGGTGTGAAAACTTGTTGAGATTTCTCTAAGCCGAAGACTGTTCTCCCTCTCATTGATGAGTTCTCAGCCCCGAAGAAGGGTAGTGGTCTTGGCCACGTAGTTGGAAAAAGTAAGGCTGCCAAGAAAGTCAGTGCCAAGGAAAAGGGGAAGGCTAATCTAGGTCAACCCTCGTTTAGGAAGGTAATCTTTCCAACGAATAAGTTTGACCTTGAGTCGTCCTACGGTCATCTTGCTAGGCCTACTTATGTAGAGCCCAAGAAGAGATACCAGGGATGAACATGTCCCCTATACTATGGTGCCAGTGTTTTTAAAGCACCTTATGAAGAGATAGAACTCAAGAGTTATGGTCTGTATATTTATGGACATGACCATAAGAGGGCACCAAAAGCCAAAAATTTTGTACCTAAGGCAAAGGATATGGAGATGCCTTGTGTATGCTGTAATTAGGAGGCTTCCACCTCTAAGTATGTTGCCCATGCTAGACCTCACGTTCAAAAGGTAAAGCAGGAGTACAAGATAAGGTACAACAGGTTTGACTGTTGGTGCTGCGACAAAATTGGTCATTTTGGCTTAGATTGCTGGTACAACCCTACTAATTTTGTAACTCTACAAGTTAACCATGCGAGGCCGACCACTCGCAGAATTAATGTTCCTGGTGGTGTTAAGCTGATCAGGAACCAAGGACCCAAATACGTTTGGGTTCCTGAGGTAAAATGATTTATGATTGCAGGTATGTCCAAATGCCAACAAAAATCCCATCTGGTATTTGGATAGCGGATGCTCTCGGCACGTGACCGGGACAAGAAGCCTGTTTCTTGATTTCACCCAGTCAAAGACGGATAAAAGTCATCTTTGGATGGTCAGACCGGGGAACTACTAAAGGCTATGGTATGATCTCCATCAGAATAGTCTCTTTCACAGATGTGGCTTATGTTGAAGGATTACACCATAGTCTTATAAGCATATGTCAGATATGTAATAAAGGATACATCTTTGAGTTCTACAAGGACAAATGTTTGATAAAATCGTCTGCAAATTTGGAGACGGTCTTAACAGCCACTCGGAGCAGAAATATTTTCTGTTTAAATTTTCTTTGTTTAGACAATTGTACACCAGTATATTTTATTGCAAAAGATAGTGCGTCTCTTTATGACTAATGACACAAGAGATTAGAACATATTAATTTCATAACTATAAATATATTATTTTCTCACAACTTACTGCGAGATGCCCCCAACATTAAGTGTCTTAAATAGAGTCTATGTCACTCATGCCAAATGGGTAAAAAGATAAGGGCTACATTCAAGGGCATTGCTGAAAAGGATTCTTCAAGAAGTTTATACTCGCTTCATATGGACTTATTCGGTCCTATGCCTATTCATAGTTTATGAGGTAAGGTCTACACGTTAGTAATTGTTGATGACTACTCTCATTTTAATTGGGTGTTCTTTCTGAAACACAAGTCGGACACCTTCGACACTTTCACAAATTTTGTCCGACAAATTCAGAACGAATTAAACTGCTTAGTGGTCAAAATCAGAAGTGACCATGTAATAGAATTTAAGTTTGGTTCCATGACAGAATTTTGTGGAAGTCAAAAGTATATTTCATGAGTTTTCCTTCCCGCATACTCCACAGCAAAATGGAGTTGCTGAGAGAAGGAATAGAACCCGAATTATGAAGCATGTACGACTATGCTGAACAACACTTCACTTCCAGAGTACTTCTAGGCTGAAGCAGTCAACACAGCTTGTCACATGCAAAGTAGAGCACTTATCAACAAAAACTATCGTAAGACCCCCTATGAGCTATTAAAGGACAGAAAACTAACTGTCCTATTTTAGAATCTTTGGAAGTAAATGCTTCATACTTAATAATGGGAAGTATTACCGCCCGAAGTTTAGTGAAAAATGTTTTGAAGATATTTTTGTAGGTTATAGTTGTCATAGTAAGGCATATAGTATCTTCAATAAGAAATCTCTGGTGGTAGAAGAGTCAATTCATGTTGTATTTGATGAGATAAGCCTGCTCCAAAGCAGCTCGTCTAGTATTATTGGTGTAGGTGCAGGTACCAAGTTCAAGGAACTAAGCTTGGATGAAGCTGTCAAGGAAGAACTTCCTAGCTCGGTCAAGATCGTCGATCCAGGCTTGGTGGATGAAGAACAACAAGATAAACCAACCCCAAAGGATGGATGTTGCAGAACCTACGGGTGGTAGAGGAAGAAATCTCGTATTCAGACACCTAAGAGATCACCCAGTTGATCAAATAATTGGAGAGCCAGGCAACGATTTTAGAACTAGAAGAGGTACAGCTAATGAGATTATGCATCTTATTTTTCTGTCTCAGGTTGAGCCGAAGAAGTTCGAAGAAGCAAACAAGTATGTTTCTTGGATTTTGACAATGCAAGAGGAGCTCAATCAGTTTGAACATTGCAAAGTCTAGGAGTTGGTACCCAGGCCCAAGAGACATAACGTGATCGGCACCAAGTGGATCTTCAAAAACATGCTTGATGAGAATGGAGTCATTATCAATAATAAAGACAGGCTTGTAGATCAAGGATACAGACAAGAAGAAGAGATCGACTTCGACCAGACCTTTGCTCTAGTGGCCAGGCTCGAGGCGATCAGGTTATTTCTTGCGTATGCTGCCCTCAAAGGCTTCACCGTCTACCAAATGGGTGTGAAATTAACTTTCCTAAATGGAAAACTAAAAGAGGAAGTATACGTAGCACAACCCCCAAGTTTTTTGATTCAAATTTCCCTGATCATGTTTATTTCTTAAATAAAGCTCTATATGGTTTAAAGCAAGCTCCCCGAGCTTGGTATGAGACGTTGTATAGCTTTCTTCTTGAGAACAAGTTCATAAGAGAAAAGATAGAAAAGATATTATTTTTTAGGGAAGTAAAAGACAAGATTCTGCTAGTGCAGATCTATGTCGATGACATCATATTTGACTCTACAGAAGACAACCTTTGAAAGAAGTTTTTCAATCTTATGCAAGGGAAGTTTGAAATGAGCAGTATGAGGGAGCTGAAGTATTTCTTAGGACTTTAGGTGAAGAAATCTGAAGATGGAATTTTCATCTCTCAGACGAAGTTCACCATGGAGATTCTTAAGAAATTCAGAATGGAGAATGCAACCTCTATGAGGAATCAAATGGGTTCAACTATGTCTCTGGACAAGGATGATTAAGGGAAAACTTTTGATGAAACCAAGTACAGAAGCATAATTGTATCCTTGCTCTACCTCACTGCTAGTAGACCAGATATCATGTTTTCAACATGCGTCTGTGCTAGATTTCAGGTGAACTTAAAGGAATCTCACTACGTTGCTGCAAAGCGAATTTTAAGATACCTTAAGGGTACACCCAATCTTGGCTTATGGTACCCAAGAAATAATGATGTCAAGCTAATTGGTTTTTTAGATGTCGATTTTGCAGGAATCAGGGATGACAGGAAAAGCACTTCCGGGACATGCCAATTCCTTGGAAGATGACTTATTTCATGGAGCAGTAAGAAGCAAAATTGTGTGCCAACTTCCACAGCCGAGTCAGAGTATATCTCTGCGGGCAGTTGTTGCGCACAAATTCTATGGATCTGTAATCAACTTGAGGACTACAACTTGAAGTTTAAAGAAACTCCGATATATTGTGACTCATCTAGCGTAATTACGATCACAAATAATTCAGTCTCTCACAGTCAGACAAAGCACTTTGAGGTGCGATACCACTTCATCCGGGAGCATGTGGAGAATAAGGATTAGCCCTCAGCTATGTCCCGACGGATAAGCAGATCGCGAATATTTTCACGAAACCGCTGGATGAGCCCAAGTTCTCGTTCTTCAAAACGGAACTAGGTATGCTGAACATAGACTCATGATGAAGACCAAGCAAGCAAGAACGCGCCCGAGAATTATCTCACAAGTCAGAAAATGTTCCCAAGGTAAATTCGTTGAGTATCGAAGCTTAAGTCGCTGATTCGTCGGATATTCAAGCGATAATCACCAAATCGGACTCGACCACCAGTGATTCTCATTGAATTCAACTTAGGACAAAATTTCAAATGTATATATTGGATCCAAAGAGCCACAAATTTAGGTACGCCCCTTCTAGACAATTTTAAAATTATATATATATATATATATATATATATATATATATATATATATATATATATATATATAGTCTAGGGGCAACCACACAGTCCAATTCGTCGAAACCCTCAAGTCGACTTGCCGAATCAGAAATCATGAAAGTTCTTCTTTAATTAGGGTTGTGAATGTCTTCCTAACCCTAGCTGACAGTACAACAAGGGTTTCCCGACGATTTCTTCTCGTGCTGTGTTCCTGAAACCATGTTATCGCCGATTGCAACAATTATTTAAATCCATTCTACAACAGTATAAAAATCAGACTGCAGAGTTTTCGATTTTCCATGGCTCCTTGAAGCACCAGCGGATTGCTAGGGGGAGGAGAACTTGTTCGAACAGGATTTGCCTCCACCTCTGATGAATTCCGCAACATTATCCTCATGTTGGAGACCGTCAGACTCTCCTTCATCCTAGAACATCCATGCAAGGTTCTGGACAAGGAATTTCTTGAATTCTTCCATAATGCCAAGCTCCGTCATGAAGATACAGTCATCAAGAGCAAGGTTAAAAAGACCAAAGTAAAAGTGATACCGTCACTTCTCTCTAGGTACTTGCGGCTTCCTACATGTGATGAGGCCGATTACTTTGACGAGGATGACTTCTCCAGAGCTCTTCTATTCTGTGGATTACCCTGAGGTACAAAAGCAGTTAAGCATAAAGGGAAGAATGAAGAAGGCAAGCTTCTCTCCGACATCATGGGTAAAGTGTTCTTGTGCAAGACTGGGTCACACGACTATCTCTCCACCGAGATGTTCAAGACCCTTGTTGCCATCATCTGTAAGAAGAAACTTGATTGGGGTGCCTTGTTGTTTGAGAAAATCAAGGACAGCATTCGCACTCCCAACTTTGGGAGGATTATCAACCTGTACCTAAATTAGCTGGATGGTGATAGGTTTTATATGAACAAAGGTGTTCCTATCCATCACCTCAAGAAGATAGACTCATCTATATTCTCAAGGTGGGATAGGAGGATCACTAGGCCAGGGGGAGCATCAGATTTGGCTTTGGAGGAGGCAGAACATGCTCCTGAGATCAGGATTACCTCTGCACACCCCAATAAAATTCTTGAAAGTTCGATGGCAGGAATCGAGGGGGAGACAGTTGACACACAAGTGGCCACTAGCATAGTGCCCTCGAGTGTGCCTTCAGACTCAGTGCCAGAAGTTCCAAAGTCAGTTATTACAGTTCTAAAGCCAAAGAATTTGATGATAGAGGTTACCAAGTTGGCTCAGATTGCTATTGAAGAATTGGTTCCTAAGGAGGTAGAGGCTGATACTGTTGCTGAGAATGAGGTTGTTGTTGATGATGATGATGAGGATGCTGCTGCTGAAGATGACTTTGAAACTAATGATGCTACTGCTAATGACCTAACAGTTGATGATTATATGGTTGAGAGTGCTGTCGATGAGATGAGGATTGATTCTGATAAGACCAAAGTTGCTGATAATGTGGATGTTGCTTCTGAAATAGTGGTAGTAAAGAATTTGATCTTCATCTTCTGAAGGCGAGGTAACTAGTCCTTCTATATCAGCTACTACTGAGGTTGCTAGATTATTGTGCAACCTGGAGAAAAGGATAGGCAAGATGCCTGATGCACCTCCTGTTGCTGCAGAGGAGGTTGTGGATCTTTCTGATGAGGAGGGAGTTGGAGAGGAGCAGACTCCAGCTCTTTCTGCTGCTGTAGATCATGTTACAACTTCCAGAGCTCATTTATCTCTAATAGATGAGTCGTCCAGTGAGGATCTGCCCAGCACTCCCATTCCTGAGACCCCAGCTTTGACAGCTGATAGTATAATATTGCAAAGCATAGATGCGATGCTGGCCAAGCAGAAAGCATATTTTGATTCCTCGATGCAGAAAATGCTGAAAAAGGTAAAAGAAACAGAAAGAAATTTGAACAACGACCTAGCTAGGGTTAAAGTCAGATTCGACAAGCTAGATGCCAAGTTAGACTCCTGGTTTACCCAAGGTGGAAAAAGAGTTGATTTTGTTATGAAAGATTTAGAGAGCAATCAGAAGGTGATGTGCAATGTAGATACAAATGCCAAAACTATGATTGACGGTCATAATAGAGCAATGACACATTATGATGATAGCATGCAAGCCTAGGCAAATACTTTGGCTGAAGTATTCAGAAAGGGGGAGGATTCCTTGGAATCTAAGGTGGTAGATTAGGTCAACGCGCTTGAAGAAGCAATGTTAGCAAATTTTAAAGGCCTTAATGACTACAGTTATGATAACTATGCATGGCTTCATAGTCAGTTGACAGGACATCGAGTACCTATTGTGCCTGTACCAGCACATGATGAGACTCATCCTGCCCAGGATTACTCTCTGTACTGGTCAGACACACAAGATTTTTCTCATGAGGTTAGTGCTGTTGCTACTGCTGCTGAGGCTCCAGAGGTTGAATTGTTGACGACTTCCCTCCTCCGGTTTACAAGCATAGAAGATATTGCGAAGGCCCATCTGTAATAAGGTCAAAGCCAAGTCGAGCAGAGCCAAACAAAGAGATGGAAGAGGTGTGGAGCCCAATTTCTAGAGGAATCATCTTAGACACATTCTCCTTGGTCGATCTTGGTGGTGAAAAACATCAGCACCACTATGATCAAGAAGAATGGAACAAGTACAAGCTGTCCTGCACAAAAAGAAGAATTCACTTTAGAAATCATAGAGATGCTGATCTGATGCCTCCAGCCCCTCCAAAGTACTTTTCAAAGACAAAGGATTATTTTGACAGGCAGAGACTGAAGAGGCAGAGCAAGCAGACTTAACAGACTTATCTTATGTGTTTTATGTTGTGTGTTGTGGGTTGCCCCCATCCTAAAACAATGAAAAATTTGATATATATATATATATATATATATATATATATATATATATATATATATATATATATATATATATATATATATATGTGTGTGTGTGTGTGTGTGTGTGTGTGTGTGTGTGTGTATGATTTTTTGATTGACTGTGAATGAGCCTTCAAATTTTAATTTCATTTATCATTTCAAGTCTTTATGTGTTATTTTTTATGTACAATTCACCTTAGCTTATAGGGTTCTGGCTTCTTCAAATAGTCAGAGTTTGTTTGGTATTGTATCCATAATAACTCAGATTTGAAGAAGGGCCCAGTTAAGCTAAGATGAATTATGACGGTATTTGATGTTGTCTTTTGAATATGTACTTGCAGGTTTTCATTGCTAAGTACACACCAATGTCAGGTTATAGTGGGACAGTAAACATAGGACTTCACAATATAATTCCTCATTATATAGGCCAATGTGTTGACTCACCTATAATATCTGTATTTGGGTGTACGTCTATCCCAAGTACAAGAGAAGGCTCAAGGATGGTCAAGGCTTAAATTCAGAATGACAGGAATTTCTCCCAAGTAAAATTCGTCGAGTATGGTTTGGAATACTCATCCAATTCATCGAGTATCAGCTTAATACTTGTTGAATTTGTCGTGTATACCTACCCATACCCTTCGAATCCATCTTTTATACTTAGGGTAAATTCGCTGAAGAATTGAAAAATCTATGAAGTAAAATTCGCTGAGTAACGTCATGCATACTCGTCAAATTCATCGAATGTATCTAATGATACTCACCAAATTCATCGAATATGCTAATTGATACACGCCGAATTCATCGAGTCCAGTTGACGCTACTTCTCTAGATTTTATCAAGTCTTATTCGTCGAATATCAATGCGTCAAGAGCATTGAGTCATCTCGACGATATTTTTCGATTGCTGCGCTTGGCGTTGAGTGAACAAAAGGCGTTGAGTTTGTCACAACCCACATTTTTTCCGAATTTAAATGAATATAAGAGTAAGAGAAATCATGCGCCATGATGCCACATCGTGCAGCATATAACTACAAACGTTCAGACAAACTCCAATCCTAACACAATTTATGAAAATACAATATTATAATGTGAAGAAAACATATTTTAAGTTAAGTTTTGAATGGTCGTATCCCTCGGCTCTGTGGATCAGCAAGTCCACAACTGAAAATATAAGTTTACGCTGCGGAAAATACCTTGTTTATATTAATTGACATCCTACATGAGCAAAACATCCATGTAGGATAACTCATGGTATGTAAAACTCTAAATTTAGTATAAGTATGAAAATAGCTTTTACGTTCGCCAAATATAATGATGTTAGTATTGAAAAATGACATATATGAGGTTATAGATGTAATACTTTTATAATTTAAAATATCTAACATGCAATCTAGCATAAAACCTTAGAGAGCAAGAAAATACAACAAGTCATACAGAAAAATACTTAGCAGCTAGCAAGTACTTAACATTATACAAAAAATCCAGTGGGCTTCAACAACCTAACAAGAACCCACTAACAGATATGCATGTCTCAACAAAAATAAAACAACACACTATCTCAAAACTGGTGAGGAAAAGAGACAGCTGCAGAGTACCAGCCAAAAATAAAGCTTAGCCGCTCAACCAGCTACTTCTCTAAACCTGAGGCATTAAAGGAGAGAACACCTCAGCAAGAAAGAAAATACAAGTAGAGATTAAAGATCAAAAGGTTAGCAATAAACCAAAAGAGGAATAAAGGGTTACCAACCCTAATCCAAGAATAGTGAGAAAGAGTAACTTACAAGATCAAAGATATGGAATTTGCGCCAAGTGCTATAAAGATCCATGCTTTGTGGAACATGTAAATAAATAACTGTAAGTATAAGGAATTAAGTATCTCATAACTTGGTGAACAAAAGAAAACACCGACCATCCGGCACTTGCGGTGGTGGGAACCTACCCAACAAACCAACATCCAAAAACTTCATAAGGGCCAAGGAAAGGTGGTCTTATACCATGACACACCCAAAACCGGGGAAAAACCGGCACCTGTGGTGGTGGGAACCTACCCAAAATGCCAGCAGTCACATTCCCATACCGAGCAAACATACCAGGGCAATAATTCACCATAAAGGCATCAAGTTGGTGGTCCTTTGTCCATTGCCAACCTAGCCATAAACATACAACCAAAAACACCGACAACCATATCCTACAACCAAAACACCGACAACCATTTCCGAACACATACAAACCAAAACCACAACACTGGGCTTCTCCAATAACAAATGGGGGAATAAATCCCAGAAAATTGGCCTAAGGCCAAACCCGGCGGATTAGATTCAATTCGGCCCAAAAAACCAAGTCCATATTGATTCTTCGAGTATACTCGACGAATACAACAGGCATTCGATGATTTTTTACATGATAAAACCAATACACTTGATATATACAATGATTCAGAGAAAAGTCCTAAGTCCACGGAAAAGCGTCGAGTACACCCGATGCCGCATTGATTGCATTTAACGCACTTCGACACCAACCAGCTAACTCAATGATTCTGCCTTCACTCAACACCACATTGAGTTCACTCAATGCCGCATTGAGTACACTCAATGATTATGACTTAGTTTCAAAACTACTCAACGCCTAGATTTCAGTCAACGATATACCACTTAACGCCAAGGCTTCACTCAACTCTGCGTTGAGTACACTCAATGATTATGAATTAGTTTCAAAACTACTCAACTCCCAGACTTCAATCAATGCTATACCACTCAACGCCAAGGCTTCACTCAACGCCGCGTTGAGTATAGTCAATGATTTTGCCTTAGCGCCAAAACATCACTCGATGACTCAACGCCAAGCTAGCATTACTCGACGAATTCGTCGAGATTACTCGACGAATTTGACTTGGACTCAAAAATCACTCAACGCCATCAGTGTCATGTCTAATTCACTCAACGCCAAGTCTTATACTCGACGATCTCAATGCCTAATACTCGATGAATTTGTACTTGACTCAACGCCAAACTGATATTCATTGACACAACGCCTAATACTCGATGAATTTGGACTTGACTCAATGCCAAACTGATATTCGTCGACTCAATGCCTAATACTCGACGAATTTGGACTTGACTAAATTCCAAACATTACCCAATGAATTTACATATGATACTCGACAAAATTGACTCCACTCCTACTAATACGCTCCGAATTTTACTTAGACCAAACTCAACATATACCTAACGAATTTTACCTAACCATATTCAACAAATTTGAACTTATGTTAACTGTTATACAACAAAAAATTGGATTAAGTCAACAGTTCTATACTCGACTGATTATCCTAGTCTAAGAGTTAAGTGTGACGGAAATACCCCATAATCCATGGATTCACCCAGCTATCACCTACAAAATCAACTAGGCTAAACCTGGCCAGAAAACTATATAGCCTAGCAAGTCAGCAAGGGCTGAACCTAACGATACTCCTAAATATTAAGGATGAAAGGATAAGAAGCAATAATGTTGTAGTATGGAGGACGGGCGGTCTGTTACTGTTCGGAGACCGGGCGGTCTGGCGGTTTATTCTAGCCGGCCTGTCTGTCGGGCTGTTGTTGTTTGGTATCCCAGCGCTCTGGCAGTTTGTCTCAGACGACTTGGAGACCGGGCGGTCTAGCGGTCTCCTGTGGCGGCTTGCTCTTTGTGGCACTTGTTCTCTCCTCCTATTGGTTGTCGGGCGATTAGCCGGCTTGGCTAACCGCACGACCTATTTGGTTTGTCTATTTGTAAAGCCACATATATACTTGTAAATTTTTAGTCTCACATTGCTTAATTATAATCTCTCTCATCTCCTCCATTCTATAAAAGGGAGGCTATACCATTGTAATTGATACTTTTTTTGGATAATAAAGTTTACATTACTCCAAATTTTCGATCTGCTTTTTCTTGTTCGCACATGGTATCAGAGCCATCGACCCTTTCCTCCTGATTGTGTGAGCACACTTTGTCCGCGCGGCTTGTTTCTTCCCGCGACCTGTTCTCGCGGCTTGTTTCTTCTTCCCGCGACCTATCTTCGCGGCCTATTTATTCATTATGGCCCTTGCCCTGTTCGCGCAGCTTGTTTCTCCCTGCTACTGCCCTTTTGTGTTTGTGGCTTCTTGTTTCCTCTTTCTTGTCGCGCACATTGCTTAGTATCCGGCTTCCATTTTTCTAGCCACTCCTCTTCTTTGTCGCCGCGGCCACTTCTTAAGTCGCCGAGACTTATTCTAGCCACTCCTCTTCTTTGTCGCCGCGACTTGTTCTTACGTCATCGCGACCCTTTTAACCTCTCTCTTTCTAGCAAATTCTTCTTCTAGCCGCGGTTTGTTTCTCTCGCTGCTTTCTTCTTTAGCCAACTCCGATATCTCCACCGCCACGACTCCCATTGCTGCTCATCCCCCTACACCTCCCACTCCTTCTGGTAATCTTGGCACCGCTTCCAAGCTTATTGGTCCCAACTATCCGGATTGGAGTGTCTCCTTCACCTTCCTTCTCCGCTCTCAACGCAAATGTCATCATCTCACAGATGACCCTCCTTCACATGATTCCCCTCTCTTTGACGACTTGGATGTCAGCGATGCTCTTGTCTGTATATGGCTGGCTAACAGCCTCTCTAATGAATGCCTCCCTGTCATCCGCCATGATGAAACTGTCAAGGCAGCTTGGCTTCATCTTGTCCTTCTACTCAAAGGGGGCTCACACGTCTCGTATCTATACTTTATAGGCGGACCTCTTTGCCCGTCCCTCCATGTCTCCAGTGGCTGCTTACCAGCAAGTTCAGGCTCTCGGAGCCGAAATTCTACAAAATCGCCCCTTCTCTGCTGATCTCGCTGAGCAACACAAACACTTCCAGGAGCTTCTGGTTGTGTGTTATCTTCTATGACTTCCTAAGTCGTATGATATGATACGTCAACAGATCCTTGGTGAGGCAGAGTCTCCCACCCTGGATGCCACCGCTGCCCGCATCGTCGCTGTTACATCTTTGCTCTAATGTCCGCTGTTATCCTCCCCTCCTCCATCGGACAACTCCGTTCACCATACTCAACAAAGTGGCTCTGGTGGCTGCCACCTCCCCTCCAGTGACCGTAGTGCTTCCTGCTTTCTTTGGTCTCACTGTGGCTGCACCGGCCACATGGTTGATCATTGTTTGAAGAATCATCCTCATCTTCGACCATCTGGCGATGCTTCCACTTCCTCTTCGAAGTCATCCGCCTCTGTGGTCACGTCTTCAGGTAGTGCCCATATCACTACTCAAGGTAAATGGCTGATCGACTCTGGTGCTACCAATCATATGACCGGCAATCAACAATATTTTTCTCTCCTAAAACAGCATGACCAGTTGCCCCCGGTCCTTATTGCGAATGACTCTCCCTCACCGGTCAATGGAACGGGTGTTATTCAAGTCACTCCGTATCTTCGCCTGGCGGACACCCTCTACGTGTCCAAGTTCCCTTGCAAACTGTTATCTGTTACTTCATTTTGCAAACAACTACAATGCTCTGTCACATTCACTTCTATCACTTGTTCTTTTCAAGATCCAGGCACCAAGCGGACGATTGCTACTGGGACTGAGAGCGGCGACCTCTACATCCTCGACAACGTTTTCGCACTCTCCGCCTTCTCCACATCTTCTACTGATCTTCTCCAATGGCACCTTCATCTTGGTCATTGCTCCTCCACGTCTTCTTCGTCAGCTTCTACCACATTTTCCTCCGCAAAGCCCACCGCTCAACTGTGAAGCATGTCATCTTGGCAAGCATCACCGCTCCTCCTTCCCATCAAAGCAAGGTCGTGGATCTTCCCGGCCGTTTTAACTTTTTCACTCCGACATCTGGGGTCCTGCTCCTACCCTCACCATAGGTCGGGATAGTTCATATTTTGTAACGTTTATTGATGATTTCTCTAGATGTACATGGGTGTATCTTTTAAAGGATCGCTCCGAACTTTCTCTGTATGGACATCTTTTTATAATATGGTTAAGAATCAGTTTTATATGTGTATTAAAATTTTTCGTTCTGACAACACTAAGGAATATCTTAGCAATGCTTTCTCTTCTTTTTTTATGCAAAATGGTATTTTTCATCAAACTACCTGTATCCATACCTCCCAACAAAATGGGGTGGCGGAACGCAAGAAGCCGTCACCTTCTTGATGTCGCCCGCACTCTGATGACATAAATGCACGTTCCTCGCTCCTATTGGGGCTACGCTGTCCTCATCTCCTATTACCTCATTAATCGCATTCCTGTCTATGGTTCTCCACGGACAAACTCCCTTCTCTCTTCTATATCCAGGCAAGGATGTGTTTCCTCTTCCTCTACGTATCTTTGGGTGCACGACCTTTGTGCACAATCCTTCCGCCACATGTGACAAACTTGACTCATGTGCCACGAAATGTATCTTTTTGGGTTACTCAACTACTCAAAAAGGCTACTGTTGTTTTGATCCCGTTCTTCGAAAATAATATGTCACCGCAGATGTGACCTTCTTTCGAGAATTTGTCCTATTTCTCCTCTGACCCACCACCAGCTCTTTCTCCTTCTCTCACCGTCCCCTCCACCCCGTCTAATCCCATAGAGATTTTCCCACCATCACCTCCACCGTCTCCTCCTTCCCTCTCTTCCTCGTCACCACCACTCTCTCCCTTCTCTCCACAACCGTCTCTCTCCTCTCTTGGGCCAGCTCTCTCCGCCACGGATTCCCCAGTTACTAAGGAACATGCCGACCTGGATCTTCCCATTGCTCTTTGCAAAGGGGTGCAGACTTGTACCCAGCACCCGCTGGCTGTTGTTGTTTCATATGATCATCTCACTCCTTCTTGCAGGGCATTTGCCTTGGTTATCTCTGCGACTGCCACTCCCCGCACCTACCAGGAAGCTCTCACTATTCCTCATTGGAAGGCCGCCATGGATGAGGAAATTGCTACCCTTACTGAACGGGGCACCTGGACCCTGGTTCCCCCATCCTTGGGCACTGATGTAGTTGGCTGCCTCTGGGTCTTTGTTGTAAAATTCCATCCATATGACAGCTTGGATCGCTACAAGGCCCGCCTAGTGGCCAAAGGCTTCACTCAGACCTATGGTGTTGATTACTTCGACACCTTCTCTCCCGTTGCTCGTCTCAGCACCATTCGGGTCCTTCTGTCTGTCATTGTCAACAGCTATTGGCCTATTTCACAGCTGGATGTTAAGAATGCTTTTCTCTACGGCGATCTACAGGAAGATGTTTATATGGAGCAACCTCCTGGGTATGTTGCTCAGGGGGAGACACGAGTATGCTGACTAAAGAAGGCTATCTATGGCCTCAAGCAGAGCCCTCGTGCATGGTTTGACAAGTTTAGCGGCATTGTTGCGGCCATTGGTTTTGCAAAAAGTTCAGTCGATCACTCCTTATTCGTTCGGAAAACCGCCTCTGGTCTGCTTGTTTTTGCGATTTATGTTGATGACATTATTCTTACTGGCGATGACCAGGATGGTGTAACTTTGACAAAGAAACACCTCCGTCAACACTTGGTCACAAAGGATATGGGCTCCCCGAAATACTTTCTGGGGATTGAAATCTCTAGGAAGCCCAACTCCATGATCCTTTCCCAACGGAAGTATGCTCTTGATCTTCTAAAGGAGGCAGGATTGACTGGTGCTAAACCAGCCCGTTCTCCCATGGCTGCTGGAGAAGATAAAACTTGGATAGATGATTCATCTCTTCTATCAGATCTTACGAGGTACCGACGTCTAGTTGACAAACTCATTTATCTCATGGTAACCAGACCCGACATCCTCTTATGATATTGGCAAGGTGAGCCAGGTCATGCAAGCTCCTAGAGAATATCATCTACAATCTGCCCCAAGGATATTGGAGTATATTAAAGTAGCACCAGGAAAAAGACTCCTTTTTCAGAAGAATGGTCACTTAAGGGTTGATGCATACTCAGATTCGAGCTACGCTGATGACAAAGGTGACCGCAAGTAAACATCAGGTTTTTGCACGTTTGTTGGAGGCAATCTTGTGAGTTGGAAGAGCAAGAAACAGTCTGTGGTCTCCTAGTTCTAGTACAGAAGCGGAATATCACAGTATGGCGTCAACCACGTGTGAGTTGAAATGGTTACGGGTTCTCATGCTTGACTTAGGAGAGGTCTACAACTATTCTCTTCCTATGTTCTGTGATAATAAGGCTGTGATATATATCGCCAAAAATCCGGTCTTTCATGAGAGAACAAAACACATAGAAGTCAACTGTCATTTTATTCGGGAAGAGATCTTGAAGAAACAGATTTTTACTCTGCTCGTCGCTTCCGACAACGAGTTGACAGACGTCTTCACCAAGCCGGTGTCCGCTTTCTTTTTCCACGTTTACGACAAGCTGGGCATGATTAATATCTATGCTCCAGCTTGAGGGGGAGTGTTGCAGTATGGAGGCTGGGCGGTCTGTTGTTGTTCGGAGACCAGGCGGTCTGGCGGTTTATCCTAGATGGCCTGTCTACCGGGCTATTATTGTTTGGCATCCCAGCGGTCTGGCGGTTTATCTCAGACGACTTGGAGGCCGGGCGGTCTAGCGGTCTCCTGTGGCGGCTTGCTCTCTGTGGTGCTTGTTCTCTCCTCCTGTTGGTTGTCGGGTGGTTAGCCGGCTTGTCTAACCGCACGACCTATTCAGTTTGTCTATTTGTAAAGCTGCATATACTTGTAAATTTTTAGTCCCACATTGCTTAATTATAATCTCTCTCATCTCCTCCATTCGATAAAAGGGAGGCTATACCATTGTAATTGATACTTTTTTTGGATAATAAAGTTTACATTACTCCAAATTTTTGGTCTGCTTTTTCTTGTTCGCACAAAAAATACACTATGAAACGAAAACTTGTCAAGGGGAAGACGTCACCACTTGCCTCGATCTTGCCGAAATCCGTCCGCACAACCACTTCTCTTCACGGATCTGGCGGCAAGAACACCTAAACAACAATTTCTGATACTTTTCAGGACGAAGGAGTGTCCAAATGAAATTCCTAACACCAAAAATTTCACGAAATGGGAAAAACTCACCGTAGAAACGTAGATCTTGGTGAGAGCTATCTGGATCTACTCTTCGACGATGATTTCGTGCACCTGAGCTCCTACAATCAACAGTAGAAGGCTTCACAAGCTCCGTCGATCTCGCCTTCCGCAATACAGTCCGATGGTTTTAAGAAAGAAGATGAATAAGGTTTTTGTCTTATCGCAAGGCTATTTATATAGAATAAATAGTATAATATATTATTATTATTATAAATAAAAATCTGAATGACCAAAACTCACACTAATTAGGATTTTTATGAAAATCGCACCGTAGTTAAATACCGACGCTGTGAATCCAACGGTGAAGTTGAAAATAAAATCCGACAAACCAAACTCGGGTAAACACTCCCCGATGTCACAATACCAAATATCCCAAAAACGCTCCGCCGTCTTCCAAAATGAACCTCAGCTCGCGAGGGAATATCAAAACACGGGAGAAATTAGCCAAGCTAATTCTCCCTAACCAAAACCTTGGAAACCAACGAGCAAAAGCCACGCTTCGACAATGGTACCCACCAAATACGCATCAAAGTAACGCCCTGATGTCAAAATACGTCACTAAAGGGATTTTAAATAAACCTTAAAAAATCAGGGGCGTTACAGCCACCCCACCTAAAAGAAAGTCTCGCCCCGAAACTTTATGCACAAAAGATTTCACTATAGAGGAAAATAAACAAAAATTATAGAATGAAAATACATAGTGAAAGAATCTAGGAGAACAAATGAGCCTCCCTCAAAGCTGACTCCAACTCCCAAGCCTCAACCCTTGGTTCCGCCACAAAACCTTAACCATGGGTATGGTCTTCCTTCGCAACACTCAATCTTGAGTATCCAGAATGCGAACAGGCATCTCGACATAAGAAAGGTTAGGCTCCAACTGGGGCATAGAACCGAGAACCCGTCGGTCGCTAAGCACACACTTCCGTAACTGGCTACCGTAAAACACATCATTCACACCAGGAAAACTTCCGGGCAAATCCAGCCTATAAGCGGGCATTCCAATATGTTCAATAATCTCGAAGGTCCCACATACCTAGGACCCAACTTAAGATTTTTACGAAACCTCTTGACACAGACATTGGTGGAAACTTTAAGAAACATCATGTCCCCAATCGCAAATTCCAAATCAGTCCTTCTCCGATTGGCGTTCATTTAATAACGCTCCTGAGCTATATGAAACGTTTCTCTAATATGTGTTATAGAAGTACTCATTTCTTCTAAAGCTTTCGGACCCAACAACGGTCCTTCCCCAACCTCGGCCCAAAACAAGGGAGTTCAACAACGTCTCTCATACAAGGCTTCAGACGAGGTCATCTGTAAACTTTCTTGATAACTGTTATTATAAGCAAAGTCCATCATTATCAAACGTTTGTCCCACGCTCCTCTATGGTCCAAGATGTAACATCTTATCATGTCTTCCAAAATCTGATTAACTCTTTCTATTTGACCATTTGTCTGCAGATGATAAGCAATGGAATACCTCAGATCGGTACCCAATCCTTCCTGTAAGCTTTTCCAAAAATGAGACGTAAACCTGGAGTCTCGATCCGACACAATACTAACAGGTACTCCATGTAACCTGATAACCTCATCCAAGTATAACTCTGCTATCTTCTTCATGGAGTAATCAATCTTGAACGACACGAAGTCAGCACACTTCGTCAGTCTATCTATTATAACCCATACAGAATCATGTCCTTTGGAAGACCTCGGCAAACCAATAATGAAGTCCATAGAAATACTCTCCCACTTCTAACTGGGAATTTCCAAAGGCATTAACTTGCCACCACGCCTTCCATGATCAGCCTTAACTTGCTTACAAGTGAAGCACTCAGACACAGACTTTGTTATGTCGTTCTTCATAGCATACCACCAAATAATCTACATCAGATCTCTATACATCTTCATAGAACCAGGTTGGTAGACAACACTGGAATTATGTGCCTTATTGTACAGCTTAACTCGAATATCCTCAACGATGGGGACACAATATCTACCGCGATACTTCAAGGTGCCCGCGTCATCGATTGAAAAGTCTGGTAACTCCCCTTTCTCAGTTCTATTACGGAGGTGTTGCAAATCAGTATCATCCTTCTAATGCAGCCTTGTGAGTGTAATCCAAGAATGCTCTAACACTTCTAAACTACTGGGCGAGTTGCTACTCCCAACCAATATATCCATTAACAAAAATTCTTCTACCAAGGATTCCACTAAAAGTCCAAAGATTTACGCGGTCTTTCTACTCAAGGCATCAGCTACCACATTAGCTTTGCCTGGATGGTGTTGGATCTCAACATCATAATCCATGACATATTCTAACCATCTCCGCTGGCGCAAATTCAACTCCTTCTGAGTGAAGACGTACTTCAAACTCTTATGATTCGTGTAAATTTTGCATAATGCACCATACAACAGATTTCTCCATAACCTCAACCCATAAATGACTGCAGCAAACTCTAAATCATGCGTAGGGTAGTTTATTTCATGGACCTTTAACTGCCTTGACCCATACGCAATCACTTTTCCTTATTGCATCAACATGCAACCAAGTTCGACATGCGATGCATCTATATGAATGACATACTCTACTCCCTTAGTAGGCAAAGACAGTATTGTAGCTATGCACAATCTCCTTATTAACTCTTGAAATGCTTCTTTTTACTTATCACTCCATACAAATGTTGCATTCTTCTGTGTAAGCTTAGCCAGTGGCGCAAACAATGTGGAGAAACCTTCCACAAACCTTCTATAATACTCTGCCAACCCCAGGAAGCTTCTTATATCTTTGGGTGTGGTAGGTCTGTTCCAGTCCATTACAGCAGAAATCTTCTCTGGGTTAACAAAAATTCCATCCTTATTAACCACATAACCCAGAAGGAAACCTGAGGAAGCCAAAACTCGCACTTGCTTAACTTGACTAACAACTTATGCTCCCTCAAAGCAGACAGAACTAACCACAAGTGTTGGGCATGCTCCTTAGCACTCCGAGAATAAACCAAAACATTATCTATAAACATGACCACAAAACGGTCAGGAAAATCCTTGAACACTCTGTTCATCATGTCCATGAGGGCAGACAGTGCGTTTGTCAAACCAAAGGACATTACCAAGAACTCAAAATATCTATGCCGATAATGGAAAGCAGTGCATGGAATATCCATCTCACGAATCCTCAACTGATGATAGCCTGAACAAAGGTCAATCTTTGAAAACACTGTACTACCACGCAACTGATCAAACAAATCATCTATTTGCAGTAAGGGATACCTATTATTGATAGTTACCTTATTCAGTTCCTTATAATCTATGCACAGCCTCATGGATCGATCCTTCTTCTTTACAAACAACACGGGTGCACCCCAAGGCGAAGAACTCAGCCTAATAAATCCACACAGCAAAAACTCATCTAGCTGGGTACACAACTCATCCAACTCACGAGGGGACATACAGTACGGTGCCTTAGCAATTGGACGAGTACCCAACTCAAGATCTATAACAAACTCTACATCCCTCTCATGTGGAAGACCAGGAAGACTATCAGGGAAAACATCCGGAAACTCACGCACCACCGGAACCTACTCAACACGCAGAAAACCACTAACGGTTCCCAAAATGGAAACCAAGTAAGCAAAACAACAATAATCTAAAAGCTTTCGAGCACATACCACAGAGATAATCGGGGAATCCTGGCAAGGATAACCATAAACACTCCTGGGGTGACCGTCGTCCATCTTGAAGTCCAAGCGCTTAATATTTCACTAGATAACCGCATCATATCTGGACAACCAGTCCATGCCCAGGATCACATCGAAGTCTTCCAGGTCTATCACCTTCAAATCAGCAACAACTAGGAAATCGCCCAAAAGAATCGGGCAACCCATGATACCCTGGTCCGACATCACCGAATCACCAGAGGGAAACTTGACATGAAAAGAATCACCAACTTGATCAAGAGTCAAACAATGGCGCTCTACAAAGGTCCTAGACACAAACGAGTGGGTAGCACCAGAATCAAAAAGAACGCGCGCCCAGCGGTTCTTTACCTAAACTTCCCTATAAAATCGCATATATAACTATCCAAATAAACATCTAAACTACAGCTACGAGCTAAAAAGAAACCAAACTAGGTTAGAGTCTAACCTGAGATCACCTGGGTGGACGTATGCACTTTCCCCAAGGTCACCACGTTCAGCTTGCCCTTCCCTTTGTCCAAAAGCTGCGGTGACGGCAAGGCCTGAAGTGGAACTAGCTGCAGCGTGGGCTGAGACTGCGGGCACTTTTACTTGAAATACCCTTATGTCTGCACTGAAAGCAGACCCTATCCTTACCCCAACAATGGGTAGCATCACACCCTTCCGTTTGCACAAACACAAACTAGTTCTCCTTTGGGAGCACTCTGAATCGCATGCACCTGCTTTTGCTTTTGAGCTCCCAATCTCTTAAAACATTTCTCAAACGGATGGAATAACCGGCCACGGAAACTATACAACTCCGTGCTTCTCTTCCTTGAATCAGGACCAAATTACTTAGAGTTCTTACTCTCATCAGACTCCCTCTTATCTTTCATCATATGCTGGCCTCATTTCTTCACATTGTCGATTGCTTCGACTTTTAAGGCGACTTCTACAACTTCAGCATAACTTCTAGATCCATATGCACTGGCCAGCTGCTGGATGTTGTTCCACAGACCACCCAGAAAGCACTTAACTCTACTAGATTCCGAGGATACCAGATCTGGAGCAAACCAGCTCAATTTACTGAACTCCACTTCATACTCACTCACTATGAGTTGTCTTTGCTTCAAATACAGAAAATTATTCATCAAGAAGTCTTGCTCGACCGATGACAGAAACTTCCTCAGTAATAACTTCTTGAAGGCTTTCCATGAACATCTGTCCTTCAGGTTCTCCTTTTCTCTTAACCACTAGCTCTTTGTCAGACCCTTCAGTTGGTAAGCAGCGACCATTACTCTCTAGTTAGTTGAAATCCCTGAGTATGAGAACATCTCCTCGATTGTTATAATACTATCTTGCAAGGCCATGAAATATGCTCTACCATCATAGGTAGGAGGTCCTAATCGCTGGAAATGCAAGATAAAGTTCATATCTAGTGGAAACACAACTGGAGGCACCAGAGGAGCAGGAGGAACAAGAATAGCTTGACCCACATTAGTGTCTTGCACTCTAATCGGCTATCTGGAAACAATAGATAACAAAGCCTGGATCCACGACTGCATCTCCAACATCTTCCTGGGCAGAGCCTTATTGCTCTGTCACAGTCCCTCAATCACTTCCTCTCTTTGCATCCCAGATGACTCGCCCTCAGACTGGGGAGTCGACCTTGTCGCAGGACGCTTCGGCGACATTATAATAACACAATAGTCAACTAATCAAAACCTAGCTAGCGCTAAAACTAGACAACTTAGTTCAAACAATACATGTACAAATACTTGCTCAAGTTGCTAACTTGCTCTGGGAATTTCATTAATGATGTCATACTTAAACTAGGATGATATATCATCATCCCACTGACTCATGTGCATAGACCATGAATGCATGACTTTTTATTCCTTTTTGACTTCAAACCATGTATGTACATATGTCATCATGTAAATTTTTAGCTTGGCACGTGTTCCAATGTAATGTTATGTCATGCATGTTGTGCTATGCAATCTAATAAAGGCCTTAATGCATGTTATAAGTGGCGTATACATGAAATATTATGCATCCCATACTACATAATATCACATGCAATGAAAAGAAAAATCTAATGTGCATTCATGTGATGATCGTTATGCATCTCATACTACATAACATTCATATGTTGCTTCCTATGAGGATAAATATACAAAAACATATTATGCATCACATACTATATAATATGCCCTGTATACTTCTTATCTTGCTTATGAGTGTAGTGTTCATACTTCATCCAAGACTTACTGATGACACATCGGTGTGTGTATGCAATGGAATAAGACAACTAAGACTGACCTAAGATGGTTGTTCGACCAATTATCGAGCAACCCATGCCTCTGATACCAACTGTCACAACCCGCATTTTCTCCGAATTTAAATGAAAATTAGAGTAAGAGAAAACACGCATCGTGATGCCACAGCATGCAGTGGATAACTGCAGGTGTTCAAGCAAACTCTAATCCTAACACAATTTGTGAAAAAATACAAAATTATAATGTAAAGAAAATATGTTTTAAGTTAAGTTTTGGATGGTTGTATCCCTTGGCTCTGTGGATCAACTAGTCCACAACTGAAAATATAAGTTTACGTTGTGGAAAATACCTTGTTTACATTAATTGACATCCTACATGAGCAAAACATCCATGTAGGACAACTCATGGTATGAAAAACTCTAGATTTAGTATAAGTATAAAAATAACTTTTACGTTTGCCAAATATAATGATGTTAGTTTTGAAAAATGGCACATATGAGGTGATATAAGTATTACTTTTGTAATGTAAAATATCTAACTTGCAGCCTAGCATAAAACCTTCCCAAAGAGCAAGTAAATACAACAAGCACTACTAGAAAAATGACCTTTAGCCACGGCAGAAAACTATGACTAATAATGAAGTATTAGCCACGGTACCTAAACCGTGGCAAATAAGTTAGTATTAACCACGGATGATTGAACCGTGGCAAAAAACACTTTTTGCCATGGTTTGTCTATTTCTTGGCTAATAAGCCAGTATTAGCCACAGAAGCCTGAACCGTGGCAAAAAGTCATGACATTTTTAGTCCCACACCGCCAATTTCAATATAAATTTCGGGTTTGTATATCCCATTCCTCAATAAATGTATGAATTAGCTGGGCTCGCGGGCGGGCACGCAGGCTCGCGGGCGGCGGCGCGGCGGCGCGGGCGGACGGGCGACGACGGCGGCCGACGGAGGCCAGCGGCGGCGGCGGCAGGCGGGCGGCGGCGGCGGAATCTTTTTCATTTTTTACAGCCCCTTTAGCCATGGAAATTCAATCGTGGAAAATAAGGAGCTTTAGCCACGGCAATGAGACCGTGACTAATAATTGCTGAAAAGAGACCCTTTAGCCACGATTCTAAACCGTGGCTAAAACTCTTTTTGCCATGGATTCAGCATGACTAATACTATTAGCCACGCTCGCATTGCCCACACTCATTTTCCGTGGGTAGGTCGTGGCTAAAAGTATTTAGCCACTGTTTTTGACATTTTGCCACGGCAAATTGCCATGGCTAAAAGTCCAGTTTCTTATAGTGAAGTCATACAAAAAAAGACTTAGCAGCTAGCAAGTACTTGACATTATACAAAAAATCCAGTACTCGTTAACAACCTGACACGAACCCACTAACAGATATGTATGTCTGAACAAGAATAAAACAACACACTACCTCACAATCGGTGAGGAAACGAGACAGCTGCAGAGTACCATCCAAAAACCAACCCTAGCCGCTCAACCGGCTACTTCTCCAAACCTGAGGCATTTAAAGAAAGAACACCTCAACAAGAAAGAAAATACAAGTAGAGATCAAAGATCAAAAGGTTATAAATAATCCAAAAGAGTAATAAAAGGTTACTAACCTTAATCCAAAAATAGTGAGAAAAGACTAACTTACAAGCTCAAAGGTAAGGAATTTGCACCAAGTGCTACAAAGATCTATGCTTTGTGGAACATGTAAATAAATAACTGTAACTATAAGGAATTAAGTAGCCCATAACTTGGTGAACAAAAGAAAACACCGGCCATCCGGCACCTGCGGTGGTGGGAACCTACCCAACACACCAACAACCAAAAACTTCACAAGAGCCCAAAGAAAGGTGGTCTTATACCTTGACACACCCAAAACTGGTGAAAAAACGGCACCTGTGGTGGTGGGAAGCTACCCAAAATGCCAGCAGTCACATACCCACACCGGGAAAACCAACCAGGACAATAATTCACCATAAAGGTATCAAGTTGGTGGTCCTTTATCCACTGCCAACCTAGCCATAAACATACAACCAAAAACACTTACAACTATATCCTACAACCAAAGCACCGATAACCATTGCCAAACACAGACAAACCAAAACCAAAACACTGGGCTTCTCCAATAACAAATGGGGGAATAAATCTCAGAAAATTAGCCTAAGGAAAAACCCGATGGATTAGATACAATTCGGCCCAGAAAAACCAAGTCCATACTGATTCGTCGAGTATACTCGATGAATACAGCAGGCACTCGACAATTTTTACATAATAAAACCAATCCACTAGAGATATACAACGATTCGGCGAAAAATACTAAGTCCATGGAAAAACGCCGAGTACACTCGACGCCGCGTTGAGTGCATTCAACGCACTCGACGCCAACCATCTAACTCAACAATTCTACCTTCACTCAATGCCGCATTGAGTTCACTCAACGCCGCGTTGAGTACACTCAATGATTATGTCTTAGTTTCAAAACTACTCAACACCCAGACTTCAGTAAATGCCATACCACTCAATGTCAAGGCTTCACTCAACGCCGCGTTGAGTACACTCAACGATTATGACTTAGTTTCAAAACTAGTCAACGCTATACCACTAAACGCCAAGGCTTCACTCAACGCCGCGTTGAGTACACTCAACGATTTTGCCTTAGCGCCAAAACATCACTCGATGACTCAATGTCAAGCTAGCATTACTTGACGAATTCGTCGATATTACTCGACGAATTTGACTTGGACTCAAAAATCACTCAACGCCATCAGCTCCATGTCTAATTCACTCAATGCCAAGTCTTATACTCGATGATCTCAATGCCAAATACTCGACAAATTTGGACTTGACTCAATGCCAAACTGATATTCGTCGACTAAACGCCTAATGCTCGATGAATTTGGACTTGACTCAATGCCAAACTGATGTTCATCGACTCAACACCGAATACTCGACAAATTTGGACTTGACTCAATGCCAAGCATTACCCGACGAATTTACATCGGCTACTCGACGAATTGTGACTCTACTCATATTGATACTTGCCAAATTTTATTTCGGACAAACTCAACCTATACCTGACGAAATCTTCCAACCCATATTTGACGAATTTGAACTTAAGTTAACTGTTATATAACGAAAATTTGCCTTAAGTCAACGGTTCTATACTCGACATATTATCCTAGTCTAAGAGTCAAGTGTGACGAAAACACCTTACTAGATTTATCCCATAATCCAAGGATTCACCCGGCTGTCACCTACAAAATCAACTAGGCTAAACTTAGCCGAAAAACTACATAGCCTAGCAGGTCGGCAAGGGCCGAACCTGACGATACTCCTAAATATTAATGAGGAAAGGATAGAAGCAAGAAATACACCATGAAAGGAAACTTGGCAAGGGGAAGAAGTCACTACTTCCCTAGATCTTGCCGAAATCTGGCCGCACAACCACTCTATTCACGGATCTGGCCAGAAGAATACCTAAACAAAAATTCCTGAAACTTTTCAGGACGAAGGAGGGTCAAAACAAAATTACAAACACCAAAAAATTTCACGAAACGAGAAAACTCACCGTATAAACGTAGTTCTTGGTGAGAGCTATCCGGATCTACTCTCTGACGACGTTTTCGTGCACATGAGCTCCTACAATCAACGGCCGAAGGCTTCGCAAGGTCCGCCGCTCTCGCCTTCCGCAATACAGTCCAACGGTTTTAAGATAGATGCTGAATAAAGTTTCTGTCTTTTCGCAATGCTATTTATATAGAAAAAAAATTATATATATAATAATAATATTATTATTATAAATAAAACGTTTAAATGACCAAAACTCGCACTAACTCGGATTTCTATGAAAATCACACCATAGCTAAACACCGACGCTGCGAATCCAATGGCGAAGTCGAAAATGAAATCCGACAAACCAAACTCGGCTAAACAGACCCCGGAGTCAAAATACCAAATATCCCAAAAACGCTTCGTCGTGTTCCAAACCGAACCCCAGATCGCGAGGGAATATCAAAACACAGGAGAAATTAGCCAAGCTAATTTTCCCTAACCAAAACCTTGGATACCAATGAGCAAAAGCCATGCTCCGATAACGGTACCCACCAACTACGCGTCAAAGTAACACCCTGACGTCAAAGTGTGTCACTAAAGGGATTTTAAATAAATCTTGAAAAATCAGGGGTGTTACAGAGTGCAATGACGTTGAGTGCGTTGAGTCATTTAGCTTATACATGACGAATTTGTCGAGTATACTAGGTGATACTCGACAAATTCGTCGAGTATGACTCTCCGCTTCGACGTTGAGTATATTGTCGGCTTGAGCTGATTTGGCTATGTCTTATTAGTCGTATATCATAGACCATTCGACGAGTATACTAGTGATACTCGATGAATTTGACATAGGGCATTTTTCCGAAAATTTCAAGTCGCTGGTTCGGGTTGTCTGTCGGCCATGCACAGTAAATTTGAGGTTTCGTTTTTGGAAATTTTCTTCTAACTGATGGAAAGGAAATCTCTATAAATACCAGGAGGATATTTCATTTCCATCTAATCGTGATTTTGCTCTCAATTTTAAACCTAGAAAATTACCAAAATCAGAAATCATCCGTCCACCACCGACGCTCTGTACGATTCGCGAATTCTCCTGATCATCCGTCGACTATAAGTGCACAATTCATCTTCATCGACCTCTACGGTTGGATTGTTGCCATCTAAAGATCCATACTCCTCCAGATAGTGTCGATTGAAGGTTCATGATTCATGGTCTTCAAGATTTCATTTCTCCAAGTTCTCCAAGATTCAAGATCTACCTTTTCGAAGAACATTGGGATGAAGACTTGTAGTCGTTTGTGCTTTGTAATATTCATTTTCTGTTGTAGGAGATTATTCCTCCGAGTTTGTAGATCCGTTTGTGGATCGAGTTTGTAGATCCGTTTGTAGATCGAGTGGTAAAAAGATATTTAGATAAGCCTCGAATACACTGTTCATCAGACTCATGAACGCAGATGGTGTAATCATGAGCCCAAATGACATTACTGTGAACTCATAAAGGCCATACCGGCTACTGAATGCGGTCTTCATGATGTCCTCCTTCTGTATCCGGATTTGATAATATCCCGACCTCAAATCTAGTTTCGAGAAACTATGTGCTCCCTCTAGCTGATCAAAAAGCCCGTATATTCTCGGTAAAGGGTACGTGTTTTGTACTGTCAGCCTGTTCAGTCCTCTGTAGTCAATGCATAGTCTGAGAGTCCCATCCTTCTTCTTTACAAACAATAATGTGGCTCCCCACGACGAGGAGCTTGGTCTGACAAACACAGCATCAACCAACTCCTGTAGTTGACTCCGAAATTCCATTAGCTTCTTTGGTGACATTCGATATGGAACCATGGATACTGGCTTATCCCCCGTCACTAACTGGATCCGAAAGTACTTCTCACGGTGTGGTGGCAGTCCTGGAAGCTTTTCTGGGAAAGCATCCATGAAATCTAATACCACTGGAATGTTAGAGATAGAGTTCTTTTCTCGATCATCTCAAATAACACCTGATAAACCTTGTACCCCATAGGTGGGCCTTGATGGCCTTGATAGAAGAAAGCAGACAGCGGGAGACTGAGATAGTACCTTCGAAGGTCGTGTATGTGTCGCCGTATCTCAGCACGACTTTCCTTGCCGGGTAATTAATCTGCGTATGGTTCCAGGTGAGCCATGTCATTCCCAAGACAAGATCAAAGTCCGGTATCTTTAAGATCATCGCTGGAGCCTCGAATGTTAGGCCGTCGATGGTCACCTCTAGAAGTCATTTTATAGTAGATAGGATCTCCGTCCCATTGGGAAGACACACCCTCCTAGTGACTCCCGTAAAGTGTTGGACCTGGTCCAAGTCCTTGACAAAATCCTCCGCGATGAAGTTATGAGATTCCCCCGTGTCGAATAAGGTATGGGCAAGCTTGCCAGATACCGTTACTATTCCTGAGTTTATTAAACAATCTTAGATGACTAGTTGTATAGTTTTCTTCGTTAGTTCTACCAGTTTAATATTAGTTCTATTATTTAGGGGAAAAGAAGGAAAGGAATTAAATTGTTAGAATACCTGCTATAACCCTATCCGAGCCCCGGGGTTGAGCAAGATCCAGAGCATACGTCCGATCTTTGTTCGACCTATGGTCGCCGCCTTGGAACCAACGTCCTCGACCACGTAACTGGCCCCTGAACTGCTAAGTAGGGTGGGCAGACTGTGGAGCTGGTGGTGGTGCCTATCTCCTGGGGCAGTTAATCCAGATATGTCCAGGCTGGTGGGAGTAATAGCACACCGGTGAGAGAGGTGCCCCATCTATTGGCCTCAGTATCTCCCGCATTTGTAACAGCTGAGGAGCCAATACTGCTGAGTCCCTTTGCTCTTGTCTATTCTTCGGGCGGGGTTGATCTCCATTTCTTTGATCCCTATGTTGTTCCCTCCTGCCACCAATAACTATGTTGTCTGCCTGTCTTTTTCCCCTGCCCCGAACTATGAGCTGGTTTGCCTCCAACCTTTTTGCCATCTCTAGAATCCTGACTAGACTACCGTTAGCAACAAAAAGGAGTGCTTGTCTCAAATCATCCCGGATGCCCTTGTAGAACCTTTTCGCATATCTGGCATCATCCAGCTGGTATGAATCAGCGAAGCGAGCTAAGTGAGTAAACTCCTGGTAGTACTCCAAGACCGATCTGCTTCTCTGCCTCAACTACAGAAATCTATCCTCTAGCTCGTCCCTCGCAATTTGTGGCACAAAATATTCCAAAAATGTTGTCTTAAACTCATCCCAAGTGATATATGCTCCCTCAAATCTTGCATAGGTGGTGTCTAAAAGGGACTTCCACCACCTCTTTGCGTGGGACTCCAAACATGAAACTGCTAAGGATATAACCATATCAGTCAGACATCGTATCCCGACCAACATCTCGTAGATGATGTCCAACCATTCCTCTATCTGTATTGATGACTCCGTCCTAAGATATGATGGAGGGGAAAGGCCTCAGAAGACACTCACCCAATTTGCCCCCGGATTTGGTTGAGGAACCAGAGCCTATTGTGTCTTAAAAGCCTCCAAGATAACAATCAGTGTTTGTCCCATCTCCGATTGCTGGAACGAAGTAGGAACTAGCGGGGGTGGAATGACGTTCTGAGCCTGAGGTGTTCCTTGTTCAAGGCCAGGGTTTGTTATCAGCTTCAAAAGGGAAGATTTACTTGTAAGGTGGTTGGCTAAAATTTAGTTAAGAGTGGACTATTGCATGTGATTCCCTATATGGGCACACCATAGCTTCCGCTTCTTTGTTTGTCCTCAAACTAAACTTGAGCGCAGTGTCCTAGGGTTTGTAGACTTATTTTCTTCGGGTCGAGGTTTCCCTCTGATACCAGATATAAGACCCCGCTTTTTTACTCCTGGGTCTTATGCCCAGAACCACCACTTTGTGGTGATACCATCCCTGAGGAGGTCTTCGCAACAAATCGTCGATTTTGCCGACAGATACTCAACCATATATCACAGAAGAAATGAAGAAATCATATATATGAAATTAGTCCACAATTACAATGCCATAAAAATAAGTCCACAAAAGTAGATCTGAAAAGGAAACTCAAATGGGCTCGTACCTAGTTCATATGATCCTCACTACAAAACGCTCGCGGAAGAAAAACTACTAATCACTCACGGATCCTGTGGCTGTTGCTGATGAGTAGAATTTGTAAATATTTTTAGTCTATAATTTATTTTAATATTTAGTATAAATTAGTTATATTTTATGTATTTTCAATTATAAATCATTCTTTTTTATATTATTATATTATTTTAAGTTTTATTTTATTTTGCAGGAATAATGTTGAAGTCGCGCTCCCAACTATGTGATTCTCCACTTAGGAATTTGCTCCACTCTTTTCCTTTCGCCACGGACTCCTCACGCCTCAAGTGACATCAACCGCCTCTGCGAGAGCGCTCCCATCCAGGCTCCGCTTCAACGAGAGTACAACTTCAGGAAGACCCGAGGACTTAGAAGATTTTCCAGCCGGAACGCTCCTACTAAGGTTCCGTGAACTTGACTCCGTCTCAAGGCCGGATCGCTTCCATCGAGGCTCCGAGAACTTTGTCATTTTCCTCTTTTTTCTGTACTTTTAACGGAGTAGCAACCCGTCGTCCTCCAAGATCAAATCAACTTTCGTAATACTCCAAGAATCTAGTAGATTTTGGCTCGACACAGTTTCAGCCACGTGTTCTTTCATCTTTTTCGTGATTTCCACGTCAAAACGTCTCTTGTCCATTGTTGTGGATTTTTTACCTGATTGCGCGCCCAGCTCAACCCCGAGCTATGGCGGTCCGATTCTCCGGACCGGGGAAAAAGCAGGGTGACCCGCAACAATGTTTATACACAAATTACTGTACTCCCAGAGGCATTTATAAGTAGAGCATCAAAAACAGAGCGTCTTGCTATCCACTTTCTTCCTCCGATGTTCCCCCAAAATTCCGTGATTCTTCTCAAACAAGTCTCCATTAGACATGTAGAAGGCCACCGGGGTAATCCGCGGGGAGTTTAATGAAGTTGCTGAAGATTCCGTTGAGAAAAAGATTCATGGAGAATAAAAAATGATTTATAATTGAAAAAGAATGATTTATAATCCGCGGGGAGTTTAAAAAAGAATGATTTATAATTGAAAATACATAAAATATAACTAATTTATAGAAGTCGGTACATGCATGCTGCCGCATTCGCGTTGATTAGATTTCTTTCACGTCGCCAACTCTACAAGCTCATGCCACACAAGTTCAAATCATCTGCTTCACCTCGCCATCGCCACCACCTTAGCATGTTGTCGCCACCTTTTGCAAGCATATATCTATTTTAATATTTCATGACATGCCACCTCTTTAATTAAATATTATCTAGCCACCTCTTCATATTCTGCCACCTCATGAAAGACCCACTTCCTCCACATAAATTCATAATGCCACCACATCTCTCTCCACCCCCTCAACTCCTCCATTTATTTTAATACTATTGCATGACACCACCCTCCACCTTCCATTCTTTATTTCTTCAAATTAATTCAAGGTGGCCAACCACTCCTTATTCTCTAATTAAATCATGTATGCATGTCCCCTCCCATTCCCATTAGTTATATGAAGTCACCCATTCATCTCCCCTTCTTATAGCTTCCACTTTCAACATTCATATTCTTCACATTCATCCTCTCATTTATCTATAAATAGGGGTCATATTCCAAGCATGCTCTCTCTCTCTCTCCCTATTGCGGACTAACTCAATGTCCCGGTCGGACCGAATTTGTTCGAACCGTCTTAGCTCACGAGGCGGTCGAGCGCACACACAGTCAATGAAAGTAGAGAGTTGACACAAGATGTGATGACATGGAAAAACCCATTAAATGTTTAAAAAACCACCTGACCGGCTCTGCGCCGATCAAATTCCACTAGATTCCGGTGATTACAGTGTGTTGGAGAATCGGGGCGACATGCCGCTCCCATTACAACTTGGGAGAGAGAGACTACGCCTCCCGACGGGAAACAGACTGCGCTGCGGGAGTCACTTGGGTGTTGAAATGTGTGGGATGATCCTGATGCTATGGCGCTTGTGGTCGCGTATACTTGTTGGCGACGATTGCCTTCTTGCTTTTGCTTTTTGGGGACTTGGGCATTTTCCTGCTGGTGGCGTGTTGGTGGAGCGCCGGTGGCCACTGGTGGATGCGGGTGGTTCACGGCGCCAGGAGGCCGACTCAGGGGAGGAGGCAGACGAGCTCTCTCCTGAGGAAGAATAAGGCAACCTGGAGAAGAGAAAAGGTGAAGAATGAAGAGCCCCTGGGGTCTCTTTTATATCCTCCAGGGGAGGATCATGACGGGCCTCACCACTAAAGTAGTGGGTTAGTGGGTGGTTACCCTCTTGATCGGACGGCGAGGAGAGCCTCCCCTTGATCGGACGGTGGGGAGGTTGCTCATGGCGACGGGCCGCCACAGCGGCGGTGGTGGCCGGCCGGGCGGTCGGAGTTGGGGGCGGCCGGCCTGGTGGCCGACGGTGGCAGCCCACCGGGGGATCGTCGTGGAGAGGCCGGCGGATTGCCGCGGCTTGGCCGGGGGCCTGCCGTGGCCGGGCCGTCAGCGGCCTGGTGGCCGGCCGTGGCTAGGACTAGCCATAGATGGTTGCAGCCAGGTCGGCTGCGGCTAGGTTGGCCGTGGTCGGCCGCGGCTAGGCCGGCATTGGCCGCCCGTGGCCAGGCCGGCGGCCTGCCACGGCCGGCCTGCCGGCGAGGCCGGTGCCTTGCCGCGGCCAACCTGCCGGCGAGGCGGGTGGTTCGGCCGCGGCAAGGCCCGGGAGGGGGCCGGCCGCCGGCGGTGGTCAGGCCGCCCAATGGCGGGGGTCTTCCCGGCGGCGACCGCCCTCCTCCATGGGGAGAGGGAGTGGGTCCCGCCCGCCCCCCATAATTCTCTCATCATGAGAGTTCATGGGGAGGGGGGGGGGAATGGCCCACCCATGATCCACTTTGGGAATAGATCATGGGGGGGGGAATGGCCCACCCATGATCCATTTTGGAAGGAGATCATGGGGGGGGGCTTTCTCTTCCTATAAAATGATGGTGAAAACCCATCAATTGCCCCCAAATCTCTGCTATCCGAGAGCAAAGTGAGCGGGAGAGGAGAGATTTCCCTTGCTTCCTGCTGTCATGACGGTTTTCGGTGAGAAGGCTGAGGCGGCGGCGACCAGTGCTTCCAAGGTATTCGGAGGGAGGTCCGACGAGCGATGACGATG
Organism: Platanthera guangdongensis; assembly: GCA_039583875.1. NCBI lineage: Eukaryota > Viridiplantae > Streptophyta > Magnoliopsida > Asparagales > Orchidaceae > Platanthera > Platanthera guangdongensis. The sequence goes on from CM077166.1 coordinate 166,333,928, forward strand.
CACCGATGCGAAGGCTGGGGCGTCCATGCCGCTTGCACGTGTAGGCCGTGCATGAAGGCTGCGTGCGTCGGCGGTGTGTGCCTGCGCAGGACGGCCTCGCGGAGGGGCCGTGCGCGCATGCTGCGCGCGGCCCTGGCCGTGCGTGTCTCTGGCCGCACGCGCGAGCAGGCCACGCGCGCGAGCAGGCCACGCGCGTAGGCCGCGCGCACGAGAAGGCCGCACGCGCAGGCCTCTCCCGCGAGCAGGCCACGCGCTCGCGCAGGCCTCGCGCGCGAGTAGGCCGCGCGCGAGCAGTACGCGCGTGCACAACATGGTCGAGGCCGAGGCCGAGGACGAGGTCGAGGCCGAGGCCGGGGATATCACGGCAGAGAACGCAATCAGGAGCACATGTACGCTTTGGACCTCACGGAGCAGAGGAACCCCGAGGAGGTGATTACATGTACTTAAATTATTTTAATTTAGAAATTTCAACCTTTGTAGTGCCTTGAAAAACCATAAAAATAACATCCATTATACCTCAAATAAATCCCAGGCATAGTTATGATCAGCGGCAAGCCCGCACATACCCTCTTCAACACGGGTGCTTCCCACTCATTTGTGTCAGACACTTTCATTGAAGGACTAGAGGGTGTGGAAAGATTCCTTGGCACAGAGATGAGGGTGCGTCTTCCTGATGGCTCGGAGCTATGGACCAAGGATAGCTGCAACATGGAGGCCGAGATAGGAGACATGACATTCGAAGCTCCGGTGACGATCTTGAGATTGCCGGACTTTGATTTGATATTGGGCATGACCTGGCTTCATTGGAACTATGCCCAGATCGACTGCCCCTCTAAGAGGATCACGCTCAGGCGTGGGGACTCCTACGTTACTATTGAAGGTATCCGACCTATCCCATATCTATCATTATCTTCTGTACAGGCTATCAAGGCCTATGAGCAAGGGGAAGAGGTGTACCTCATCTGCTTCGATATGGTGGCAGCAGAGAGTTCCATAGTTGATATCCCGGTGGTTCGCGATTTCTCCGATGTATTCCTGGAGAAATTGCCCGGACTACCACCAACTCGGGACTTGGATTTCAGGATTCAATTGGTGCCGGGGGCGAGACCAGTATCCCGGACACCTTACAGGATGGCTCCCAGAGAATTAGCAGAGTTTAGGACTCAGCTTCAGGAGCTTGTGGACTCAGGGTTTGTGCGGCCGAGTTCGTCGCCGTGGGGAGCACCGGTTCTCTTTGTGAAGAAGAAAGACGGATCGTTGCGGCTATGCATAGATTACAGGGAGCTGAACCGGTTGACGGTCCAGAATACCCATCCACTGCCTCGGATAGACGAGTTGTTTGACCAGCTTCAGGGGGCCTTCTGGGTCTAAGCTAGATTTGAGATCCGGTTACTATCAGCTGCGCATCCGAGAGGAAGACATCCCGAAGACGGCTTTCAGCTCACGCTATGGGTTATACGAGTTCACGGTGATGCCTTTTGGGCTCATGAATGCCCCTGCCGCATTCATGAGTCTAATAAACCATGTATTCGAGCCTTTCTTGGACCGCTTCGTGATTGTGTTCATCGGCGACATTTTGATCTATTCCCGGACTCAAGAAGAGCGTACAGAGCATTTGACACAGGTATTACAGAGGCCGAGGGAGTCCCAGATGTATGCAAAGTTTTCAAAGTGCCAGTTTTGGATGCAGGAGGTGGCCTTCTTAGGGCACACGATCAGTGGAGCTGGATTGGCGGTGGATCCAGCCAAGATAGAGACAGTGAGGGATTGGCCACGGCCGAAGACAGCATCTGACATTCGTAGTTTCTTTGGACTAGCAGGTTATTATCGTAAGTTCGTGGAGGGGTTCTCGAGGATAACACTCCACCTCACAACCTTGACGAGGAAGGATGCAGAGTTTATATGGACAGAGCAGTGCGAGACGGCATTTCAGGAGTTGAAGGACCGACTTACCTCATCCACTATCCTTGCACTCCCATCTGGGAGTGAGGGATTCCAGATTTACACGGATGCCTCATACGAAGGGATGGGTGCTGTACTGATGCAGCACGAACATGTTATCGCTTATGCTTCGAGATAGTTGAAGAAGCACGAGCATAACTATCTGGTACACGATTTGGAGCTCGGGGCTGTTGTATTTGCACTGAAGATATGGCGGCATTATCTGTATGGGATTCATTGTGATATTTTCTCAGATCACAAGAATCTCAAGTACATCGATACGCAGAAGGATCTAAACCTGCGACAGATGCGATGGCTAGAGTTCCTCTGAGACTATGATTACCAGATTCACTACCACTCGGGGAAGGCAAACACAGTAGCAGATGTATTGAGCAGGAGGGCCCGCACCTCTGGACCAGAGCCACGGATGATGGCTATGGAGCTGATACGGATGATGGACGACATGCATATTACTATGGTTTCTGAGGTCGAACCAGTTGGATACCGAGAGTACCTGAGCTCTATGATCAGTGATGATGACATTAGGGAGCGCATTATGGCGCATTAGAGCTGATTTTCAGTGCCCTGGAAAGGGGCCGGGCGCGCGCTGGCTGCGCGCGGTTTGCGGCTTGAAGGTGCCACCCCCTTACTACGTTTGCATGAGTGTCCTCTTTCGCGTGCTACTTGGGACGTGTGTGCCTGGACGTGCAACTCCAAGTCTTTAACTTTGGGCTGACCTTTTACTTTTTGTTGTGAGCAGGTTTCGAGGCGCTCTTTTGGCCCGATGCGCCTGCGCTCCTCTTTGACTAATGATGGTGTTGATATCTAGCCGGTGAAGTACGGGCTTCCTGCTTGTTTGGAAGTGAGGATCACGCATCCCGAGGAGCGGGTTCAGAATCCTCGTCGTGGTTGGTTGACGATCTGCAAAGTCTCCTTGAGGTCCGACTTCCGTTTTCCGCCCTGCGAGGAGGTGATTGAGATCTTGAAATTTTGCGGAGTGCCTATCTCTCAATTTGTTCCGGCTGGAATTGCCTGAATTATGGGATTAGTCGCCTTCTTCCGCGAGCATGGAGGCCAGTTTTCCTTAGACCAGTTCCGAGATTGGTGCGATGTACGCTTTGATGGTAGCAAGCGGATGGAGGTACGCAACAACAAGAGTTGGTTGGAATTCGAAGCCTGCAAGGACCGTCGTCATGACAACACTTTGTTTGGATATGTCAAGAATTCATGGGGTCTTCCTGAGGTGTGGGACGCACTTCCCGATCGCTGCTGCCGTGTGAGGGGGAAGGAGCGGGACTTTTCTCCGGTGCTTGGATTTTTTGAGCCTCGCGAGCTGGCCAATCGTCTTTTCAACATTTTTGTTTATGTGGAGGAAAAGCGGTTGGTGCTATGTGGTATCTCGGTGGATTCAGTTCGGCCAGCGGAGACTTCTCAAGGAGGGGGTCGTAAGAGGAAAGTGGCGACGACCCCTCCTGGTGACCCTGATATTATGGTGGCAGCGGCAACTTCTGACATTTGTCAAGATTCGACTCCTGAGGTGCAGATACTTGCTTCCCCAGTTCCTTAGGTGTTTGTTGGTACAGTAGCTCCGCGGATGTCCTCTTACTTGAGGGCGATGAGCGATGTGGTAAGGGTTTGACTTGTTCCCAAGGCTTTTTTCCCTTATTTTTTCATGCTGATAGAGGCTAACTTTGATTTCTCTTTTGTGTAGATAGAGACTCGAGCGCAGATTGCAGTGACCAGGAATGATCATTACGTGAGTTTGAAGGACGGGTACCTTGCCCTTCAGGAGAAGCTCTGGTTGACGTCGAGCTTGCTTGCTTCCTTGAGGGAGGAGCATGATCGGGATGCGGTGCGGTTTCGCCGGACCGGGTCGGTGCTGAAGTCCGAGCTAGAGGATGCACGTGCGGCTTGGGAGGTGGAGAAGACTCTGGTGGAGAGGACGACCCAGATGTTGAAGCACTCGAAGGAGGAGACCTTGGGCTTGGAGGCCGAGTTCCAGGCGGAACGGGATGAGGTCTCTGACCTTGATACTCAGCTACGGGAGGCGAAGGCTCGAGTAGAGATGCTGTCTTCTGACAGCCATGCGTTGGAGCTGAAGGCCGCAGGACTTACAGAATACCTGGACTCGCTGGACTACATGCGAGATCGCAGCTTGATTGCGGAGGAGGTTCGCGACAAAATTTGGTCCAAGGAGGTGGAGCCCCAGATGGACGATGTTCGTGAGCTAGCGCTTCGGCGCGGTGTCTCAAAGGCTTTTCTCCTAGTTGGAAAGAGCCTGGGATGCGACACATCCTGTTTCAGCTTTGCAGACGTTTCCGAGGATGAGCGTTCCGACTCAGATGCTGAGGATGAGTAGTGGCACGTGTACACTTGTTGTTTTATGCTTCGTTATTCAGTCGGGCGTATTGTGTTTTGCCCCTTGTTTAGTTTTGCCTGTTATTGCTCCTAGGCATTGATTGTATTTGTATCATTTTGTTATGACATTTTTGTTTTTTATGTCATCTTGGCTGCTTGTTTGCGCTGGTTTGCTGCTTAATATGCACAGCTTGGGTCCATGACTTAGATTGAGCGAGGGATGCTCGCAACTTAGTTTGTGCGAGAGATACTCGCGGCTTAGTTTATGCGAGGGATGCTCGCGGCTTAGCTCCCCGCGAGGGATGCTCGCGGCTTCTTCGTGATGGGGGTAGTCCCCCGCAGTGTTACACGAGGGTTGCGTTGGGGAATGTAAATACTCAATCCGACCGTCGTAGGTGCTTAATTTGGGCGCTGGAGAACATAAGTGCTCAATCCGGGTGCACTCGCGATGGGGGTAGGCCCTGACATTGGCATGAAGAGTGATGTAGGATAATGTAAGTACTCAATCCGATCGTCGGAGAATGTAGGTGCTCAATCCGGGTGCCGGAGAATGTAAGTGCTCAATCCGGGTGCAATCGCAAGGGGGGAAAGCCCTGACGATGGCATGAAGAGTGACGTCGGAGAATGTAAGTACTCAATCCGACCGTCGGAGAATATAGGCGCTCAATCCGGGTGCCGGAGAACGTAAGTGCTCAATCTGGGTGCCGAAGAACGTAAGTGCTCAATCCGGGTGCAATCGCGAGGGGGGCAGGCCATGATGATGGCATGAAGAGTGACGTCAGACAATGGAAGTACTCAATCCGACGGTCGGAGAATGTAGGTGCTCAATCCGGGTACCGGAGAACGTAGGTGCTCAATCCGGGTGCAATCGCGAGGGGGGCAGGCCCTGATGATGGCATGACGAGTGACGTCAGAGAATATAAGTACTCAATCCGACTGTCGGAGAATGTAGGTGCTCAATCCGTGTGCCAGAGAACGTAGGTGATCAATCCGGGTGCAATCGCGAGGGGACAGGCCCTGACGATGGCATGACGAGTGACGTCAGAGAATGTAAGTACTCAATTTGACTGTCAGAGAACGTAGGTGCTCAATCCGGGTGTCGGAGAACGTAAGTGCTCAATCCGGGTGCAATCGCGAGGGGGGCAGGCCCTGACGATGGCATGACGAGTGACGTCAGAGAATGTAAGTACTCAATCCAACTATCAGAGAACGTAGGTGCTCAATCCGGGTGCCGGAGAATGTAGGTGCTCAATCTGGGTTCAATCGCGAGGGGGGCAGGCCCTGACGATCGCATGACGAGTGATGTCGGAGAATGTAAGTACTCAATCCGACTGTCAGAGAACATAGGTGCTCAATCCGGGTACCAGAGAACGTAGGTGCTCAATCCGGGTGCAATCGTGAGGGGGGCAGGCCCTGACGATGGCATGACGAGTGACGTCGGAGAATGTAAGTACTCAATCCGACTGTCGGAGAACGTAGGTGCTCAATTCGGGTGCCAGAGAACGTAGGTGCTCAATCCGGGTGCCAGAGAATGTAGGTGCTAAATCCGAGTGCCGGAGAACGTAAGTGCTCAATCCGGGTGCAATCGCGAGTGGGGCAGGCCCTGACGATGGCATGATGTTGAGGGGAAAAGTTGGTGTAGAACCAGCTTGTTCGGTTTGTAAGCACATCTTTACCTTAAAACAAATATGATATTATACTTGGAAATAAACATGGTTTGCGCGAGCCTAAGCTCGTGACTTTTAATTTTATAAAGTGACGAAAATAAGGTGATGGAAAATGCAGACGATAAACAACATTAATAAAAAATGCGGATGGATGGATGAGACGCAAATTCCAGGCTGCAAGCGTGCTGTAGAGGGTCATCCTGCATCGGGGAGAGTGCACATCCTAGGTATCCATCGTCGGGGGTTCGGCGATGGTCTCTATGTTGCCCACCATCTGCCTTCCTCCACCACTTCCTTGTGCTGGGATCTGTGGCTGTCCTTGCAAAAATCTCCCGAGGAGCCCCTGGCGGAGAAGACGTTCAATTTCGTCTTTTAGCCCGGCACACTCTTCGGTGTTGTGACCCGTTGTGCGGTGGAACTCACAGTATCTTGTCTGGTCAGCCTTGGGGTTGGCCATGGTGCTCTTGGTCGTTGGAATGCCAGATCATTTTGAATTGCATACATCAGATTATTGCGGGTGGTATTCAGAGGGGTATATTCCTGAAGTGGATGTTGCCCCCCATTCCTGGGAAGGTCACGCTGACGGCTATCGCGGCGATGCTCACTCCGACGCCGTTCTTCTTGTCTTGCAAGAGTTGGTTCCTCTTCTTTCTTCCTTTCTGTTTTCCTTCAAACTGCTGGCGGCGCGCTTCAATCGCCTCATCGGCTGCTATCTGGGCCTCGACCCGGTGAACGAGATCTGGATAATCTGGCATGGTCTCCCTCATGAGTGCTGAATAGAAGCCGCTGGGGCGGAGTCCGCAAAGGAAGACACCTCTGAGAAGTTCGGGGTCGACGCCCGGAATTTGACGTGCCTCAGAGGTGAAGCGGTGAAAGAAGTCCTTGAGGGATTCTCCTTCATTTTGTCGAATACCTGAAAGGTGTGAGGGATCGTGAACAATTCTCCGATTTGCGATAAACTAGTAAGCAAACCGCCTGGTCAGCTCTATGAAGTTGGTAATGGTGCCAGTTCTCAGGGAATGGAACCATGTACGGGCCTGGCCTTTGAGTGTTGCTGGGAACACTTGGCAAAGCAACTGGTCTGGAGTGTTGTAAATCCTCATGATGGTGGTGAAGTGGTTGATGTGTTCCAATGGATCGTTCGTCCTGTCAAACGTTTCGATGTTCGGGAGCTTGAACCCATGTGGGATTGGATGGTCGAGAATTTGTAGTGCCAAAGTGGAGCCTTGGCAAAACGGTCGGCGAACGTGAACATTTCTTCCTCCTTCCTGGCGGTATTCCTCAGCAATGACCTCTCGGATCTTCTCTCGAGTAAGTCTTTCAAGTGGTGAAAGGTGGGCGTTATTGACTTGGTTGCGTCGATAGTGGTCTGCTCCGGCCTCTCTCTGGGCCGGGGGAGTGTAACTGGCGGCCTCAGAGTATTCCTCGGGCCACTCTTATATTGAAGGAACTTCCTAGGTTTGGTGTTGATTCGGTCGTGGCAGAAAATTTGCTGGCGTTGGTTGTTCCGCCGGTGCGGGAGGTGCCCGCAGGTTCTGGAGCAAGATAAGCATTTCTGTTTGCTGTTCTTCCATCTTATAAACACGCCCCTCCAAGGCAGTAACGGGGGCGAAGGCTGCCTCAGCAGTTAGTGGCATGTCTACCAAAGAGTGGGAGCATGTCAGATCGACGTGTCTGCCTAGGGCAGACCCTTCAGCTGTACAAGTGCTTCTCTTGGCCATTAGAACAGGACTCAGAAGCGGTTGGACTGGTGATATAATTCTTCTTGAAGGATGTTGGGAATCGATTTCCCACAGACGACGCCAAATTGTTGTGGACTAACTCGATGCCCCGGTCAGACCATATTTGTTCGAACCGTCTTAGCTCACGAGACGGTCGAGCGCGCACACAGTAAATGAAAGTAGAGAGTTGACACAAGATGTGATGACGTTAAAAAACACCTTAAATGAGTAAAAAACGACGTGATCGGGTCTGCGCCGATCAAATTCCACTAGATTCCGGTGATTATAGTGTGTTGGAGAATCGGGGTGACAGGCCGCTCCCATTACAACTTGGGGGAGAGAGAGACTACGGCTCCCGACAGGCAACAGACTGCGCCGCGGGAGTCACTTGGGTTTTGAAATGCGTGGGATGATCCTGATGCTAAGGCGCTTGCGGTCGCGTATACTTGCTGGCGACGATTGCCTTATTCCTTTGCTTTTTGTGGACTTGGGCGTTTTCCTGCTGGTGGCGTGTTGGTGGAGCGCTGGTGGCCGCTGGTGGCCGCCGGTGGTTCACGGCGCCAGGAGGCCGACTCGGGGGAGGAGGCAGGCGAGCCCTCTCCTGAGGAAGAAGAAGGCAACCTGGAGAAGAGAAAAGGTGAAGAATGAAGAACCCCTGGGTCTGTTTTATAGCCTCCAGGGGAGGATCATGGAAGGCCCCACCACTAAAGTAGTGGGTTAGTGGGTGGTTACCCTCTTGATCGGATGACGAGGAGAGCCTCCCCTTGATCGGACGATGGGGAGGTTGCCCATGGCGACGGGCCTCCACGGCGGCGGTGGTGGCCGGCCAGGCGGCCGGCGGTGAGGGCGGCCGACCTGGTGGTTGGCGGCAGCAGCCCGCCGGGGGCCGGCCGCGGCTAGGCCGGTGGGTTGCCGCGGCTTGGCCGGGGGCCTGCCGTGGCCGGGCCACCGCCGGCCGGGCCGCCTCCGGCCGGGCCGCCGCCGGCCTGGTGGCCGGCCGTGGCTAGGCCTGGACATGGCTGGCCACAACTAGGTTGGTCGTGGTCGGCCGCGACTAGGCCGACCTTGACCGCCCGTGGCTAGGCCGGCGGCCTGCCGCGGCCGGCCTGTCGGCGAGGCCGGTGCCTTGCCGCGGCCACCCTTCCGGCGAGGCCAGTGGTTTGGCCGCTGCAAGGCCAGGGAGGGGGCCGGCCGCCCGACGGAGGGGGTCTTCCTGGCGACGGCCACCCTCCTCCATGGGGAGAGGGAGTGGGTCCCCCCCCCCATAATTCTCTTATCATGAGAGTTCATGGGGGGGGGGGGGAATGACCCACCCATGATCCATTTTGGGAGGAGATCAGGGGGGAATTTCTCTTCCTATAAAATGATGGTGAAAACCCATCACTCCCATTGCCCATTTGGGCATGTCATGTCCTTTTTTCTCATTTCTAATTTAGTTTTATTTTGTTCTTTTTTATGCAATGTAGTTTTATTTTCTTGTACTTTCTTTTTATGAAATGTAATTGTACTTAGTTTTTTTTTATTTTCAAGCAATGTTTTTGTCTTCTTTTATGTCCTTATTTAGCAGATAGTAAGTTAATTCTTGTTTGTTACAAGATTTGGAATGAAATTTTTGTTCTCTTTATGATCGTTCTTTTCCACCTACGATTTATTCCCGACTTTAATGCGTCGAGTTCATATGCCGGTTATGAATTTCAATATATGTTTTCGTACTCTAGTAGCCGAGAGGATCGTGCGTACGAATTGATCGCTTAGGAAAAAAAGAGTTGATCGCAACCCTCGAGAGAGGATGACGAAAATCTTCTGGATATGAGTCAAATCCGATGACAGGATTCACTTCGGTAAAGCGAGTATTAAGTTATCGATTAAAACAAGAGTTCGGTCAATATTCTTAATCTCTGTTGGGCGTATACCTCGAGTGAGGTTCGTTCATATATTGGGAATCTTCACGGTGAAGAATCGGTTTAGATGTTTATAAAATATCTTTTATCTTTCATTCAAAGTGCGTTTTGTTGAAGAATAGATTTCTTATTTCACATTTTTAATTTAAATATAATTTATTGAAATTTTATTCCGATAAAATAATAGTTGTTTTTTTCGAAGTAGAAGCACTCGACAGACCCAAGTTTTAATATGTCCTTGATATTTTTATATCCTATGCTATATTTCGATAGGTACATTTGCCTTAATCGAGTATAGATTGGAGAATACAATTTTTTTCTATTAAATTTTTGGCAGCGTTGTCGGGGAATATTTTTTCGATATTTTAAAAAGAGACCACGCTATTACTTTCATCTTTTTATTTTCTTTTTCTCCATAAATAAATTTAAACTTGTAACTAAATTTTTGGAGAGGGAGATTTGGGGTGTCATCCCATCGTATCTCCTGGTACCTTGTGAACCCTTCACCGGATAGCCCTTGGGAAGTCCAAGACTAATTTAAGCCCGCAAAAATGTCTTCTCTTTCTTGTTGTTTCTAGAAAGTTTAAAAAAACCCAAAAAATTTTAAAACTTCGAAATAAAATAAAAATATAAAACTTCAAAAAAATTATAAAACTTTTTAAAAAATACAAAAAACTTTCCGTGTGTTTGTTTTCATTTTATTTTATTTTTTGTTTTTATTTTAACGTGTTTTTGCAGGTGTTCGTGATGGCCCCTCCGTCTCCAAATCAACGACGTGTTCCCCCCCTCCATTTTATATTCATGTTTGTGTTTTTGCTCCTTGAAAACTTAGTTTTAAACATTGGGGACAATGTTGAACTTTAAGTATGAGGGAGTGTTTTCCATTTCAGTTTAAATATTTAAAAATTTACAAAAAAATTTATAAAATCACAAAATATCAAAAAATATTTTGCTTTTATTTTTATCTCTTAGCAAAATTTTAAAAGCACAAAAAATTTAAAAAGTAAAATTTCAAAAAAATATGATTATAAACTTATTTTTTTATTAGTTCTATTATTAATATAAAAATCCAAAAAAGATCATATTCAAAATTCAAAAAAATGAAAAATATTAAAAAAATCCAAAAATATAATAAACCCAACTTTGTTTTTGTTATTTTCAGAAATTTAGTTTGAATTACTTTATAAGCATTTTTATTATTTTTAGTTTGCTAATCATTTATTTCAACATGGTTAGTTTGATTTAATTTTTAGGTGATTTATTTTTAAGAAATATCTTATGATTTTAATTTGTTTAGAGTAATTTCTTTAGCATCTTTTCTCTCTTAATTTAAATAGCTTCAATTTTATAGAAGTTTTGCTCAACTCTTTTAGATTTTAATTATATTCACTCCATGCTTTTAGATTCTTAGGAAAATTTAATTTGCTAGTAGTTGCTCTCTAATATTTTGGTTTATTTTCTAAATTTTGTTTAACCCATTACCTTAGCCTCCCCTACCCTTGTTTTTTTCTTTTTTATTGTTAGATCATATGTCATGAGAATAAAATGATAAAATTCATTATTCCTTGGTAAATATATGCAACCCCCTCCCCCAAAAAAATGAAGAAAAAAATACTTATATTTCATGAAAAATGATAGGATAATAGTCTATCATTTTTTGGTAAACATATAAAATTTAAAAAGTAAAAAATGTGTCGGGTGAGAGGATAGAAATTATCATCTCCTATCAAAAATCTCTTCATATGCCTTATTTCCCTAAAAAAAAATCATTTAGCCAATATAATTATCTTAGATTAAAATTAAAATATTTGGAGAGCATAAGTAGTAAGTTGCATTTTTTCCTTCATGTTTCTTTAAAATTAGGGTTTTTATAATTTTAATCTAATATTTGCTAATTACTCATTTTTGAAATGCTAGTTAATTTATTTGAGAATTTTTGGCTAAATATTTCTCTCTTTTCATTTTAATTTCATAATTTAGGACTTATCTTTTAAATCGTTAAATTTTATTTCTAGCTTTCTTTTGATTTAACAATTTTTTAGTTTAATTGAAATTTTTATTAATGTCTTATAAATATTTTTCACTCTTTTGCTCTGAAAAAACAAAAGCTCACATACGAGGATATTTGATGAGTAAAATTTGTACATATTTTTAGTCTATAATTTATTTTAATATTTAATATAAATTAGTTATATTTTATGTATTTTCATTTATAAATCGTTCTTTTTATATTATTATATTAATTTAAGTTTTAATTTATTTTGCAGGAATAATGTTGAAGTCGCGCTCCCGACCATGGTGAATGGAGATTTTACTGAAAACATTACATGCATGCCATCGCATTCACGTCGATTAGATTTCTTTCACACCGCCAACTCTACGAGCTCATGCCGCACAAGTTCAAATCATCTACGTCACCTCACCATCACCGCCATTTGCCTATTCATCATGCACCTGTCCAAGATTAATGTAGCCGCTGCTCCATCGCTGTCTCATTCGCAATTATTTCATTCTCGCCGCCACCTTAGCATGTTGCCGCCACCTTTTGCATGCATATATATATATCTTATATTAATATTTCATGACATGCCACCTCTTTAATTAAATAATATCCAACCACCTCTTCATATTCTACCACCTCATGAAAGACCCATTTCCTCCACATAAATTCACCAAGCCACCATATCTCTCTCCACCCCTCCAACTTCTCCATTTATTTTAATATTATTGCATGACATCACCCTCCACCTTTCACTCTTAATTTCTTCAAATTAATTCAAGGTTGCCAACCACTCCTTATTCCCTAATTAAACCATACAGGTATGTCCCCTCCCATTCCCATTAATTATTTGAAGTCACCCATCCATCTCTCCTTCTTATATATTCTCCTTTCAACCATTCATTTTCTTCATATTCATCCTCTCATTTATCTATAAATAGAGGTCATATTCCAAGCATGTCTCTCTCTCTCTCTCGCATTGCCCATTTGAGCATGTCATGTGCTCTTTTCTCATTTTTAGCTTAGTTTTATTTTGTACTTTTTTTATTCAATGTAGTTTTATTTTCTTGTACTTTCTTTTTATAAAATGCAATTGTACTTAGTTTTTTAATTTTCTGGCAATGTTTTTGTCTTCTTTTATGTCATTCATATTCAGTAGATAGTAAGTTAATTTTTATTCGTTACAAATTTTGGAATGAAATGTTTGTTCTTTTTACGATCGTTCTTTTCTACCTTCGATTTATTCCTGATTTTAATGCGTCGAGTTCATATGACGGTTGTGAATTTTGATATATGTTTTCGTACTCTAGTAGCTGAGAGGATCGTTCGTATGAATTGATTGCTCAGGAATAAAAAGAGTTGATCGCAAACCTCGAGAGAGGATGGCGAAAATATCCTGGATAGGACTCAAATCCTATAAAGAGATTTACTTCAGTAAAGCGAGTATTAAGTTATCGGTTAGAACGACAGTTAGGTCAATATTCTTAATCTCAATTGGGTGTATTCCTCGAGAGAGGTGCGTTCATATGTTGGGAATCTCCACGGTCAAGAATCAGTTTAGACGTTGATAAAATATCTTTTATATTTCATTCAAAGTGCATTTTGTTCAAGAATAGATTTCTTATTTCACATTTTTAAATTTTTAAATAATTTCTCGAAATTTTCTTTCGATAAAATAATAGTTGTTTTCTCGAAGTAGAAGTACTAGACAGACCCGAGTTTTAATATGACCTTGATATTTTTATATCCTATGCTATATTTTGATAGGCACACTTGCCTTAATCGAGTATATATTAGAGAATACGATTTTCTCTATCAGCTGTGTTAACCCAGAAATCGGCGATCCTTCCCAAGGTGGACAGCTGGCTAATCGCGATCCTTAGATTCTCTCTCTTTGATCGCGATGAGCCCCAGCGTAGGCGGACAGTTTTCCCTATCCGCCTAGGTCTCCTAGCAATCGCATGCCCTACGGGACGGCGGGCTACTCCCATAGCTCCCCTCGCGGGACATGCAGTTGGGTTCGCTAATCATGCAGTACTTTTCCTTGCAGGAGTCCGCCAACAGCATTGTCAGGAGCGGCCTCCTATTTCGCCCAAGGGAAGGCAGTCTCCTGCCGCCGTCCGTCGAGGACGCCCACCGGGGGCGACCTCCCTGCTGCCCAAGGGGCGGCGGCCTCCTGCCACCGTCCGCTGAGGCCGCCCACCCGGGGCGGCCTCTGCCCGCCTGCCGGGCGGACTCCCCCTGGAGTCCGCCCAGGCCGCCCGCAAGGGGGCGGCCGAGCCCTGCCGGGCGGACTCCCCCTGGAGTCCTCCCAGGCCGCCCGCTAGGGGGCGGCCCCGGCAGTCAGCCGGGCGGACTCCCCCCGGAGTCCGCCCAGGCCGCCCGCAAGGGGGCGGCCAAGCCCGCCGGGCGGACTCCCCTGGAGTCCGCCCAGGCCGCCCGCTAGGGGGCGGCCCCGGCAGTCAGCCGGGTGGACTCCCCCAGGAGTCCGCCCAGGCCGCCCGCAAGGGGGCGGCCAGGCCCGCCGGGCGGACTCCCCCTGGAGTCCGCCCAGGCCGCCCGCTAGGGGGCGGCCCCGGCAGTCAGCCGGGCGGACTCCCCCCGGAGTCCGCCTAGGCCGCCCGCAAGGGGGCGGCCAGGCCCAGCCGGGCGGACTCCCCCCGGAGTCCGCCCAGGCCGCCCGCTAGGGGGCGGCCCCGGCACCCAGCCGGGCGGACTCCCCCCGGAGTCCGCCCAGGCCGCCCGCTAGGGGGCGGCCCCGGCTCCCAGCCGGGCGGACTCCCCCCGGAGTCCGCCCAGGCCGCCCGCTAGGGGGCGGCCTCCGGCCTTCCGGGCGGACTCCTCCCGGAGTCCGCCCAGGTCGCCCGCTAGGGGGCGACCTCCAGTTCTCTGCAGGTGGGTCCTTCCGCTCGCTTCATCGCTCGACAGTGGCGGACGCAAAATCTCTGTCCGCGGAGTCCGCGCAGGTCGTCATGCTGATGTCACTGGGCCCCGCTTCTAGAAGAACTTCCCTGGGCCTATAAATAGCCCATGGTGCCTCTCATTCTGCATCAGTTGATCCTCCAGGAGGTGAAGACGAGTCTTGCCAGCAGACCCTGCGGACTCTATTTTCCAGTCCGCGCAGTCCGTCGTCACCTTCTCCAGCAAGCTCTGCGGACTCAGTTTCCTGTCCGCGCAGCTCTCCAGCAGCTCTTCAACAGCTTGCCAGCAGACTCTGCAGACTCAGTTTCTCAGTCCTCCAGCAGCTAGCAGACTATTTTACTTAGTCTCTGGCAGCTTCTCCTCTCTGTTTTCTGGCACTTTCTTCTCTCTTAGCCGCCAGCTTCTCCTTGTACCCCTTTTATTGATTTGTTGTAAAGGTGTACTTGTAAGCTTGTAATCTCTAGCTTTTAATAAAAGGAAAGCCCGTCGCAGGAGTGGCATTTAGGCCGCGGCGGGCGAAGTGTGTTGTTGCCGCTGCTAGCGGCCCCCTTCTTCTTCTCTCTGCTCAGCAAGCCTTGCTCCTCTGCTCAGCAAGCCTTGCTCCTCTGCTCAACAAGCTTCTTCTCAGCTCAGCTCTTCTCGGTAACCAACCTGCAAGCACAACCGTCCCCTTAGCCGTCTGCTCGACAGCTCCTGATCAACCTCCTTCTCCTCTCTTGATCAACCTGCTCTGTTGGTCAAGCTTCTCTCCTCTATCCCCGCAACCCTCTTTGACAAGCCGTTTGCTCCACTCTCGAGCACTCAGAGGCTTCCTTCCTTCCCTCCACTCCTCCTCTCCTAGTTGTGAGATCGAACACCCCCTCCGTGTTAGCTGGCTGGTGCCCCGCGACGTTTCCGCGCATCAACAGTTAACACGCGGCCTTCAGATCCGGTCAGACGGTGAACAGTGATAGTTAGCCATGTCAGATCAATCAGCCGAGAACTTTGCCTCAAGTCCCAGTGAAGATCCTCTCTGGGAAGCTTTTGAGCAGTCCCGCCGTGAGAATGCTCAACAGTTCCAAGCCATCAACCAAGTCCTTGCTGCGATCACACAGCGGTTAGACTCTCATCCAGCAGCTGCTCCAGCTGCTCCAATCAATCTAACACCAACATCAGAGCACAAGCAAGCTTATTCTCAAGCTTGTCCGCCGTTCTATCCGTCTTACACTCCAACCTTCCCGCAAGGTCCTGCTGCTCCTTTGCGAACTCAAGATGAAGAGTTTGCCGCTCGCCAAAACTTCTTCCGGCAAGCAGCCCGGGGAAGTCCTGCTAGATTTCTTAACTTTCAAGGAAGTCATCCTTGCCCCCCAGCTCCTGCCTCTGCTCCTCCAGCAGCAGCTTTTCCTTTCTACCCTCCTGCTTCTTTTGCAGCTGCAACCTATGCTCCCTTTAATCCCTATGCTGTGGGAGAGCAGGAAGAGCCGTCGCCCTTTACCGAGAGCGTTCGCCTTGAACCTACTCCAGCAAACTTCAGAGAGCCTCGACTGCCAATCTATACTGGAGAGACTGATCCGGTCAAGCATCTTCAAGCCTTTGAATCAGCCGTTGCTCTCAAGACTCTGTCAGATGCAACCAAGTGCAAGCTCCTTGTGACAACCTTTGATGGGCAAGTGAGGGACTGGTTCTATGGCCTCCGTCCTTACTCCATCACTTCCTTCCTTGATCTTCGAAGGGAGTTTCTTCTCAGATTCTCTACCTCCTCCAAGAGAAAGGGCGGTCCGGAAGCCCTCTTTGAGATCAGGCAGCGCAATGATGAAACTTGGTCTCAATTTGTTGATCGATTCCAGAGAGAGATTCTGGACATCGAAATCGTTGATCAAGAAATGTATCGAGTGGCTCTTATCCACGGTCTTCGCGAAGGGCCTCTCAAATTTGAAGCCAATGTCCGTGCTCCAAGGACATACCAAGAGCTGATCGCTCTAGCCAACTCGTACATCCGAGGCGAGAAGAGCAATCCAGGCTTCGTCTCCAAGCTCGTATCGGAGAAAGATCCGTTTCGCAAGCAACCTCCAAGGTCTCCTTACAATCGTTTCCCAGCTCACTCGAGGAAGGAGAGAAGGCTTCATCGCCAGCGATACTCCTTCCCGAACCGTGATGCTCAAGATCCATTGCTACCGCTAGCTCCTTCTCAAACAGCAACTGTTCAACAAGAGCAAGACGATGACTTGCATGAGTCTGATCTCGATGACGTCGTGCAAGAAGTAGTCCAGATCATGAAAGATAGGGCAAGCTACAAGAAGCCCTATCGACTGACCGATCAGAGGTCTAGAAATTCAGAGCCTTATTGTGAATTCCACAAAGAGCCAGGCCATCGAACAGAAAACTGCCAAGCATTCCGTCAGCTTGTGCAAAGGATGCTCCGGCAGGGCAAGATGCATGACCTGCTCCCTAAAGAAGATCGCCCTGACCCATCAACTTCAAAGGGCAAAGAAATTTCAGATGTTCCTTGCTCCTCAAGGGGAGTGAACCACGTCGAAGAGCCTCCTCTCCTCATTGTCAACCAAGAAGTCGAATGCTTCGACGCCGACGATGAGGGCATGCTGGGAAGGCTATTCTGAACTAGCAAGGACTTCACAGTCCTCCAAAGCCATGGACTTCACAGTCCTCCGGAGCTCCTTACAACCTTCAGGGGTTATCTCAACCCTTACTCTCTCCCTCTTTCATACATTCTTTACAACACTTCTCAGTGTTTTCTTCTTGCTTTTCTGCAAAGCTTTTATTCAGAGATCCTGTACTGACACAGTTCCCTTTTTGTTGCCTCTCTCTCTCTCTCTCTCTCTCTCTCTGGATCAATACGCCAATGAGATTTCGCCGAGTCTGAAACGTTCCCTCCGTAGTTTGTTCTTGCACTACCGCTTCGACCACATATGGAGGGAGTATACCCATGTGTGTAGTGGGAGCAGTTCATCTACGATTATGGGCTTCAGGCTTAGGATCCTAGCCAGCATCTGACACAGAGTGTGTGCTAGGGGAGCCCCATGTGTTAGCTCTGCTGTGCGTCTTATAGGAAACACTACGGTTAGGATGATCTTCGCTGGACAAGCAATGGCGATCAAGCGTAGCCTTGTCTCTTTGATCATCCTTCAACTGTGGTGGCCGAAGCACTCTCTCCGGTACCCTCGATCCATGCCTCTCAGGTTCTCACAACTCCACTGATCAATACACAGACAATATAGGCCTCTTGGCACAACCTGTCTCCTTGATCAGTGATGCTTGTGCCCAGGGCAAGAGAGCAGAGTTTCTAGCGATCCTTCTCAGGATCTTCCTTGCTTCCAGCGGTCCTTCTCAGGACCTTCCCTTGCTTTGTGCCCTCCTTGAGGATGCGCGGCCAGCCCGCTTTGAGCAGGACCATACTCGGAATGATTTTATCAGGCCAGTGATGCATAAGGCCCACGGGGAACACCTGTGGCAGCATTCAACCCTCTACAGTCATTCCGAACATGGACCTCTTTTTCCTTTCCCCCCTCCTTGAGGATGCGCGGCCAGCCCGCTTTGAGTAGGACTATACTCGGGATGATTTCTCGGGCAAGTGATGCATAAGGCCCACGGGGAACACCTGTGGCAGCATTCAACCCACTTTAATCATTCCGGGTGCAGCCCTCCTTTTCTCTCTTCCCTCCTTTCACAGGTGAACAGGTTAATCCCACCTACCAAAAGGATTCTGGCATTCATTTTGATCATATCCCTCCAATCATGTCAGCAGCTAGCGCTCGATTCATTAATCTGGACTTCGTGATAATGATCATCAGGCATTTCTCTTGCTACTTGGTCATATCGACCCCATCTCATCAACCTTCATGGGTTATCTCAAAAGGATTTCCAGCAATCACTTTGCTCGTGCTCATCCTATATGAATTGCTTATTCAAAGCTCTATCGGATGATGACTCGCACTCTACCTATATAAGCTCTATTGCTCTCATATTCTATATATTGTTTGCTCAAGCGCTATCAGCCATGCTATCGCAATCCAGTCATATCTGTCAGCAGTTAACACAGTTTATGGATCTGGGCTTCATAATAGTATCCATCAGGCATTCTTCTTGCTAATTGGTCGTATCGGTCTTATCTTGTCGACAGTTGACAGTCAATAGTTAACACTTGCAAGCCTTCTCTTCACAGGTACTCGCAAGTTATCTTCATATTTTATTTGTCTCTAACTCCTCTTCTCGCAGAGATAGCAAACACCTGCAAGCCTCATCCAGGTACTTGCAGCTTATTTTTATACAATACCTGCTCCTAATTCTCTTTTTGCAGAGATCAGCAAACCCTTGCAAGTTTCTTCACAGGTACTTGCAAGTTACTCCCATATATTATGCATACTCCTAACTCTTCCTTTGCAGGAACCAGCAAAGACTTGCAGGTCCCTTCCAGGTACTTGCGAGTTGTTTTGTCCGTCTGTTTTCCTCACTTTTGTTTTGCAGAACATTTATAGAAGACATGCCTTCTTCGTTTTGCAAGAGCAAATTCAGGTACACACTCGATGTGCCACCTATACATGCTTACCCTAACTTTCCTCTTGCAGGAAAATATACAGGAAGCACCAAGCTTGTAAGGAGAGTCTTCAGGTTCTGTCTCTCCTTGTTCCTCTTCTTCCGTTGGGGTGGATCACGATTTTCGTGGGTCTCCAACTTTTTCGAAGTTCTTTGCAGAACTTGAAAAAGTGCGGGGATTATGTTAACCCAGAAATCGGCGATCCTTCCCAAGGTGGACAGCTGGCTAATCGCGACCCTTAGATTCTCTCTCTTTGATCGCGATGAGCCCCAGGGTAGGCGGACAGTTTTCCCTATCCGCCTAGGTCTCCTAGCAATCACATGCCCTACGGGACGGCGGGCTACTCCCATAGCTCCCCTCGCGGGACATGCGGTTGGGTTCGCTAATCATGCAGTACTTTTCCTTGCAGGAGTCCGCCAACAGCATTGTCAGGAGCGGCCTCCTATTTCGCCCAAGGGACGGCAGTCTCCTGCCGCCGTCCGTCGAGGACGCCCACCGGGGGCGACCTCCCTGCTGCCCAAGGGGCGGCGGCCTCCTGCCGCTGTCAGCTGAGGCCGCCCACCCGGGGCGGCCTCTGCCCGCCTGCCGGGCGGACTCCCCCTGGAGTCCGCCCAGGCCGCCCGCAAGGGGGCGGCCGAGCCCTGCCGGGCGGACTCCCCCTGGAGTCCTCCCAGGCCGCCCGCTAGGGGGCGGCCCCGGCAGTCAGCCGGGCGGACTCCCCCCGGAGTCCGCCCAGGCCGCCCGCAAGGGGGCGGCCAGGCCCGCCGGGCGGACTCCCCCTGGAGTCCGCCCAGGCCACCCGCTAGGGGGCGGCCCCGGCAGTCAGCCGGGCGGACTCCCCCCGGAGTCCGCCCAGGCCGCCCGCAAGGGGGCGGCCAGGCCCGCCGGGCGTGTTGGATCCGGAGGCCAACCTTAGAGGGGGGGGGGGGTGAATAAGGTTTTATAAATTTCGCTTGAATAAACGGAATCTTAACGTAAACCACACCACAAGTGAAGATTTTAAACACAAGTATTAAATTCAATAACAATCAATTTCATACAAGTACAAGATGAATGTTTTACAGTACGATCTTCATGACGTCGAAGATCAAAGACGAAGAGAAGAAAACTTTGGGTTTTCTATACCGACCCAAAACCCGGACCGGTTGGCTCTCTCACTTTCTCCCCGAAAGGTCTTAGAGCCGCTCTTCACCTCCACACCCGGAAGGGTCTTAGAGCACCGCTAGATCCCCGATCTAGACGCCCCAAATCCCGGGACGATTTTCCACGGAATCCAACCCGGATCCCGACGACCTTCCCCGGTCGATTTCCCTTACCACTTACAACAATAGAAGAAGAAAAAGATACAAAAAGAGATTACAAAATATATTCGTTAAAGTTTAGGTTCTCCCTCTTGAGAAGTTCTCCGGATAGATCTACGGCCGGTGCTTGTGATCTTCGATGGAAAGCACCCGGTCGCTAGACGTAGACGATGCGAAGCCTTGATCGCCGGAGTTCTTCGATCTCGAACGGGAGGAAGAAGCCTTGCTTTTTCTTTGACGAAGACGAGTAGAACGGACGTAGGAAGACGGCCGAACTTGGTATTCCTGGAGCACTTCGTCAATAATCTCTGGAGGCTTAGGTCTTGAGGAAACGGCGCTGCTTTTTATACGTCTTGGAGAAAATAGACTACCGCCTGCGATAACTCTATCGCCGGGCGGTAGGTTCGCGCGTAACGCCTGCCAGCTGTCTCCACACGTCTCCCGAAACGGCAACTATAACTGCTCATTAAGGAAACTGCTGTTTCAAGAGAGCTATCGCCGGGCGGTAATGGTTACTGCGTAACGCCTGCCAGCTGTCTCCACACGTCTCCCGAAACGGCAACTATAGCTGCTCATTAAGGAAACTGCCGTTTCAAGAGAGCTATCGCCGGGCGGTAAAGGTTACCGCGCCCAGTCAGAGCGATAGCGCCATTTCGCCAAATAATTCTACCGCCTGCGATAAGACTATCGCCTGAGCGGTAGGTACCATCGTCGACGATCGTCCCCTCGATGCACGTCGACCGGATACCGCCGGCGGTAGCGTCCTGTCACCGGGCGGTAGCTTTTGATTGTCGACGATCCTTCCTTAGCTGATAAATGGGCAGTCGACCATCGAACCGATATGCGTCGATCGAGATGGTTACCGCGCTGCGATAAGGTTGTCGCCGGGCGGTAGTAACCTTTTGAAGCTCTTCTCCTTTCCTTTTACCTATCAGCCTGCACACTCTATCACACAACCAATCTCATCAAATACAAGCAGGGAGTTGATATTCTCAAACCTAAGGAGTGTGAAACCATGTTCCAACAAACTCCCCCTTTTGATAATATCAATCCCGTTCATGATAAACCAAAATCAAGTAGATAGAGTGCCAGAATAGATGTATGTAGCAACGTAGAACAGTATAAAGTAGAGTATCAGAGTAAAATGAACGTAGAACAGTATAAAGTAGAGTATCAGAGTAAAATGATATTGAACAAATAAGCAATACACACCTATATCGATCCCGTTCAATCCTGTTCTATCCTACTACATACTCCCCCTATCGGTGGGACGCTCCCCTATCTATGAGCACACACACACCTCAATACGCTCCCCCTATCATGAACACTACCTCCAATACCTTCTCCCCCTTTGATAATATCAAAAGAATGGGCGAGGCCAACCGACCAAGGAGGATGAAAATTGTAGGCGAGAGATAACGTAATATAGACCTACAAAGCACTTGAAATCAGAGAATTGTAAAACAGGGTCAAAATCAGGAGCAAACGCTAATCAGAGTGAAGAAAATGGACTATATGCACGAGACATAGCACACATCAAGTATGACATGAATGTTTGCAGGGTTTAGATAAATAGAGAGAAAAATAGGCAAACACAAATATCGTCATGAGAGAAAAAAAAATGTGCCAGTACGTATTGTGCGAAAAGCATCGAATGTAGTTGAGGTCCAATTCTTATGCGCGGAAGATTTAAATAAGATAATGACATGTGCACGTGTAGCACCAAGAGACAAAACATTCAATAGAGATATCAGGCAGACATGTTTTATATCAAGCAAACTAACGTGCTAACACCAAAGAGATATAGTGAAAAATCACGTCACATGACATAGTGCGGCATAAAGAAATTAAATCAAGGGCACAAATCATAAAGTGTAGTCCATGCACAAGATCAAAACGACTTTGTAATCCAAGGTGCTCACCCTCACAACGCTTATGAAGACTTATCAGGAGGGATGAGTAGTGCTTGGGGGGTCTGTAAGCGGGATTTGATGGCCATCATTTTATTTTGGAGTTAGGCCATCAACTTTATACATAATCAAAGCAGAACAAGACCCCAAGTCAATCGAAATCTACCCACATAGGTAGATCCACTTTAACTTGTTTACATTGGACATATGCCTTTCTAGTTTTGGCCCAAAAATTTAATTAGCATAGACACGCGCAATTTGATTTCATGACATTGATTGTTCAAGATATATCAGATATGTTAAAGTTAGTGTCACGATTTATAGCATGTCAGCTTATTATCTCAGGTTGAGTGCATGATCAAGTGGTGTGTGAGAGGTGTAATCATTATCGTAAATAAATCCTCACACATACTTAGAGGCATAGACAACGTACACCCACATTAATTTTCGCACTCAATAGCTAGACAAAAATTTAACTTCGCTCATCATGACAGGATACCAATGTGCCGTACAAATTGACAAAAAGATTAGCAAACATTGTATATACTTGAAAATATACCACGACTCGGTCATATGAGCCCCAAACCAACTAGTCAGTTTTTTTTTTGAATTTTTGAAAACAATTTTAGCCACAACCAGGGAACAACCAAAAACAACACGAGCAGGAAAAAAAAACGAACAGTACATATGTTTTTTTTTTTTTTTCTTTTTGTTTTTGGTGTTACAACTTTGAACAGAACAAACATGAAACCAAAAAAAACAAAACTACAAACACAAGAAAAAAATATAACAAAAATTAGGACGATAAATCAAGAATCCCAAGTTCGAGTCGTAGAAGCGAAAAACGAGCATCCGGAAGCGGTTTAGTAAGAATGTCCGCGAGTTGATCATCGGTCCCAATAAAGACGACACTCACATTCTCTTTCTTAATGTGGTCGCGAATAAAGTGATGTCGAACGTCTATGTGTTTGGACCGAGAGTGATGCACCAGATTATACGTTAAGTCTATCGCACTCTTGTTGTCGCACCTAAGTGTAATGTTGCGAAAAGAAAGACCAAAGTCTTCTAAAGTTTGCGACATCCAAAGTGCCTGTGCACAGCAACTTCCTAAGGCGATATACTCGGCTTCGGCGGTCGAAAGAGCCACCGAGTTTTGCTTACGACTCGACCACGAGACAAGTGCCGGGCCTAAAAAATGACAAGTACCGCTAGTGCTCTTGCGGTCATGAGAGCAACCGGCATAATCAGAGTCAGAATATCCATGAAGGGTAAAATCATCCGAGTGAGGGTACCACAACCCGAGGTGTTGCGTGCCACGGAGATAGCGAAAAATATGTTTTACCGCTTTAAAGTGAGACTCCCTAGGGTCAGCTTGAAAACGGGCACACATACCTACCGCAAACGTGATATCGGGTCGTGACGCACTCAAGTATAACAGAGATCCAATCATGCCCCGAAACATTGTTTGATCCACAGAGATTCCACTCTCGTCTTTTCCTAATTTAAGGGACGCACTCATCGGAGTTTTGACTTGTTTTAAAGACTCAAAACCAAAACGTACAAGCATATCTTTTATATATTTGGATTGATTTATGAAAATTCCGTCTGGTCGTTGAGAAATTTGAAATCCTAAAAAATAATTGAGTTCTCCCACAAGGCTCATTTCAAATTCAGATTTCATTAAACTCACAATCTCTTCAACCAACCTCTCATTAGTCGCTCCAAAAATAATATCGTCAACGTAAATTTGGAGGATAACGAGATCCGAATTTTTGGCTTGAACAAAGAGAGTTGTGTCCGCACTACCCATCTTGAACCCATGATCTAAGAGGAACGTAGTTAGCCTATCATACCAAGCACGGGGTGCTTGTTTCAATCCATACAAGGCCTTTACTAATCTGTACACATGATGAGGGTGGGCGGCATTTAGGAAACCGGGTGGTTGCTCGACATACACTTCTTCTTTTATATAACCATTTAAAAATGCGCTCTTAACGTCCATTTGAAACAACTTTATTTTCTTATGGCTTGCGAATGCCAAAAACATTCGAATGGACTCAAGACGAGCAACCGGTGCAAAAGACTCCTCAAAATCCACACCCTCAATTTGTGAATATCCTTGTGCTACCAACCGAGCTTTATTCCTCGTGATCCTAGACTCACCATCAAGTTTATTCTTGAACACCCACTTTAAACCAATCACGGGATGGTTGTCCGGACGATCAACTAGAATCCAAACTTTGCTACGCTCGAATTGGCTCAATTCCTCATTCATGGCAAGGAACCATGATTCATCTTGAAGAGCCTCGGACACGTTTTTGGGCTCAATATCCGATAGAAAGCATAAGTTGGAGAACGCCTCATGAAAAGCAGATCGAGTTCTAACTCCATGGGATGGTTCTCCAATAACTAGATCACGAGGATGTTGTTTCGTAAACGTTAGATCCTTAGGAGGCACATATGCGTGCGACTCACTCTCCTCGTTACTCTCAACCGGAACACTCTCCTCAACCTCTTCTTCGGACAACCTAGGCTCACTAGATGGTGGACTCTCATCAAAATGCACATGAGCCGATTCTTCAACCACTAAGGTTCTCTTATTATAAATCCTATAGGCTCGACTTTTGCTAGAATATCCTAAGAATATGCCTAGATCGGATTTTTCGTCGAATTTTCTTAAGAGATCCTTAGTGTTCAGAATATAGCATGGGCACCCAAAAACTCTAAAGTACGAGACGGAGGGTTTTCTATCAAAGTAGAGCTCGTAAGGGGTTCGCTTAAGAAGTGGGCGAAGCATGACACGGTTCATCACGTAGCTTGCCGTGTTGACCGCTTCGGCCCAAAACGATCGAGGTAAGCTGAACTCCGCGAGCATCGTACGTGCTAGCTCTTGAAGTGTGCGATTCTTTCTTTCTACCACTCCATTCTGTTGAGGCGTGCGAGGAGCGGAGAATTCGTGCTTAATCCCTAAAGTCTCACACAACTTCGAAAAATCCTCATTCTCAAACTCTCCACCGTGATCTGATCTGATACACTTAATGTTTAGTTCTTTCTCATTTTGAATACGCGTGCATAAAGTAGAGAATTCCCTAAACGTGTCAGATTTGTTGGCAAGAAATATTGTCCAACAATAACGAGAAAAGTCGTCTATGATGACGAATGTATATCGCTTTCCTCCTAGGCTACATGTGGAAAGCAGTCCAAACAAATCCATGTGCAAGAGTTCTAACGGTCTAGAGGTGGAAATCTCTGTTTTACTTTTAAACGAGTTTTTGACAAATTTTCCCTTTTGACAAGGCCCACACATAACGTTAAAACTACCGCTTAGAGACGGAATTCCTCTAACAAGTTTCTTTCTAGATAACTTAATAATTAGCTTGCTACCCAAGTGTCCTAATCTCCTATGCCAAAGGTCTAGTTCTTCATTCTTAGTTACTAGGCATTTTAGATTGGACGAAGAGAAATCATCAAAATTAACTGTGTACACATTGCGATTTCTATGGGCTACAAGCAATACATTAGAGGTTTTAGCATCAATGAGTTTGCACGTGTTCGATGATGATTCAAAAATAACATCTATACCTTTATCTCCTAGTTGACTTACAGAAATAAGGTTATGTTTTAAACCATCAACAAACAGCACATTTGAAATAGAGAAAAACTTGTTACCTATTGTGCCGATTCCCAGAATTCTTCCTTTACCATTATCTCCAAACGTGACCACTCCACCTCTCTTCTTTTCCAGGCTAAGGAACTTATCTTTATCACCCGTCATGTGCTTGGAGCAACCAGAGTCCAAGTACCACACGTTCTTTGTGTCCCTTGCCTGCCAACATACCTAAAAAGGAGATGAGAGTAAAGATCTGGTTACCCAAGTTGTTCCACCTATTTTATAGGTAGTAGACTTTGGTAGCCAGACTTGCGCGTTTTGTTTAGCACCTTTCCTCCCGCAAGAGCTTGAAGCATGTCCGAACTTATTACAGTTGGCACATAGAGCATAAGCTGAGGAAATGACTTTCACCACCTCACTCGATCTCTTGCTAGAGGAAGGAGATAATGTATTCAGATTTTTGATCTTATTTGTTGACTTAGGCGTGGACAGAGTGCTATAGTCCCCCAATGGTGATGATGGACTTACATAGCCGATGCCAAACTTTCCTGACCCATGACACTGTGCGCCCAATAGCATGTTTAGAGATTCTTGGCCAACACCAAATTTTTGAACCGCACAGTTGAGATCATGGATCCTCGCTTTTAGAGCGGTGTTCTCAGTTACTAACATCCCACATCGATTAGCAAACTGTTTCTTTCCTTCCTCAACTTTAGCAAGGGAGATATGAAGCTTCTTCTCCAAGACATTCTTCTCATTTTTGAGAGATACTAGTCTCAAGGATGTCTTGGAGAGACTTGCTTTACCCTCCTCGATGGATGCTACCAAGTGAGGACATTCAAGGCATTCCACCTTCTCTTTCCCAATTTTAATTACTTCTTTCTTCAGCTTTTCTAAACTCTTGTTTAGACGTTTATTTTCAGCTCTTAAGGAATTTTTCTTAGATGTTACTTCTTCTAACCTACCAACTACACGATCATAAATCTCAAGTAATTCAGAGTAAGTAGGAGGAGTTACCTCAGTGTCGCTTTGGACACTGGACTCAGCATCAGATTCAGATTCCTCTTGACTTTTTCCCATGAGGCACAGATTTGCTTCGTTGTCACTTCCCGAGTCGGTGCTACTCGAATCTTCCGATCCATCCTCATCCCAGGTCAGAGCCTTCAGTACTTTCTTCTTCCCTTTATACTTGTTGTCCTTTCCTTTCTCTTCCTTCTGGAGTCTTGGACAGTCTCTTTTTAGATGTCCCAGCTTGTGATAATGAAAGCATTCAGGCTGATACTTTTCATCATCGCTATCGGTCTCCTTTACCGACTTGTTCCACTTCCTACCCTCTTCAACTCCCTTCTTCAGAAACCGTTTGAACTTCCCTTGTTTTCTGGGGTTCTTCATGAATTTTTTGAATTCCCTTACATAGAGACTTTCCTCTTCATCTTCTTCAGAGAAATCAGATGTTTTCCCAGCTTTTGAAGCCTTCAAAGCCAATCCCTTTTTCTTCATTTCCTTGGGATATTCCTCGGCTTGTATCTTCAGTTCCACTTCATGAGTCTTCAGGTTTCCGATAAGACTCTCAATCTCCAAGGCGCTGATTTCATGAGATTCAGCGATAGCAGTCACCTTGGGGTTGAAGCGGGGAGGTAGAGATCGCAGTATCTTCCTCACTAGATCACCATTTGGAAAGTTCTTTCCAAGAGATCTTGATGCGTTGACGATCTTGGTGAACCTTGTGTACATGCTGTCAACATCTTCATCGATCTCCATCCGGAACTGTTCATACTCGGATTCAAGCCGAAACAGCTTTGATTCTTTCACCTGCGAGGTACCCTCATGAGTAAGTTCAAGAAGTCGCCAAATATCAAAGGCAGTTTCGCAGTTACATATTCTATTAAATTCCGTCTTATCTAACGCACAGAATAGAGAGTTCATAGCCTTGGCGTTATTAGTACACCTAAGCTTGTCTGCATCGTCCCACTTATCGCGCGGTTTTTCAAAAATGACTTCTCCAACCGTGGTAGTGGGTGTGGTGTACTTAGTCTCTATCATGGCCCATACGTCCATGCTTTGCGTCATCAGAAAGATTTTCATCCTTGTCCTCCAGTGACTATAGTCACTACCCATAAAGAGTGGAGGACGACTCACACCTTGTCCCTCAGTGAAAGCATGCACTGGGTTGGCCATCTTACTTCAGGTGGTTAAGCCTATTCGAAGTAACCCCCTCTGATACCACTTGTTGGATCCGGAGGCCAACCTTAGAGGGGGGGGGGGGGTGGAATAAGGTTTTATAAATTTCGCTTGAATAAACGGAATCTTAACGTAAACCACACCACAAGTGAAGATTTTAAACACAAGTATTAAATTCAATAACAATCAATTTCATACAAGTACAAGATGAATGTTTTACAGTACGATCTTCATGACGTCGAAGATCAAAGACGAAGAGAAGAAAACTTTGGGTTTTCTATACCGACCCAAAACCCGGACCGGTTGGCTCTCTCACTTTCTCCCCGAAAGGTCTTAGAGCCGCTCTTCACCTCCACACCCGGAAGGGTCTTAGAGCACCGCTAGATCCTCGATCTAGACGCTCCAAATCCCGGGACGATTTTCCACGGAATCCAACCCGGATCCCGACGACCTTCCCCGGTCGATTTCCCTTACCACTTACAACAATAGAAGAAGAAAAAGATACAAAAAGAGATTACAAAATATATTCGTTAAAGTTTAGGTTCTCCCTCTTGAGAAGTTCTCCGGATAGATCTACGGCCGGTGCTTGTGATCTTCGATGGAAAGCACCCGGTCGCTAGACGTAGACGATGCGAAGCCTTGATCGCCGGAGTTCTTCGATCTCGAACGGGAGGAAGAAGCCTTGCTTTTTCTTTGACGAAGACGAGTAGAACGGACGTAGGAAGACGGCCGAACTTGGTATTCCTGGAGCACTTCGTCAATAATCTCTGGAGGCTTAGGTCTTGAGGAAACGGCGCTGCTTTTTATACGTCTTGGAGAAAATAGACTACCGCCTGCGATAACTCTATCGCCGGGCGGTAGGTTCGCGCGTAACGCCTGCCAGCTGTCTCCACACGTCTCCCGAAACGGCAACTATAACTGCTCATTAAGGAAACTGCCGTTTCAAGAGAGCTATCGCCGGGCGGTAATGGTTACCGCGTAACGCCTGCCAGCTGTCTCCACACGTCTCCCGAAACGGCAACTATAGCTGCTCATTAAGGAAACTGCCGTTTCAAGAGAGCTATCGCCGGGCGGTAAAGGTTACCGCGCCCAGTCAGAGCGATAGCGCCATTTCGCCAAATAATTCTACCGCCTGCGATAAGACTATCGCCTGAGCGGTAGGTACCATCGTCGACGATCGTCCCCTCGATGCACGTCGACCGGATACCGCCGGCGGTAGCGTCCTGTCGCCGGGCGGTAGCTTTTGATTGTCGACGATCCTTCCTTAGCTGATAAATGGGCAGTCGACCATCGAACCGATATGCGTCGATCGAGATGGTTACCGCGCTGCGATAAGGTTGTCGTCGGGCGGTAGTAACCTTTTGAAGCTCTTCTCCTTTCCTTTCACCTATCAGCCTGCACACTCTATCACACAACCAATCTCATCAAATACAAGCAGGGAGTTGATATTCTCAAACCTAAGGAGTGTGAAACCATGTTCCAACAGGGCGGACTCCCCCTGGAGTCCGCCCAGGCCGCCCGCTAGGGGGCGGCCCCGGCAGTCAGCCGGGCGGACTCCCCCCGGAGTCCGCCCAGGCCGCCCGCAAGGGGGCGGCCAGGCCCAGCCGGGCGGACTCCCCCGAAGTCCGCCCAGGCCGCCCGCTAGGGGGCGGCCCCGGCACCCAGCCGGGCGGACTCCCCCCGGAGTCCGCCCAGGCTGCCCGCTAGGGGGCGGCCCCGGCTCCCAGCCGGGCGGACTCCCCCCGGAGTCCGCCCAGGCCGCCCGCTAGGGGGCGGCCTCCGGCCTTCCGGGCGGACTCCTCCCGGAGTCCGCCCAGGTCGCCCGCTAGGGGGCGACCTCCAGTTCTCTGCAGGTGGGTCCTTCCGCTCGCTTCATCGCTCGACAGTGGCGGACGCAAAATATCTGTCTGCGGAGTCCGCGCAGGTCGTCATGCTGATGTCACTGGGCCCCGCTTCTAGAAGAACTTCCCTGGGCCTATAAATAGCCCATGGTGCCTCTCATTCTGCATCAGTTGATCCTCCAGGAGGTGAAGACGAGTCTTGCCAGCAGACCCTGCGGACTCCGTTTTCCAGTCCGCGCAGTCCGTCGTCACCTTCTCCAGCAAGCTCTGCGGACTCAGTTTCCTGTCCGCGCAGCTCTCCAGCAGCTCTTCAACAGCTTGCCAGCAGACTCTACAGACTCAGTTTCTCAGTCCTCCAGCAGCTGGCAGACTATTTTACTTAGTCTCTGGCAGCTTCTCCTCTCTGTTTTCTGGCACTTTCTTCTCTCTTAGCCGCCAGCTTCTCCTTGTACCCCTTTTATTGATTTGCTGTAAAGGTATACTTGTAAGCTTGTAATCTCTAGCTTTTAATAAAAGGAAAGCCCGTCGCAGGAGTGGCATTTAGGCCGCGGCAGGCGAAGTGTGTTGTTGCCGCTGCTAGCGGCCCCCTTCTTCTTCTCTCTGCTCGGCAAGCCTTGCTCCTCTGCTCAGCAAGCCTTGCTCCTCTGCTCAACAAGCTTCTTCTCAGCTCAGCTCTTCTCGGCAACCAACCTGCAAGCACAACCGTCCCCTTAGCCGTCTGCTCGACAGCTCCTGATCAACCTCCTTCTCCTCTCTTGATCAACCTGCTCTGTTGGTCAAGCTTCTCTCCTCTATCCCCGCAACCCTCTTTGACAAGCCGTTTGCTCCACTCTCGAGCACTCAGAGGCTTCCTTCCTTCCCTCCACTCCTCCTCTCCTAGTTGTGAGATCGAACACCCCCTCCGTGTTAGCTGGCTGGTGCCCCGCGACGTTTCCGCGCATCAACAAGCTGCTGCTACTCCTGGATTATGCCGGTTCACCTCCTCCTGTATTGTACTCTGGTTGTGATGGGTCCCCTGGAGCTGCACCCTGTCTCCCAACTGGTGTCCCTTGTGTTATGCCCATTAGTCGTTAGTTAAAAACTAAGTCTTGGTCCCCCTCCCCCATGAAACTCCTAGGCACTGTGGGGGGAGGCTGAAGAGGAAGGTATTGAAAGTGGAGAGTAATCAAGAGCATGTGATAGTGGCCCTAGCTACCATATGCTAAAAATATCTATCACAATATTAATAGGTGTATAAATGAAACAAAAAGTAAAAGAACGAGACAATGGAAACAGTAACATGAAGTAAGGGTAAAACAGCTAACTATCATCACAGAGAAAGTAACCTCAATTTATAAGAATGTCCATACAAACTTATAAACTAAGGGGTCATTTTGTAAGGCCTAACATATAAAGATCTCATAATAATTTATACGTTCGGGGTATACGTTTTATGCAATATTATGTATGATATGTAGTGTTATGCATGCTAAATGATATGTCTCACACAAGTGCAACACACCCACCCGACTCTATGCACACAGACATTTAGTTCCCTTATTTGGAGTTAGCTAAACTCTCAGGTACCTCTCGTAGTGGCAAACAGAGGTAGTGGGTTGGGCATCCCAACTCCTAGGTCGGTATTCACACTACCTAACCTAAACCTTGCCTACAAATCAGTACGCCTGCAGTCAGGTGCTACAGATTCTTCTATACTGATGCTGGCAAATCCACCAGTCTTTGTTGGCTAAGTGAACACTTACACTTGACGAGTCAATGTATCGACGTCGGTGTTAACAACCATCCAATAACGAGGACCCACCACTTTAATGCACATGCGCATATTCTATAAAAGAGCTCCGGAGCCAGCAACTCACCAAACTAGCCCATTCATTCCACTAAACATCGAGTCCACCACTCTCGGGGCTAAACCAACTATCCACCCGAAGTAACGGGGTGAGTGAATTTGTGACAATAGTTTATTAATGGTTACTATTTAAATCTACTTTCCCTACAGATTATGGTTAACCTTGGACTTCACAGGGCATGCCCGGTGAAGGGCTCTCAAGGGCACTAGAAACTACGATGGGCTGAAGCCCAAAGCTTCATATCTCAAGGAACTTACTTTTATGGGTATTTATTTATTACCCAACCCCTTCCCACGTTACTCTTGAGCTAACCCTAGGTGTGTACAACCCCATATTCGCTGAGTCAAACCAGGAGGCGCAAAGGTCACAGTTGAGCTAGCCAAAGGAGTTCCCGCCCTAAAGAAGATCTCGCCCAAGTAGGCGGGAACGATCACGCCAGATCGTCGATCCAAGATCGGCGAGCGCAACTGAATCGTCGGACGAAGAACATCGGGCCAAGATCGTCGAGCGTGGCCAGCGCGGGAACGCTTGCGCTTGCGCCAGGCTCCAATCTCAAAGAGCTCTCGCCTGTAAGCAGGCGAGAGCGTTCGCGCCAGGCTCTGAACAGGAGGTCCTCGGCTCTGCTCTCGCCGAGGGGGGGCCAGGGCCTTGGGTAAAATGTCCTAATTGCCCTCAGGAGAAATTACTTCAGTACCCTTAGAAAAACAGCAGGATTCGGCTATTGGCAGACCAACTAGGGGCTTTTCAGTAATTTCAGGTCAGCAAGATGCTATAAATAGACCCATAAGGGCTCCTTAGAAGGCAAACTATCATTATCTCTCAAATTCCAGTGCTTTCTGAGGAGCTCCTAGCCCAGCTTTGGCTTTGGAGGGGAAGCTCTCAGAGATCTTCCGGGTGTGAGGTGGGACCTCCCTGCTGAGGCTATTGGGTCAGTCTTAGGTCCTTTGAATCCAGTCGAGGGTTGAGACTTGAGAGAAGTAGGTTTTGGCTGCACCCCTTTTTCTTTGAACTCCCGTTGAGGTCATATTTGGCTTCAACAGTTCTGG
The DNA here is from genome assembly GCA_039583875.1 of Platanthera guangdongensis. NCBI lineage: Eukaryota > Viridiplantae > Streptophyta > Magnoliopsida > Asparagales > Orchidaceae > Platanthera > Platanthera guangdongensis. Next base: position 166,366,704 of record CM077166.1, read on the forward strand.
TGCGGTGAGCGTGGAAGGCAGCCGATTCAAGAAAGCCTTAAGTTTTGTCCCATGGCTGGAGGTGAAGGCGAAGGGTCAGGTTCTGGAGGTTCCCCCACACGGGGAGAGGAAGCGACGAAGAGGATGCTGGATGAATTCAGGCGAGAGGTCCTGCAGACGATCAGTTTGGCCTTCTCGGCCAGAGGCGAGTGGGCCACCCCTCAGGTCCCGATAGAAGAGGTCCCGCTCTTGGGCGAGAATGCCCCAGGACAGCGCCCGGGAAAGGAGGTCCCGGGGGAGGTTGGCGAGAGAGATGTGGCGGCTCGGGAACTCTTCCCAGGCCAGAGCCAGCACCCGGGCAAGGAGGCGCTAATAGATCTGGGCGAGAAGGAAGCGACAGTGCGAGAGCTCTTCCCGGGGCACGGTCTCGCGGATCGGGCCAGTCAGCCGAGATCGCGGGACGTACCCTCTCGCCAGGCAGGAGGCGAGAGCCCATTTAGTGAGCTCATCATCTCAGCTCCGGTAACGGAGGGGTTCCGGGAGCTTGACATGTCCTACAACTCGGGGAAGGATGACCCTGTACAACACGTACAGTGGTTTGAGGATGTTGTATCGATAAGGCAGATGACAGATACCTTCAAGTGCCGGCTATTTGCCATCACGTTGAAGGAGAAGGCTCGGGACTGGTTCCACCAGTTGCCAGTAAGATCAATCTACTGTTTTGAGGATCTGCGGAGAAGTTTCTTGTTGAGGTTCTCAACCTCGAAGAAGCGGAAGAAGGAAGCGGAGTGCCTGTTTGCGGTGAGGCAGAGGTCGGATGAGATGCTGGGTCACTATGTCGACCGATTTCAGGAAGAGGTCCTCCTGGTCCAGGAGGTCCCAGGGTATGCACTGATGCTGGCCTTCACCCTGGGGCTGAGACCGGGATTCTTTAGCATGGAGTTGAAGAGGGTGCCCCCCTCTCCTTTGAGGAGCTCATGGAGAGGGCGGCAAAGGAGATTGACTTCGAGAGAGCAAACCCAGCATTCGCCAGGAGGTTGGCCAGGCTGGCGGAGGACGACGTGAAGGAACTGGTGCCAGGAAGACAGAAGGAGCCGAGGGAACAGAGGGAGCAAAGAGAAGAAAGGAGAAGGGAAGAGCCCCGAAGGTTCGGGCAACAGCAGGGATGGGGGGCCCGGGAGCCGAACAACCGGTTAGGTTGGAGGCCCCAGGAGGGTCGCCCCCAGGGCCCAGGAGAAGGCTACCAGGGGAGAGATAACCTGCGGGAACCCCGGAGGTTCGACCGACCGGCATGGAGGCAGGAGCCGAGGGGTCGTCCCCCACCACCGCAGGAGGCCATGGAAGTGGGAAGAGGAAGAGGAGCTAGGAGAGGAGCTCAAGAAGGAGGAATAAGAGGGAGAGGAGAGGGAAGAAGGGGCGGGGAGGCGTTGCTTTTTTGTGACTTCCACCAGGAGGAAGGTCACGCAACGGCCACCTGCCCGGAGTTCTTAGAGTTAAGAGGAGCAAGAGGAGCAGGGAGGCAAGATCCACCGGTGAGGATAGTAGAGGTGCAGCAGGGCGAGGCGGAAGATAGATGCGAAGATCGTGTAGATGTAGGGACCCGAGGAGGAATCGGGGTGATTCACGGAGGGGTGGGGATTGAGGCAACCCGCAAGGGGAGCTTGCAAACCATGTACCGAAGGGGGTCGCCTCTACCTCCCAGGTTCCCCCACCAGAAGAAAAGATCACTTTCTCGTCAGCGGACATGCCAGACTATGAGGATCCATTCTGTGATGCCCTAGTTATCCAGACGGTGGTGGAAAATTATACGGTCTCGAGGATACTGGTAGATAACGGGAGCTCGGTAAATGTCATCTTCAAGAAGGCCTTTGATGAGATGAGGGTTGAAGGGAAGAGGGTCTTGGCTTCGGATGGACCTCTGTTCGGGTTCTCCGGGGAGAGGAAAGAGGTAGAAGGAGGAGTAGGGCTGCACGTAAGGTTGGGGGGCGTATCATGGAACTGTAGGTTCGTGATCGTGGACGCCCCGAGCAGCTATAATGCCATCTTTGGATGCCCCCTCATCAGTGCCTTTCGCTGCGTCCCCTCCTCGTTCCATCAATGCCTCAAGTTCAACAATGGGGGGGGGGGGGTGCAGGTCAGAGTAAGAGGGGACCCGAAGGTGGCAAGACAATGTTATGTTACAGCAGTCAACACCGTGTCATGGATGGCAGAGGCAGAGGAGTTGGAGATTGAGATGGAGGCACTCGAGGAGGTTGGTGAGGAAGAGGAAATGGGCCTAGAGGAGGCGAGAGAGATAGTTGAGGAGGAAGTCGGAGAAGAGGAGACTAAGAGGCAGTAAGGAGATGTGCAGGTGGTCCGGGGGGACGAGGAGCAGGAAAGCCCAGGAGGGGCGATGGAAGTAGGAGAACAAGTGGCCGGAGGAGTTGAGGGAGAGGCCCCGAGGGGCGTGGGAGTCGGGTGGCAGCAGGAGGGGCTAGTAGAAGCAATGGAGATTGAAGAGGAGGTAGAAAGGGGAGAGCTAGAGCTGGAGGAAGAGGCAAGGGCAGGCTGGGAGCAGTCGCGGCTGGAGCCGGCCGAAGAAGTGGTGGAGATGGAGGTTTTCACCAGCGCAGGACAATTATAAAGGGTGTGGGTCAGCGGGGGCTTGAGTACCGAGGCCCAGGAGCAAGTGCGGGCTTGCATTCAAGGCAATGTCGACATCTTCGCCTGGAGCGCGGCGGACATGCCGGGCATCGACGCGGACGTGGCCTGCCATCACCTGAACTTGGACCTCCGCACTCGCCCCATACGTCAGAAGATGAGAGCCATCACCACCAAGCTGGAGGAGCCCATTCGCGAGGAGGTCAAGAAGCTCCTGGAGGCGGGCTTCATCTCAGAGATCCAGTATCCAGGCTGGATCTCCAATGTGGTAATGGTAAAGAAGGGAGGTGGAAAATGGAGAATGTGTATTGACTTTTCTTTGTTAAATAAATCATGCCCTAAGGATTGCTACCCCCTGCCTCGGATCGACGCGCTAGTTGATTCAGCCGTCAGTTTTTCTATCATGAGCTTTTTAGATGCTTTTTCAGGTTATCACCAGATCCGGATGCACCCTCCTGATACCAAGGATGTTTCCTTCATCACGAGGGAGGGATGCTTCAGTTACAAAATGATGCCCTTTGGGTTAAAGAACGCAGGGGCTACCTATCAGCACATGATGGATCGAGTCTTCCGGGATCAGAGGGGGAGGAGCTTGGAGGTCTACGTCGACGGCCTAATGATCAAAAGCAAGTGCATGGTTTCACACCTACAAGATCTGGAGGAAACATTTGCCACCTTAAGAAGGTTCAAGATGAGGCTGAACCCCTTGAAGTGTGTCTTCGGGGCCAGCCGCGGGAAGTTCCTCAGGCATCTTCTGACTCCGGCAGGGGTGGAGCCCAACCCGGACAAGGTCAAGGACATCCTGGATTTGGAATCACCTAGCGACGCCAATGAGGTCCAGCGCTTGACAGGCAAGCTGGCTGGGCTAAGCAGGTTCCTCTCCAGAGCAGGAGACAAGTGTTCTTCATTATTTAAGGTGCTGCGGGCGAATCAAAGGTTCGAATGGACAACCGAGTGTGAAGAGGCCTTCCAAGGGCTGAAAAGACAACTCTCTCAGGCTCCTCTACTTCAGAACCCAAAGGAAGGAGAGGACCTGACCTTGTACCTCGGTGTAGGAGCGGAGGCGGTGAGCTCCGTCCTGGTGAGGGAAGAAGGAAAGAAGCAGCTGCCCATCTACTACTTCAGCTGGATATTGAGGAAAGCAGAGCTTCGCTACCCCATCCTGGAAAAGCTCGCTTACACCTTGGTCATCTCGGCAAGGAAACTCCGGCCGTACTTTCAAGCACATTCGATTAGGGTGGTGACCGACCACCCTCTTCGCAAGATCTTCGAGGGAGTGGAGCACTCGGGGAGACTGGCTAAGTGGTCCATTGAGCTAAGCGAGTTCGACATTTCCTTTGTCCCAAGGCTCTCCATCAAGGCACAGGCAGTGGAGGACTTCCTAGCAGACTACATCGTTGAAGTCGAGGGGGGAGAGCAGCAACCTCGAGAAGCATGGAAGTTGATGGTTGATGGGGCCTCGAGAAGGCACTCCCTTGGGGCAGGGGTGGTATTGACAAGTCCACAAGGGGGTAACCATAGAGCAAGCGGTCATTTTACATTTCCCCGTAACCAACAATCAAGTGGAGTTTGAGGCCGTGATCGCCGGCCTCCGCTTGGCAAAAGAGCTGGAGATTCGGGATGTGGAAACTTTCACTGATTCAAAGGTAGTAGCATCGCAGATCCGGGGAGAGTTTGAAGCTCGGGAGCCTGCCCTCATCAAATACCTCTCAAAGGTAAGGGCGATCATCGGAGGATTCCGGTCATTCTCGATTCAACATGTTCCAAGGGAAGAAAGTGTGGCCGCCGATCGATTAGCCAAGTTCAGACCTCGGGGGGGGGGGGGGGGAGGGACCTTGACAGAGCTATTCCGACCGGCTATCGAGGAAGGAGAGTTGATGGTGGTGGATCGGCAACCCTCGTGGGTGGATCCATTTGTGACCTTCCTAACCACTGGTGAACTTCCTGAGGGGACCAAGGTCGGGAGAAGCTTCAAGCGCAAATCAGCTCACTACTTAAGGATGGAGGGGGGCCTGCATCGTAAGATGTTGTCAGGGCTCCTAGCTAGATGTGTGACCGAAGAAGAGATCCCAAAGATATTGAGGGAGGTGCACTCGGGCGAGTGTGGCAGTCACTCGGGAGGAAGGACGCTGGAGGCAAGGGTGGTCAGGCAGGGATACTTCTGGCCCACCCTAAGGAAGAATGCCATGAAGTTTGCGAGGAGGTGTCAAAAGTGTCAGCTCTACGCCCCCCTTCAGCTCTTGGCAGCTCAGAGGCTCCGAAGTATCACGGCACCGTGGCCGTTCGCCATCTGGGGAATGGACTTTGTTGGGCCCTTTCCTCCGGCTAGTGGGCAGAGGAGATTCCTTTTGGTCATGGTCGATTATTTCTCGAAGTGGCTGGAAGTTAAAGCCTTGTCCAAGGTCACCTCGTAGGTCATAAGGAACTTCGTATGGGGTGAGATCATTTGCAGACATGGGTTGCCCCAAGCAATAGTGACTGATAACGGACCCCAATTTGCCAGCGAGGAGTTCATCAGCTTCTGCGCCCAACTAGGGATAGATCTCCGGTTTGCCTCCGTCCACCACCCCCGGAGTAACGGCCAGGTGGAAGCAGCAAACAAAATCATTGTAAACCTACTAAAGAAAAAGGTGGAGAACTTAAAGGGGAATTGGGTGGAACAGCTCCCCTCGGTCCCGTGGGCCCTGCGAACGACCCCGAACACGGCCACCGGTGAGACCCCCTTCAAGCTCTCTCATGGGTGCGAGGCCGTCCTACCAGTGGAGTTCGAGGTCCGGTACCCGCGAGTCACAGCCGCGGGCGAAGGAGACGAGACTTGGAGGGTGGAGAATGAGGAGGGATAGCGCCTCTCATTAGATATGGTGGAGGAACTGTGAGACGTGGCGGCTATAAGGCAGGAGGAGATCAAGCGACGGATGGCCAAGCATTTTGATAAACATGTCAGGGTCAAGCAGTTTACTGAAGGGGATCTGGTGCTGAGAAAGATTGACGCAGCAGGAAGGTCGGCTCCCGTGGGTAAGCTCCACCCGAACTGGGAAGGTCCATACATAGTGCAGAAAGTCCTCGGAACATGGGGATACTACCTCCAGGACGTGGAGGGGAGGGCCCTAAGCCAAACCTGGAGCGGTGATGACCTAAAACGCTTCTACCCGTGAAGGGGGAAGGATGTAACCATGTATCTCAAGAATAAACTTATTATATGACATCGATTGATTTTCTCTTAACTATTGTCAAGTTTTTCATAGCATAACGTAATTGTGTGTTTTGTAATACCCCGAGCACGGCTCGGCCCCAGGTATACCCGCTGCGCAGGCTCTCATCTAGCTGGCAGGTCCGAAGGCTCGTCTGTGGGGGATAGGTTTGGTTGGTTTGAGAACGTCATCGGCACCCCGAGCTCGGCTCGGCCCCAGGTAGACCCGCTGCGCAGGCTCTCATCTAGCTGGCAGGTCCGAAGGCTCGCCTGTGGGAGATAGGTTTGGTTGGTTTGAGATCGTCATCGGCACCCCGAGCTCGGCTCGGCCCCAGGTAGACCCGCTGCGCAGGCTCTCATCTAGCTGGCAGGTCCGAAGGCTCGCCTGTGGGGGATAGGTTTGGTTGGTTTGAGATCGTCATCGGTACCCCGAGCTCGGCTCGGCCCTAGGTAGACCCGCTGCACAGGCTCTCATCTAGCTGGCAGGTCCGAAGGCTCGCCTATGGGGGATAGGTTTGGTTGGTTTGAATCTTCATCGGCACCCCGAGCTTGGCTCGGCCCCAGGTAGACCCGCTGCGCAGGCTCTCATCTAGCTGGCAGGTTCGAAGGCTCGCCTGTGGGGGATAGGTTTGGTTGGTTTGAGAACGTCATCGGCACCCCGAGCTCGGCTTGGCCCAAGGTAGACCCGCTGTGCAGGCTCTCATATAGCTGGCAGGTCCAAAGGCTCTCCTGTGGGGGATAGGTTTGGTTGGTTTGAGATCTTCATCGGCACCCCGAGCTTGGCTCGGCCCCAGGTAGACCCGTTGCGCAGGCTCTCATCTAGCTGGCAGGTTCGAAGGCTCGCCTGTGGGGGATAGGTTTGGTTGGTTTGAGATCGTCATCGGCACCCCGAGCTCGGCTCGGCCCCAGGTAGACCCGCTACGCAGGCTCTCATCTAGCTGGCAGGTCCGAAGGCTCGCATGTGGGGGATGTGGGGGATAGGTTTGGTTGGTTTGAGGCTCGCCTGTGGGGGAAGGTTTGGTTGGTTTGAGAACTTCATCGGCACCCCGAGCTCGGCTCGGCCCCAGGTAGACCCGCTGCGCAGGCTCTCATCTAGCTGGCAGGTCCGAAGGCTCGCCTGTGGGGGATTAGTTTGGTTAGTTTGAGATCGTCATCGGCACCCCGAGCTCGGCTCGGCCCCAGGTAGACCCGCTGCGCAGGCTCTCATCTAGCTGGCAGGTCCGAAGGCTCGCCTGTGGGGGATAGGTTTGGTTGGTTTGAGATCTTCATCGGCACCCCGAGCTCGGCTCGGCCCCAGGTAGACCCGCTGCGCAGGCTCTCATCTAGCTGGCAGGTCCGAAGGCTCGCCTGTGGGGGATAGGTTTGGTTGGTTTGAGATCTTCATCGGCACCCCGAGCTTGGCTCGGCCCCAGGTAGACCCGCTGCGCAGGCTCTCATCTAGCTGGCAGGTCCGAAGGCTCGCCTGCGGGGGATAGGTTTGGTTGGTTTGAGATCTTCATCGGCACCCCGAGCTCGGCTCGGCCCCAGGTAGACCCGCTGCGCAGGCTCTCATCTAGATGGCAGGTCCAAAGGCTCGCATGTGGGGGATAGGTTTGGTTGGTTTGAGATCGTCATCGGCACCCCGAGCTCGGCTCGGCCCCAGGTTGACCCGCTGCGCAGGCTCTAATCTAGCTGGCAGGTCCGAAGGCTCGCCTGTGGGAGATAGGTTTGGGGAGTTTGAGAACGTCATCGACACCCCGAGCTCGGCTCGGCCCTAGGTAGACCCGCTGCGCAGGCTCTCATCTAGCTGGCAGGTCCGAAGGCTCGCCTGTGGGGGATAGGTTTGGTTGGTTTGAGATCGTCATCGGCACCCCGAGCTCGGCTCGGCCCCAGGTAGACCCGCTGCGCAGGCTCTCATCTAGCTGGCAGGTCCGAAGGCTCGCCTGTGGGGGATAGGTTTGGTTGGTTTGAGATCATCATCGGCACCCCGAGCTCGGCTCGGTCCCAGGTAGACCCGCTGCGCAGGCTCTCATCTAGCTGGCAGGTCCGAAGGCTCGCCTGTGGGGGATAGGTTTGGTTGGTTTGAGATCTTCATCGGCACCCCAAGCTGGGCTCGGCCCCAGGTAGACCCGCTGCGCAGGCTCTCATCTAGCTGGCAGGTCCGAAGGCTCGCCTGTGGGGGATAGGTTTGGTTGGTTTGAGAACGTCATCGGCACCCCGTGCTCGGCTCGGCCCCAGGTAGACCCACTGCGCAGGCTCTCATCTAGCTGGCAGGTCCGAAGGCTCGCCTGTGGGGGATAGGTTTGGTTGGTTTGAGATCGTCATCGGCACCCCGAGCTCGGCTCGGCCCCAGGTAGACCCGCTGAGCAGGCTCTCATCTAGCTGGCAGGTCCGAAGGCTCGTATGTGGGGGATAGGTTTGGTTGGTTTGAGATCTTCATCAGCACCCCGCGCTTGGCTCGGCCCCAGGTAGACCTGCTGCGCAGGCTCTCATCTAGCTGGCAGGTCCGAAGGCTCGCCTGCGGGGGATAGGTTTGGTTGGTTTGAGATCTTCATCGGCACCCCGAGCTCGGCTCGGCCCCAGGTAGACCCGCTGCGCAGGCTCTCATCTAGATGGCAGGTCCGAAGGCTCGCATGTGGGGGATAGGTTTGGTTGGTTTGAGATCGTCATCGGCACCCCGAGCTCGGCTCGGCCCCAGGTTGACCCGCTGCGCAGGCTCTAATCTAGCTGGCAGGTCCGAAGGCTCGCTTGTGGGAGATAGGTTTGGGGAGTTTGAGAACGTCATCGACACCCCGAGCTCGGCTCGGCCCCAGGTAGACCCGCTGCGCAGGCTCTCATCTAGCTGGCAGGTCCGAAGGCTCGCCTGTGGGGGATAGGTTTGGTTGGTTTGAGATCGTCATCGGCACCCCGAGCTCGGCTCGGCCCCAGGTAGACCCGCTGCGCAGGCTCTCATCTAGCTGGCAGGTCCGAAGGCTCGCCTGTGGGGGATAGGTTTGGTTGGTTTGAGATCATCATCGGCACCCCGAGCTCGGCTCGGTCCCAGGTAGACCCGCTGCGCAGGCTCTCATCTAGCTGGCAGGTCCGAAGGCTCGCCTGTGGGGGATAGGTTTGGTTGGTTTGAGATCTTCATCGGCACCCCAAGCTGGGCTCGGCCCCAGGTAGACCCGCTGCGCAGGCTCTCATCTAGCTGGCAGGTCCGAAGGCTCGCCTGTGGGGGATAGGTTTGGTTGGTTTGAGAACGTCATCGGCACCCCGTGCTCGGCTCGGCCCCAGGTAGACCCACTGCGCAGGCTCTCATCTAGCTGGCAGGTCCGAAGGCTCGCCTGTGGGGGATAGGTTTGGTTGGTTTGAGATCGTCATCGGCACCCCGAGCTCGGCTCGGCCCCAGGTAGACCCGCTGAGCAGGCTCTCATCTAGCTGGCAGGTCCGAAGGCTCATATGTGGGGGATAGGTTTGGTTGGTTTGAGATCTTCATCGGCACCCCGCGCTTGGCTCGGCCCCAGGTAGACCTGCTGCGCAGGCTCTCATCTAGCTGGCAGGTCCGAAGGCTCGCATGTGGGGGATAGGTTTGGTTGGTTTGAGAACGTCATCGGCACCCCGAGCTCGGCTCGGCCCCAGGTAGACCCGCTGCGTAGGCTCTCATCTAGCTGGCAGGTCCGAAGGCTCGCCTGTGGGGGATAGGTTTGGTTGGTTTGAGATCGTCATCGGCACCCCGAGCTCGGCTCGGCCCCAGGTAGACCCGCTGCGCAGGCTCTCATCTAGCTGGCAGGTCCGAAGGCTCGCCTGTAGGGGATAGGTTTAGTTGGTTTGAGATCTTCATCGGCACCCCGAGCTCGGCTCGGCCCCAGGTAGACCCGCTGCGCAGGCTCTCATCTAGCTGGCAGGTCCGAAGGCTCGCCTGTGGGGGATAGGTTTGGTTGGTTTGAGATCTTCATCGGCATCCCGAGCTTGGCTCGGACCCAGGTAGACCCGCTGCGAAGGATATCATCTAGCTGGCAGGTCCGAAGGCTCGCCTGTGGGGGATAAGTTTGGTTGGTTTGAGATCTTCATCGGCACCCCGAGCTCGGCTCGGCCCCAGGTAGACCCGCTGCGCAGGCTCTCATCTAGCTGGCAGATCCAAAGGCTCGCCTGTGGGGGATAGGTTTGGTTTGGTTGGATTGGTTTGGACAAGGCAGGAAGTGCATCGGGAACACAAAAATGGAATAGGTAGGGAAGATCTCGGCAGGGATAGATCTCGACAAGGAAGTCCCGGTCAAAGAGGTCTTGCAGAGGGGGGGGGGGGGCTTTCGCCGAGAAGGCTCCTCTTAATGTTCTCGAACAAGCAGACGGAATCGTTATGCGACAGGCCTGAAGGGACTCGCGCAGGCTAAAGGGGACGGTTCCATCCTAGGGGTTCGTGAGACACGCTTCCGGCTGGTAGTTTGCAGCAGGTTCCCGCCGATCCGTTGCTAAGGAAGACTATCCTAGGAAGGCCAAGGGCCTCGGCGGAAGCACATGCAGGGAACATTCGACCACAACAATTACATCGAGCACATTCACAATAACAGGACGAGATATTTACAATAAAAACGTTTGCATTAAATATAATATATATCAGTACAAACTGGTAGCGTCTCGCGCTTTACATTGAGGCGGAGAGAAAAGGAAGAGGGCCCCCCCTCATGGAGACAAGTTGTACCCCTCCGAGCTCCCGCTGGAGCTTTCGCCGGAGCTCTCCCCGGAGGTCTCGCCACCCGCTGCAGGAGATTTCGGGACGTCCGAGGGTGGGGTATCCGGGGCGCCCGGGGGCTTTGGAATGGGCTTGAAAAGCCAGGGAGCGAGCTGTTGAGCCGTGATGTCTTTGCCCCTCCCGTCCCAGCAGTTGACGTCTCGCAGCGCCTCCAGCGTCAACCTTACTGTAGCCTACGCGTTCGCCTGAAGCAGCTTGTCGATGTCATAAACCGAGTAGTACCGGCTCTTCAGTCTCTCGTCCAGCGGGTGGCCGCACTCGCATCCAGACGCGCAATCTGCTCCCGCAGGAGAATGTTGTCGTATCGGGCTTGGGATAACTCCTCGTGAAGCGTGGCTTGGGTGGAATCCTGAGCAGCAAAGGTTAGCATAAAAGAGAAGAGATAAAGTAGCGAGAGCAAGCGTTGTGAAAGATCTCGCTTACCCCTTCCGCCTGGCGCGAGGATAACAGTTGCTGGGCCTCGGCCAGCTCCTTGGCCAGAGTGGCCGCCTGAGCCACCGCATCATCCCTTGCCTTGAACATGTCCTGAAAATTGCGGTCTATTGTGATGCTCCGGCGAGCACACATGTGCGCGAGCTCCAACCCGCGCATCAGGGCGCGAGTGGAATCGTAGGCCAACAGCCGGGTCGACATCCTGTCATAGACACTAGCATCCTCCCGGCTGTAGAGGCAGTAACCCAGGGCGAAAGCCTCGCCAGTAACCTCGTCTCGCTCTGACCAGCTTGGCAAGAGGGACGAGATCGAGACCCTGTTGGCGTCGGGATCCCATTGAAGCAGCGGATTGTTCTCCGCGTCCAGGCACCTCATGTCGAGACCAAAATTACGATGGCCCCGCGGCACCTCTCCAGACAGGGGGTGGCCGGAGGTCCCGGCGGCAACTCCCTCGCTCTCTGCAGCACCAGGGGCCTGAGGGTTCTCGGCAGGGGCCTCACGGCCGCTCCTGGTGGCTGCGATCTCGCTGACAGCCTGCAAGACCTCCTCAAAGGAGCGGCCTGGAGGGAGAGGTTGGGAGGGCGGCACCACGATGGCCTTGCCCTTCTCGGTATCGGTTGTCTTGGGTCTCTTGATTGGTTGAGGCGTAGGGGCACCGGGCTTTCGCTTCACGGCACAACTTGAAGGAGGAGGGGCCGACTCTTTCCGGCAGGCTTGCGCAGCGGCCTTCGCAAGAGCTAGCGGGTCTTTTGGAGGTTGACTCCCTCCGGCGCGAGCCTCGTCAAAAGGCTGGCGTAGGGGGATCTCGCTCTCTCCTGCGAAAACGATAACACTAAGTTCCAACCTTGAAGAAGACAAGGAAAAGCAAGATAAAGACGAGACTTTACCTTCTCCTAGAAGCACATGGAGGAGAGAATCGACGTCTCACCGAAGGTAGAGGACGTTAAAGTCCTTGTTTCCAAAGAACTCAAGGAGGGCACTCTCGCGTGAGCCCAAGGAGGGGGGCTTGTAGGCGACATCCTCGTATTGGATGGGGGCGAGAGGTACGTTCCCAAAGTCGCCGGAAACGTAGATGAACCTCTCGCCCCAGTGATGGTGCTTGTTGGCGAGACCGATTGTCATGAGCAGTTGTCCGGAGAAGAATACCACCCCTCCTTTCGCGCGGAAAGTAAACAGCTTGCGGAAGATCGACAAGCTAAACTCGATCCTCTCGGACCGTATGTAACATATGAATGCCACGAGAATCGCAACTGAATTTGGGTTCAGCTGCGCGGGAACCACCCCGTAATACCGGAGGGCCTGCCGCATCTCGGGCCACAGCGGGAGGCGGAATCCCACCTCGAAGTGCTCGATGGGGATGACGAGCTCCCCCTCCCCTGCGGTGTTTACCTTGTCGTGATTGCTCAGGTTACGCGCGGTGAAACTTGCTGGAACGTGTTGAGTCTTGATTAGGTTGAACTCATCCACGGTGAGAGTGCAGGAAGGGAAAAGATGCTTCTGAAAAGCTTCCGCGCAGTTGGATCGTCCCTCACCTCCGACCGGCATCGCGATGAAGGGTTTGAAGGCGAGAGCTTCAAGAAGAAGGCGAGAGTGAGAACGGTACGAGAACGGAAGGAGAAGGCGGAGACGGGCAAGAGCTTTGGAAAGGCCGCGAAAGTAATAGAAGAGGAGAGAGACTGGAATCGGAGAAATGAATGTGGTAGGTGAGCTTCCCTATTTATAGAAAACCGTGATAATGATGGCTGTTTTCAGAAAGGCGGCGGGGGTACAGTCGGCGCGTCCTAGGTCAGCGACGCTTCGTTTTTCCCTCCCGAGTTTGATAGTGACAGATTGACTAAATGACTAGCGCAAGCGTTGGGAGGTGACATGCGACAAGCAAGATAGGCGGAAGCAAGGTATCTCTCGCCAACCAAGAGCCCAGGAAAATAACATATATGCGCATACAATAATAAAAAGTAATAAGTGTCGGGTTCTTGCTCTCGCTGAGCGAGAACAAGATACAAAGTAAGCGATAAGCGCAGAATTATTAGTTACAGTTCTAAGCGAATAAATAAGGGCACATCTGAGAAGGGGAAGGCCTGGGGAAGAGAAGGGGAGGTCTCGCGCTTCAATAAGGCTCCCAGCGCCATTTACCTTGCTCCCACCGCCATTTTCCTCGCTCCCGCAACTTGGTCCGGGGTGGCGCCTGCGGGTTGAAGTAGGACGACAGAACACTGCATCCCAGGTCAACCCGGCGAGACAGATCCCGGATTCGCTCGATGCACCTATCAGGTGAGGATCCGGCGGTAGCTCCCCCCGGCCGGTCCATCTCGCCAATGAGTTTATCCCGCTCCACAGTCTCTAGCCTCTTCTCCACAGACTGGCGAAACTCTTTTTCAGCGAGGTCGCGGACCCGTTCTCGCCGGATGAGCTTTGATAGGACGACGTCGACCTTCTTCCCCCGTCTTTTAGCGCTCCCGGCATCGGTCAGGATCTCCTCCATCTCGTCAGACGAAGGAAAGGGGGAGCTCTCGCCATCTTCCCCCTCTCTTTCTTCTTCTTCTTCTTCTACCTTAGCTCGGAGCCGCGAGCCCAGGTCCCCTGACAAAAGAGTTCCTATTATAGCGAGAGCTAGAGGATTGCTGTGATGAAATTTCCATATACCTGCAGCATGACGAGGCCCCCCGGTCGACGGCAGGCGAGAAGGCCCAGCCCCCCCCCCCCCCCCCCCCCCCCCCCCCCCCCCCGCAGCTCCAAAGAGTAGGTGAATTGGCTTTCCTTTTCCGGGGGGGGGGATAAACTTTGCGAATGGTGATCCCGGCTAGGTCGGGAGCGGGGGAGCGGGTCTCCTCTCCCGCAGAATGGCTGGCGTCTAGCTAAGGCGCGGAGGATTCGGCAGTATTTCCTCCCGCCGGTAGGGAGGAATCAACCGTGAGGGCAGGCTGATTCGCAGCTCTCGCCCCGCTTTCCTGGGTGGCGAGACCCGGCGGTGCGAAAACTGGCGCTGCGAGAAAATAGTTCAGCATTCAAGGTTTTGGGTTAAAGGCGAGAAGGGAACAGTTACCTGCGGTGTTCGGGTCAGGTGGAGGAGCCACCTCCGGAACCCGCGGTTGATCCTCGAGATGGCTAGAGGGTGGATCCAGGGGTTCTCGCGGGGACGCGGCAGCATCAGGAACCGTCTCCTGCGAGAGATATCGCGTTAACTACTGAGCAGCTGGTGTTTTCAATAATTGGCAAATCGAGCATACCTTCCGCGGCGAGGGGTCGTCCGCGCGGCTAGGGGTTGGAGTAGGCGGGCTCCTGTTCTCGTGGGGCAGGTCTCGTTGAACCACCTTCGCCCTCTTCTTCTTCTTCTTGGGCAGAGAAGGCTCCGCGACCGACGACTGTCTCGCTAGCCATGGGGCAACCAGGGCGCTGTTAGCCCCGGCTCGCGCCTGTGCCGCATTGATGCGGTCTTGCAGATCCTGCGGAAGCGGTTTGTCGGTGCGCTTGGAAGGCATCGCGAGAGGAGGCGAGAGCTCAGATGAAGAGTGACGACTCGAGGGAAGTGATATGGCCGTCTATCAGCACACATATTTATAGACACCGTACGGCCCACCAAAAGATTCCCTGATGTTGACACGTGCTCAGCGAATATTTCTGGGTTGGACGTGTCTTTTCGAGCGCGGAGCTAGCTCAAAAAGAGCGGGGATTGTGTACAACCCCATATTCGCTGAGTCAAACCAGGAGGCGCAAAGGTCACAGTTGAGCTAGCCAAAGGAGTTCCCGCCCTAAAGAAGATCTCGCCCAAGTAGGCGGGAACGATCGCGCCAGATCGTCGATCCAAGATCGGCGAGCGCAACCGAATCGTCGAACGAAGAACAGCGGGCCAAGATCGTCGAGCGCGGCCAGCGCGGGAACGCTTGCGCTTGCGCCAGGCTCCAATCTCAAAGAGCTCTCGCCTGTAAGCAGGCGAGACCGTTCGCGCCAGGCTCTGAACAGGAGGTCCTCGGCTCTGCTCTCGCCGAGGGGGGCCCAGGGCCTTGGGTAAAATGTCCTAATTGCCCTCAGGAGAAATTACTTCAGTACCCTCAGAAAAACAGCAGGATTCGGCTATTGGCAGACCAACTAGGGGCTTTTCAGTAATTTCAGGTCAGCAAGATGCTATAAATAGACCCATAAGGGCTCCTTAGAAGGCAAGCTATCATTATCTCTCAAATTCCAGAGCTTTCTGAGGAGCTCCTAGCCCATCTTTGGCTTTGGAGGGGAAGCTCTCAGAGATCTTCCGGGTGTGAGGTGGGACCTCCCTGCTGAGGCTATTGGGTCAGTCTTAGGTCCTTTGAATCCAGTCGAGGGTTGAGACTTGAGAGAAGTAGGTTTTGGATGCACCCCTTTTTCTTTGAACTCCCGTTGAGGTCATATTTGGCTTCAACAAGGTGAATTACGACCTTCAGGGGAGAGACGATACTTTGTTGGCTCTGGACACAACTCCGCCTCCTTGGTACTCAGTATTCTTAACAGTTGGCCCAAAGGATGACCTCACCTAGACACAACCAAATTTAGGTGCACCCACTATATTATTTCCTATGTGAGACGTACAACTCTACCTTGAATACCTCAAATTACTGTATGCAGACCAAATGAACTAGTTTAAGCGTATAAAAGTGAATACCCAAAATTACTACATCAAAAACCTTAGGATTATTTATAGGGGTCTATCATGACATGTTCTGCTAAAATCCAGAGATTTGTATTTTTCCTTTTTAAATCAGCCTTTTTAATAATTTTCCTAAAATCATGCCTCCTATGACTTTGAACATGAAGTACAAGTTTCTGATATGCAAAGGTGTCACTAAAATTTCCATAGTTTCATAAATGCTAAATAAAAGTAAGGTATGAATTTCATGATTTTTCCAACATGATTTCTATCATAAATCACAATATAATTCGTTTGATCAAAATGGTATTTAACAAAGGGAGTACAAGATTTTATCATCCAAAAAATTACCAGATGACTCTAATGATATGAAAATTCCACAACCCAAATCTAATGATCTTTTAATTTTATTTAGCCACATAATTAAATTTTTATAAGGAAATTACACCTAGGGTAAATTGTGAAGGAACCACTACATAATTATATCCAAAAAGTGTAATAAAATTTATAGAGCTTCATAATAATCTAAAAGGTTTTCTGGTCAAGTATCATAATTTTTCAGTACACAATTTGTCCCAAACAAATTTATTTCTCGAGACAATAATATTTAATATTACAAAGGAGGTACTACAATTCTTCAACCAAAAAATTACAATAAAATTTGCAAAGATATATAGAATCAGTATAGGTCCACTACCCAAGTTTCATGATCTTCCAATACTATATGGTCATGTATTTTGCGCTTGAAAGGAAAGTTTATATTTTATGTAATAAGTGTTTTGTGGGGGAAGAATGACCATAAAATTCTAAATACATTATTCAAGGTGTCCTTCTATCCGATAAGACTATCTACAAAGTCTTGAGCCAATCCTTGGAGATGTGACCATATTTCCTTCAATAATCCTAAATGGCAGCCCTAAGGTTGAACTAGGGTTTCATGACATTTCAACCCTAAATACTTCTAAAAATAATCATAGGAGTGTTTCAAGTGATAACAATGCAGTGTCTAAGGTTTCATCTTAAATAGTTGAAGGGTAGATAACTCAACCTATCTATGTGCACTTTGGAAGAACTAGGTCTTTTACCTCTAGGTGATCATCCTTGATCACTAGGATACTCCATCAAATCAACCCCAAATGGGATGATATTTTTTTCTTGGGCATATAATGACCCCTATGGTCATCCACCAGAGTTTGTGGGAAATTTGAGGTCCTTAGACCATATTTTCGCCACGTGTGATTTATTAAATTATTACAAAACTATAGAAAAATCATCTTCAAAAATTCTGATTTTTGGGTATGTTGGGCATCATGGCCAGACAACATATGATCAAATTTTCAGGCCATTTGACTGAGTGGGCCACTAGGGGTACTCAATTTAATTTCAGATTAACCTTTGGACACCTTGCACCAAAAAAGGGTGCTGAGGAAAATTCAATTCTCCAAATTGGTTAATTCTAATTTTGTATTAAATTAGACACCAAGGGCTAAGTTTTCTATGTTGGTTATATTTTTAATAATTAAAACCAAGTGATTGAAATAGTGTGACACAATGAAATTATTTGCATTTATCAAAAACCCGGCCTGCTCATATCAAATCGAGCCGATCCAACGGTTGTTGGACATCATCCCCGATGAGCAAAGGGCTGTGATTGATTCTTCCTAGAGCTATTCCATCTCTAATTCCCGGCCTTCCGACCACCTCCCTGGCCGGCCACCACCACCACCACCTCTGTTGAGGTGGTGGCTATCGCCAAGTAGCAGCACAACCACCAGAGAGGTCATTTTCGGCGAACCCGAGGGGTTTATTTTCATGGAAAATCTTTCATTTTTTCCTCACTGACCGGGCTCGATTGAGCCCAATTTATCCACCTAACGATCTACTGATCTAGCATAGAGGAAGAGGAAGAGGACTAGACCTGCAGGTAGGCTTGGCAGTGAGTACAGTGGTGGTGTGCCATGGCCTACGACCTCCAAGCTCTTCCTTGCCTATTTCTCAATCCTTTACCCAAAACAATGATATAAAGGTTCGTTTCCACTACTTGAGAGTTTTTAAAACTCATAGAGGAGTCAATTTGGGGAGTTGGAGAGACAAACCATGAATGGCCATTAATGGCCTTGAATTGGATATTTCAGCCACCTCCAAACTCTGAAAATTCGACCCCTAGGTGGCCGGGAAAACCCTTCCATCTCCTCCTAATTGATCAAGGGGGGATTAATGAGGCCATTAAGGGAGGGGGAGGTTGAGTGCCCCATGGCCTTCCAAGGCTATAAAGGCTTCTTTTTCTCTCTCCTCCCTTAAATGAAACCCCACTTTCTCTCTCGTAATCCTCTCATCCAAAATTTTAGTGGCATTCTAGGTAATTTCCACTAGTTGTAGCTAGTGGGCCATCATAATTGGGCCTAGGCTAATTGGATTGAATTTGAGCTTAACCTTCCTTGAGCTTAGTTTGACCAAGGTTGACTTAGGGGTGTTGACTTGGTCAATTGATTGAGTTGACTGGTCAACTATGTGTCTTGAGTCCCTTACCACCACCCAAGTTCATTTGTGACTTGGTATAATCAACTTAGGTCAAATTTCGGTAATTTGACCTAACTAGGGTTAGAGTTGACTCTAGTTAACTTGACCTCCTTGGTTGACCCCAAATGGGTTGTTAGACCTATAAAGGGTCCCTTATAAGATTGAAAGTGTTATGATGGGGTGAAGTAGTCGAGTTGGGACCCCAAAGCCAAACCCTAGGATAGGTAACCAGAAATTGCTATTTGTAGAGCAAGGGGATTTCACCTATTTGCCTAGGCACTCATGGTCCTCTTGATTTTCTTAGAGCTTTATCATGACCTAATCATGACAAAACTTCCTAGGGGTCTGGTTGTTTGTGGGATGTTACACCCTCTGGGATAAAAGAGTGTTGGTCTATTAAACCAACAATTTCTAGTTTCATGACCTCTAATAAAATATTTTGTATAGGTAGGATAAGCAGAATGATAAGAATGCAAAAAAAATTATCTAGAGAGATGCGTCCATTAGCATTCTACATAACTTTCTGGTTATGTCGATTTGAGGTTAATGTATCATAAAAGTTACATTGATATGAAGTCGACACATGTTCCCGGCTAGCATAATCTACAGATTTTAGCATATTATCTATCACAGGTTGCTTCCCTAGAATACCCTCACCTACAGATTCATTTACTTTATTAAATGTTGTGGTTCTCTCAAAGTCATTATCTAGGTTTGTGACAGATTGAATTTCTTTAGCTTTGGTGAAAGTTACTGGATTTCTCCATGCAGATGTATTGATAATTATTGCTATCCTGGTAGGATCAGCACCCAATACTAGGTGATTAAATCTTTTCTTCAGGTTGGTTATGATATTTTTAAGTTGTTTACTTCTTCCATTTAAGGAATCCTCAAGGCTTTTGCCTTAGTTAGCTCTTCCTTCAATAATGTGTTTTCTTCTTTTAATTATACTACTTGATTCTTCATATTTTCTACCTCTATTTTCAAAAGATTATTTTGTTCAGTTAATTTATTGTCACGTGGATAGCCCTTGATTAGTTCAATTTCTTTTCTCAGTTATTTTATTTGTTTTTCTACTACTAATTGGTCTTTGCAAAAATCTTTAAAACACTCCTTAAATTCATTTGAAGAAAAATCTATGTTATCAAAATAACATACCTAAACTTCTTCATTATCTAAGGATGCTTTAAAATCCATCAAACATGCTTCTTTAGCGGCAACTTCTTCTTCACTACCTAATCGATGAAGAGCTTGACTCTGAGCCTGTATCACTTCAAGTTTCAGCAATTAAACCTTTACCCTTCTTCTTTTCTCTTTTATTAAGGAATTTCTTTTTCTAATCTATTCTATTGGATTTGTCCTTCTGTTCTTCAGGACAATTAGGTGACATATGCTCCAGCTTTCTGCAAGAAAAATAGATGAATCTTCTTATTTGGAGTTTTGTTAAACCCAGGCTTATTCAAACTCCTGTTTCTCCTTCTAGAATCTCCTGGCTTGATCCACCTTCTGAATCTCTTGGCTAAGATATTAAACATTTCTTATTCTGAAATAGAGGATTCTCCATCAGTAGCTTTTAATGCAATGGACCTGTCTCTAGGGGTTACGTAATTGTCCTTTACTTCGGACTCAGCCGTACTATTTAGGAGAAGTTCATATGACTTGAGTTTGTCTAACATGGCATCAATATTAAATTCTTTGTGGCATTTGGACTCTCTAATAGCTCAAATTCTTGAATCTAATGTACTAGGGAATAACATGAGTAATTTATCATTGATCTCTATGAGTGAGATTTCCTTGTTTAGCCCTTTGAGCTCATTAATAATAATGTTGAATCTGCCATACATCTTAGCCATAAATTCCTCAGGTTTCTTTGAAAAGTTTTCATACTAAGATTTGGTAAGAGATCTTCTATCTTTTCTCTCATTAGAACTCCTATCAACAGTCCTTTATAAAGATTCACAAATTTCTTTTGCTGACAGACATTCAGCCACCTTCTGGAATATATCATCAAACATTGTTGGGACTAAAATGTTCATGGCCTTTTCATCTCAATCCTTCATTTTCTTTTCCTCTTCTGTCTATTTAGATATAGGCACGAGTTCTGAGGTGATATTGTCATCTGCATCTTCCTTATATGGCATAGGTGGTCCTGTCAAAATAGAACCAAATACACCTTCATGAATAAAATTCATGTATAATTTAATTCTGTTCTTTTAGAGTTTAAACTTTTCAAGATTACATACTAGAGGCCTAGTGGATGCAAATCTTTTGAAAGTATTAGATGACATTTTGAAATTAGGTTTATATATATTAGTGTATCTTCACAACTATTTAGATCTTTATGATCAAGGTGTTAACCTTTTCTTGATCAACCTCCCTCTAATACCAATTAAAAGTGTGAATAGTTGAATAAATCCTTTGAGTATTCTATAAAGGGGTGTATAAAGATCAAAACTTATCCTTATATTAATTATAATTTTCACAGAATTTGCATACACACACAGAAATCTGACCAAAATTTTAAATACATCAATATATATCATAGCATAGCCAAAAGAATAAACACAAAATATAAACAATCATAAAAGATATAAAATTATAGTGGTTCCACAAAATTTGAATATGTTCACTCTTCTACCTCCATGGTAAGAATTAACTATCTCAATCTCCGTGTATTTTGATAAGGAGACTCTTAGAACCAATCTCTAGATCTTTCGATAAGGAGATATTTAACTAATACAATCTGGGTATTTTGACAAGAAGACTCCTAGAACCATAATTTGAATCCTTTGAAGAGAGATTCTAAAAACTCTATTCTTAATCTATAAAGGAGAAATATAATGGGATTGAGAATATAAATGTAGAAGAATAGATCTTCTTGATGAGTCCTCTCACAAGAATCTGAGGACTATTAGGCACTTAGTGAATTGGATCTCTGATGATTTCATGATTGAGAAGATTCAAGGAATATTTGCCCTTTGATCCAAAAGATTTCTTATTTTAATTTAACTGAACCTATTGTACCCTTTTGAGATCCCTGGAGAAGAAGAAGAACAAGCTCTTTAATCTGATTCAAAACTTGATCGAATCAATATTGGAAGAAAAATGTTCATCAGAAATTGAATGATCATCTTTTAAACCAGCTCATGCTATTCAAGTTGGTAAAGAACTTTCCGTGTTTGTGTATGATCTTTCGAACTCTATTCATCTTTCTCTTTACAACTATGTGTGTGTGTGTGTGTGTGTGTGTGTGTGTGTGTGTGTGTGTGTGTGTGTCATATAGAATCATTTCCTTATTATCAACGTCTTCCAACATCTCCAAAAATCATTTATTCTATTAGATTTTTCTTGAATAAGTCTGAAATAATTTTAAGATACTTCTGTTCTGAAATCTATTTGAAGCATCATCGAATTCATAAAGTAGTTACGTCGAAATCTGGCTTCATACTGAATATTTGTCGACCTAAAATTATAGTCAACGTTACGTCGATAACATGTTGAAGTATACATTGATATTCACCTTGAAGTAGCATTGACTATTCTTATTATGTTGCCCTGACTTCCCGTCGAAGTAACGTCGATATCAAGTCAATGTTGCGTTTACTTATAGTCAATGCATGTTAGATTTTCATGACTTTACTTTAGAATTTAGTATGCTTATCTCATGTCCATGACTCTATAGAGATCCCAGGACTTCTAATACCTACATTATCCTCTCTATACAACATGAGTAATAAGCATATGATGTAAAATCACTTAAAATATAATTTGTTAAGTTAAATTATAAATATTTTTACCAATTGAATTCCTTCATAGTATGAATGTTTACCCGAGAGCCGATGACAATTTTAAGCCAACTCTCAAGTCACGTAGTTAGGACTTACCAAACTGCACCTGGCTTTAGTTCGCCAATCAGCAACCGCCCAGCGGGAGGTGGTCCAGATCGTGGTGGCTAACCGCCTAGTCACGCGGTCTTATAGTTGTCTTATTTCCCTCTATTTTGTATCATGTCACCTTTGCCTGGTTCTCAGGTAGTTATTGTAGCCCTTCCCATTTGGGTAGGCCCCCTAGCCTATAAATAAGGGGGAGCAACACTCCCAAAGCATGTTGACTTGAATCCAGTAGCTCGCTTATTAAGAGTTTTGGTCTTTTTTCCTGGACTTTCCAGTCTCCTGAACACACGAATTCTACTTTCCAACTCTTGTAACTGTAACTTTCAATCAACAGAAAGCCCGCCACAAGAGAGGCATTCTTTGCGGTGTGCTAAGTCTGGTTTTGTCACTTTGCTGACCACAGGTATTTCAGTTCCGAGCTTCCATTTTTCCACCACCCGACCCATCTCATGGTAGTGCGCAGAGTTAGTGTCAATTTTAGTACCAACAGTTTTGTTTGGTGAGCGTGGAAACTGAAACTTATGGACAAAATGGTAGACTACGAGTTTGCCAAGCGCTCAAGTCATTCCAGCCCAGGTGAGGCCGCTCTCTGGGAAATCATCAAGCAAACTCGGCAGGAAGCTGAGCAGTCGTACTAAGAAGCTGAGCGGTCTCGCAAGGAGACCACCCAATTATTTGAATCCATCAGCCAAGCGCTAGTCGCCCTTACCCAACAGCTAACTCCTCAGACCAAAGTTCTCATAACGCCACCTCAGCTCCTATAGAGGCTCCACTATTACCCTATCTGCAAGGTCTAACCGTAGCTCCTTTGCAACCTTAGGAAGAATAATTTGTTGCTCGTCAAGATTTTTTTGAGAAGCATCCCAAAGAAGTTCAGCTAGAGCGCTGAATTTCCAGGAGAGTTGTCTATGCCCTCCTGCTCCTACTATAGTTGTTGCCCCTATTTCAATATATCCTCCATCTCCTCCTGCTTATTATGATGTAGTGGAGGATATTTCTCTCATTACCAATGGAGTTCGCTGGGAGCCTACTCTAAGCAACTTTAGGGAGCCCCGCATGCCGGTGTATACCATGGAGACTGGTCTGGTCTCACACCTCCAGGCCTTCAAATTTGTTATGACTCTGAGAACTCTCTCAAATGTGACTAGGTGCAAGTTTCTTGTGACTTCCTTTGATGGGCATGCATGAGAGTGGTTCTATGGAAAACTTCCTCGGTCCATCTCATGTTTTATTGAACTACAAAGAGCTCTCATAGTAAGGTTTTCAACCTTAAAGAAAAGAAAGAGACCCTACAACACTCTTCAAGATAATGCATTATGAAAATGAGTCCTGGGCTCATTTTGTAGATCGCTTCCAAAAGACGATCATGGAAGTGCTGAATGTTGACCATGAGCTCTACAAAGTTGCTCTGATCAATGGTATTCGAGAGGGTATGCTTAAGTTCAAGGCAAATATTAGAGAAACACAGACCTACCACGAGATGATAAATCTTATAAATATGTACATCCAAGGAGAAAGAGCTAATCCTTCCTAGGTTTCTAATCTGGTTGCAATGACAAGCCAGAGGGATGTAGTTAGTTCCTCTTAAACTGCTTATCATTCTTCCAAACCACCTTGTTTAGAGTTTCAGCCTCCTGCCCAAAGAGGAAGGAACTTTCGCCATTGTAGCCCTCATCTTGGCCATAAACTGATTCAGAATACAAACCTATCGTAGGCCACCTCATCCGCTCTATTTGGCCGAGTTCTTCTAATAATGTTCGTATACCTACCATAGTATAATAGGGTTTGGAAACTCGTAGAAAGACCATCAAATCATCCTGTGGTAGGTGTAAAATGGATATTTAAAAATAAATTAGATGGTGAATTTAGAATCACTAAGAATAAAGTTAGATTAGTAGCATAAGGTTATTCTAAAATCGAGGGGGTAGATTTTCATAAAAATTTTGCACTTGTTGCTCTCCTAGAATCTATTAGTATTTTTCTTGACTTTGCGAGTTATAAAAGATTTAAATTATTTCAAATGGTCGTAAAAATGCTTTCTTAAATAGGATAATAAAAGAAGAGGTTTATGAAAGTGATGTGTTAGATCTAATATACTCTAGAGGGGGTGGTGAATAGAGTATTTGAAGGTCCTTATAAAACTATTACAGCTTTTGCTGTAATTAAAAAGTGCAGAATTAAACTAAAGTAAGTAAGCACACAGCAGACCTAAAACACAAGCACATCAAGAACAAAAAAGAAAAGGGGAAACCAGATGACACAAGAAATTTTATAGTGGTTCCCCAACCTGGGTACATCCACTCTTCTACCACCCTGGTAGGAATCCACTCAGGTTTTTTATCAGGTGCCTAACACCAATGAGCTTTTGATCAGGTGCTCAAAAACCAAATCCTCAAGTCTTTTGATCAGGTGACTTGTAACCAGGAATCACTTTTGAAGGGAGATGACAACCCTTTACAGAGGTGGGGATGAGAGAGTGATGGAAGTCTTCTTTTCTCAATCACAATGAGAAGACTATGTGGATTCAGTGATGTTGTCAAAGCTCCCGCTGAGATGTAGAAGAGTTCAGTAGAACTAAAGCTTTTTGCACAGGGTGATAGGCCTTCAAGCTTTCAGCCTTGATCAAAGAGATCTTCAGAAACTTCTTTGACAGATGGAAGATTTGTTGTCCTGTGAAGTATCCTGGAGAGTTTGAATAATGAAGACTCTTGATATTTGAATGATTGTTCTTCTTCTTCAGTATCATAAATCTTGTGTCAGAGTGAGAGCAGATGGGTTTTATTTTTCTTTTCTGATTCAGTATTCTTCTCTCTGGATATTTTTCTAACTTTCTTTCTATCTATCTGTTGTGTGTACTGTTGTGCTAGAGAAAAGAGAAAAATCTCTTTTTATATTTTCCTGTGGAAATCAGTCTTTCGAATTTTGAATTCCTTCTACATTCAATGTTGACGGCCTAGGGAATAAGCAGCATTGAATAATTTCCCCAACTGTCCCGTGGAAAAATGGCAACCAATAATCCTGGAGAATATCCCAATCAATGCTCCTCTAACGGTTATATTTAGAGAATGTTAGAGCATTGATTACCAAGGAATTATTGCAGTAATAATGGGGACAGGGCTGGAAATCACTTAGTCTGGAATCGTCGAACAGATGACAGAAATCGTCGAACTGAGTCCACAGTTTGTCGAGCTGAGATGTTGTGTTCATCATCCAGACAACTTCTATTCGTCGAGCTGAGTTCCATGATCTTCCAGCTGGAAACTGAACTGCTGTCTCTTTTGCCTATTCTGTGTCTGAAGTTCGTCGAGCTGGTAAATGTGTTCGTCGACTGGAGTTCAGCAACTATTCTGGAGTTGTCAAATATTCTGTGTGGTGTCGACACATCCTTTCCAAAGTGTCGACACATCCTTTCCAAAGTGTCGACTGATGATTTGGGTGTCGACACAAGTTCTTCTAGTATCGACTCAGTTGGTGTCGACATATACTCTAAGTGTCAACACAAGTCTTCTGGTTCTAAGTTTTTGAAGTAGATAATCCAGAATTCATCGGGCAAAGAACTGAGTTCGTCGACCTGAGAATAGAGAATATAGTCTTGACAGAATGCTGTAGTAGTCCAAAGATTCATCAACCAAAGAATAGAGTTCGTCGAGTTGAGAACTAAGTTTGTCTACCAAAGTTTGATACTAAGGACATAGAATATCTTGATGTTTTCTGAACTTGAAGTGTTGTTGTAGTGTCCAAGTTTTTGTCGACCTGAGTACCAAGTTCGTCGAGCTCAGCTCAGAGAATTTACTCTGAGATCGTTGAGGTGAGCACGACTATCATCGACCTGAGTTCGACGAACGTCGAACTCACTTTACAGAGTCTTGAAATCTTCTAAGTCTTGAGTCTCTGGCAGTCTTGTTCATAGCTGTTCCATGTGATGTTGACTCTAAGGACTTTGCCTAGACTCTAGGACACAACTATGACCCTGGCTATACATTGTGGGTCATATGATCCTAAGTTAGTGAACCTAGCCCAAATCAAACTAGGGATCCGACAGTTTATGTTAAATAACCCTCCAGTTTTGTAAATGAAAAATTTTCCAATCATGTGTATTTGTTAGAGAAGGTGATTTGTGGTTTAAAGCAAGTTCCCCGTGCTTGGTATGAGCATTTAACATCCTTCTTATTAAATCATGGTTAAACTGAGCAGTGCTGATAACACACTCTTCATTAAGCATATGAATAATTATTTGATTATTTTATAAATTTATGATGATGGCATTATTTTTGGAGCTGCTAATGAAGAGTGGTGTAATAAGGTAGTATTGGTGATGCAAAATGAATTTGAGATGAGCTTGGTTGGAGAACTCACATATTTTTTAGGTTTTCAAATCACACAATGAAATGATGGAATCTTAATTAGTTAATCTAAATATGTTCATGATATGTTTAAAATGCTTGGATTTGAAAACTTAAAACAAGTTAGCACATTAATGAGTGCTTCACTTAAACTAGGCAAGGATGAAGCTGGAATTTTAAAAGATCAAATGTTATATAGAGGAATGATTGGATCCTTATTATACTTGAGTGCTTCTAGACCCGATATTACGTTTGTTGTATGCCTACGCGCTAGATTTTAAGCTATCCAAGAGAATCTCATTTAAAAGTATTGAAATGATCTTTTAGATAATTAATCTAAACATCTAGATTAAGACTATGGTTTCCATATATTGATTCCTTTATTTTACATGACTATTCCAATTTGGATTATGCCAATTATTTGTTAGATAGGAGAAGCACTAGTGGTGCGTCTAATTTCATAGTCCCTTACTTGTTGCATGATCGAGTATGAAAAGAATTATGTTGTCATCTCCACGATTAAAGCCAAATATATCGCACTAAAAACATGTTGTACGTGCACATGTCTTGTGGATGACACAAACACTAGAAGACTTTGACATCTATCTCACTAATGTAGAACTCAAGTATGGCAACAAAATCACCATAGATCTCACAAACAACCCATTGCACCACTGTAGATCCAAATACATAGACATGCGACATCGCTTCATAAGAGATCACATTAAGAAATAACGTGTTCATGTAAACTTTATAGGCACCAAATCACAACTTGCGAACATATTCACCAAACATCTTCCCAATGCACAATTCACAATACTTAAGCTAGAATTGGGGTTTTTGGATATCTCAACTTAAAATAATAAATTTGCAAATTTTATGTGTTTTCCATATTTCTTTGCTACATTAGATAGGCCTTATATTGAAAAATCATAAACATTAAAAATTAGATGCAAAAAATCTCAAACAAAACACACTTTTTCCTTTAAAAAACATGTTTCTATCACTAGCGCCTAGCATTAAGTCTAACACTGGCATTAGTATAAAATTCTGAATTTTATGTTTGTTTTTACTTGTTATTTTAGTCATTTTTTGTTTATTATTTTAGTCAACACGGGACAGCAAAGACAAAAAATATAAATACCTAAAAGATTCAAAAATATGTTTTCCCTTACAAATAACAGAAAAAACAACAATAAAGTTTGAAAAAAATGTAAAAATATGAAAAATATGATTTCCCTTATCTTGCTTTACATATATAATGTTTCAAAACTTCTCAGGAAAAAACTGCTTCATTTAAATTGCAATTTTCTAGGATAATTATGTTTATCTTTTCAAGATTAAATACAATGTTTAATTTAAATTTCAAGCTTTTCAAATATTATGTAGTTCCTATCATGTATTGAAAACCATCTTCTAATATACAATAAAATTGAATATAGTGCACATGTGTAGGAATGGTTAAAATGCCTCTAAGTATGAGTAATATTTTATGTTTGATAATGATTAAATTTACTCACTATTTTTTATAACCTACATATATTGTTAATCTTATACTTGCATGATTATGTAGTGTGATAACATCATAGATTAAAATGCATAAATAAATTACATACACAATATTAAAATTGCTTCTTGCAATTCTTTGTGTTTTAGGTATTTCTTTATTTTGAAAAGTGGTTAAAACACTATTGTTTGCAAAACAAGTGAATTCAGAGTTCTTAGTCGCAAATATAAAAAATGGCAAGTAAAACTTCAACAAGCACTACTCACCCTCCTGATAAGTTATAATGAGCATTGTGAGGTTGAACACATTGGATAAGAATAGTAAAGTGTCTTGTAGCAATTAAACGATCATCACTTTTCTTAATACAGCAGATCACAAAATCAATAATAAAAGTGATCACCCAAACACTACTTTGCACCCTAATAGGTCTTAATGAGTACTGTGTGTGCACTTCACCTTGATAGTTGTACATGATGTTTATGTGCATTGACAAAGTGTGAAGGTGAAATTATTTATGTATTTTAAAGTTATGTGTATTCCATTATATATGCCATGTGTCCTTGATTAACTCACTTGCATACTTAATTATCAAAACATTATTCTGCACATATCATTATCTTCCATAATATATTTACTCATGAGAATTGGATCCTAACACACACCAACACAAACTCTCTACAATCTTTAATAAATGCACTAGATGACAATGCATGATCTCTACAATGTGTAAAGTTACTTGACATGCAAATTTCCCAACATTGTATTTTCCTATCTTGCTTTGATAAATTATGGCATGCTTGCAAATATTGTCATATATAACACCTCTTTATTTAAAACTCCAAAAGCATCTTCTTTAAAAACTACAACTATTATCTTACGTATGCTTTTAATTGCTAAAAAGATGAATAACTTCAAAAGTGCTAAAATATGATTCTTTTCTATTGCATTATTCGATCATGATTAATTATTCAATAAGTGATAATTATAAATTTAACAAAAAAATTCTACATAGAATTCAAATACTAATTGCTAAAATACTCTACCTCACCCTCCTTTGATGATATCAAAAGAAGGAAAATAAATTTGAAGAAATATACCATTTAGAGGAGTACAAAGTGAAAGGCGTCTATGTAGGGGGAGTATCCATGAAGCATCTATGTAGGTGGGTATCCATTTAGGGGGAGTATGCACATCATGCCTATCATTTTTTATAACCACTAAACTTACTATATAAGTTTTGTATGTCTTCCTAGAGGATTTGTTATTATCAAAAGGGGGAGTTTGTTGTAACATGCATTTCGTACTTCTTTGTTTGAGAATAACGAATCACAGTTTGTATTGATCATGCTTGTTGTTTATTTACAGTGTCTAGGAACTTCATGTTCAATACTTCTTGGAATATATTTCAGAATGATGATGTTGGTGCTCTGAATCAGGTGTTATCGCAGAGTGTTAATGCTAACATTGGCGCTAGCATCAATTAAAAGGCAATATCAGTGTGAAAGGAAAGATCGACGAGAAAGGATGGTTGATACTAAAATAGGCAAGTCTGTCGTCGGCCAGTAAGACTAATGTCGGGCATTAAGATTTGGTAACACTATCAATCAATCACTGATCAAGGGGAAAAAAGGAAGGAGATCCGACGGCGCGAGCACAATATCTTTAATGCCAAGTATTGATGTTAACATCGAACATTAAGTAAGGCTTGCCTAAAATGGAGTAGCGTGCTTCTAATTTTAGTTTGATATGTGTGTCGGTCAGTTTCCTAAAGCAGCTAACACTTGGCGATAATACTAACATCCGCGCTAGCATTCATGCTTATTTAAAGACGATACCTCCTCCTTTAAAAAAGAGACTGACGATATATGAACTAGTGCTACAACTCAAAGATCTTTGTGAGAGCCCTCTTTTTAGAGCCTTGATAACTCCATGTACTATTTACAAGGCTGAGAAGTAGACGAAGGAATCTATAAGCTAATTTTATAAGAAGGATGCACATAGTAACTCCAACTTCATTGGCACGCCTCATCCTCATCTTCGAGTTCTTTGTATTGAGGGAGTTTTTCATTTATTATTCTTTTTAATGGTATAATTTCTCTTTGGGAGTAAACTTGTCGCAAGTATTCGCGAGTAAGTCTTTCGATACTTAGGAGGAATTCGCCGTAGGTAAAGGCTACTAGTTCTTGGTCAAGATCTAGGGGTGGCACGAGGCCTCATTTATAGATAGATAGGCTAGAGCCAACCGATCCTTGGGAAAAGAGACGGTATAGAAAACCAAAAGGTTTTTTCTATCACATAGATCTCAAGTGTTATTGGGGTCAAAATTTTGTAAACATTATTCTAAGATGAATTAGAAAATTTATGTTACTAACGTTGAGCCGTATTTGACATTTGTTCCACTTTATAATCGAGCAAATAATGACCTCCTCAAAATAGTCTTAGCATCGACCTCTACAAGATCTCTAACAATCTTGGGTTTCATCAAAACTATATTGGCTATAGTAAGAGCCACTGACACTACAACTCTCCTATGTCTATGATGCTTCTTTATTTTATCCATCTATATATAAATAAATATGCAATAATAATTAACCATATAGAAGAACACACAAACACAAACAAAAGACACGCGCCCATACACATACGCACATACATGTTAAACACAAACGATAATTCAATTGATAACTATAATTTGTTAACTTTATGTTATTCCATGCTTGATTAATGTGCAGACAGAAGATGGATACAAGCAAATGAAAAGGTATCAAAGTAAGTGAATAGCCATATGTTCCCTGAACAACACATATGGACTGTACTTTATCCAGAGCTCTCCTCAAACGACAAAATTTGGGGAACAAGACAGCTAGTTGATTAAAAAGTGTCACCTACATATCCGCAATTCAAGCATTAAAGGAGGATTGCAACATCGAAATAAGTAAGGAGAAGATAATGGCTCGAATAAAAATATGGAGTAAATACTACAAAGAGATATCAGAAATGTTAAATACTAGTGGATTTGGTTGGAATTACGAGCGCAATATAGTGAAAATAAACAATGAAGATGTTTGAGCTAACTATGTTCAAGCATATGTTAATTTAACAATTAATTACATGTCTAGATATTTTAAAAATGTATGAGTCTAATTTAAACTAAACCTATAGGCACACCAGACAGTAAAACATTATCATAGCAAAGTGATCATGAGTTGGGGTGACTTAGCTATGGTATGTAGGGTTTATAGAGTTATTGGAGCTCATGTTGCTACTACATCTGAGTCAATGAACGATATCTGTTGGAACCAGCTTTCCGGTCCCTCCTAGAGTTCGAAATAGGATGCAGCCCACACGTACTCTCCTTGCGCTACCGTCCTGACGAGAGTCAGTGACCTGAAAACAGACCGAGGGGACTCAGCTTGGAGGTCCCGCCTCTTACCCAGAAGAACTGTGAGTCTTCCCCTCCCTAGCCAGTTCTGAGCTAGGTACCTGAGAGGAATAAAGTGGAAAGGTTCAACAACCCTCTCAGGCACCCCTACCAGTCTATTTATAGGCCCTTGAATCTGCTCTGCAAATATCACTTCTCAATCCACTTGAAAAACCAAAACACCCTGGGCTGGGTCTGCCAATAGCCAAACTCCGCTGTTCTGGAGAGCTATATGCAGGCCTCCAGGGGTAAAAAAGTAAAACTTTCTGGGGCATAAAGGTAAAATCCCCCCTGGGGGTAAAAAGGTAGACTATCTTTTCTCATGTGGCGAGTGGGGAGGGGGCCCGTCAAGTTTTTGGGGGATCTCGCCCGTGGGCTACTCGCCTGCGCCTGGAGGCCTCGTCTAGCGAGCTCTCGCCTGTCGAGGTCTCGCCTTATCTCTCGAGCTGCTCCCCCTCGCCTGGAGGCCTCGTCTAGCGAGCTCTCGCCTATCGAGGTCTCGCCTTATCTCCCGAGCTGCTTCCTCCTTTCTAGGGGGTGGGCCTCCCCCGTCTCGCCAGCCTTCCTTCCTTGCTTTGCCGGGCTACTCGCGAGCCCAAGGTTGTACACAATCCCCGCTCTTTACGAGGTTGCCCTAACCTCGGAAAGACAAGTCCAACCGCGGCTCGCGATGCTAAGATTCCTTTGTGGGAATCTTGGGTGGGCCCCTCCTCCCCTCATACTGTCTATAAATATGAGGAGAAAGCCTTCATTTGGAACTCTTTTTGCCTTCATCCTCTCTTTCGGAATGTCTCATAGTCAAAGTTTTCGCGAGCGTCTTGCGATTGTGCGAAGGCAAAACAAAGCCGGCACGGATGCCCTTTTCCCAGATATGGGGCACACTCCTCCCGCAGCCTCTCCGCCCTCTCGCACCAAGAAAGCGAAAGCTGTCTGCGCTCCTCCCTCGGCGGGCGCAACCTCTTCGGCCGCTCCGATAGACAACCCATTCTCTTCCTCAGGGGGGAGGCAGGTGATCACGTTATCTCTCCTTTCCCTTGTCTCGCCTGTCTGATTATGCTTTCTCAGGGAAGTTTTGCTGATTCGATGTTGCCTGCCGATCCCCCTGATAATGTAAGTCAAGTCCCTCAGCGCACAGACTCGCCCAAGGTGGCCTCCCCACCTCCCTCGCGGAGAGAAAACCTCTCACGAGTGGTGGGGAATCCCCGAATCCCAAGTAAGATCTCTTTCCTTCTCGCCTCTCGGTTGATTCTCCTTCTTCTATTCGGCTTGCGCGGGCTCACCCTTGTTTGTAATCTTTCGCTACTTTCGCAGGCATCCACTTTGATTCCGATACTGAGGAAGCTCCTGCGTCTCCCCCCCTCTCGCCCCTTCCTCATCCGGGCGAGATCGAGGACTACCTAGGTGATCCCATGGACCCTTTGGAGTTGAAACGGAGGACTGCCCGGATGTTCCGCAAATATAAACACATAATCCGCGAGATGGAGCTCGAGAAGCAAGCCTCCGACCGGCGCATGGAGTGGATGGAAGCAGATCATCACCGTCTTTCCGCGATGGTGGAGGCGGACGGGGTGTTAGACGGGACTGACCCCCAGGCTATACTGAACGAGACGGATGAACATCTCCGTCTCGCGCGCCGCGGCGTGATCGCCGCTCGCACCTTTCATCTTTCTGGCCGCCCGCCATGCGCGGGAGGTAAGGATGGCCGCTGGCAGTGGGTGCGGAACTAAACTGTCCCAGCCCGTCTCGCCTTCTCTGGATCTTGTTTTTATTAATGTCGCTGTTTTATTACTGCTATGTTGTACAAACTTATTCGGGCGAGACGCCCCCTTCTGCGGGACGGTTTTATTTTCTGGCTCTTGGTCACGCAATGGTCGTATCATGCCGTCTTTGCATTATTGCCGTCTTTTCATTATTGCCGTCTTTTCATTAGATATTATTTTATTTTATTAATCCTGTCATGATGGCTTGCCTCAAAAGGATGTCTGCGGGGCCTCCGTCTCTTGAGTTCTAGAGAGAGAGTGAGAGAGGGGGAGTGAGATTAAGAGAGAGAGAGAGGGGGAAAGAACGAGGCGCCGGGATGTCCCCTCATTTCCCGCCGCCTTACTTTCCCGCCCTTTTCTCTACCTCTTATAAATACCTTCAACCACCACCACTGCCCCTCACTATTCTAAACTGTTCTTTTGATCCCGGCTCCCGTTTCTCCTTCATCATCTCGCGTCTCTCTCTCTGGGCCATCCCTTCTTTCTTTTGCCGCTTTCTCGCCAATCATGGGGAAGATGAAGATCGAAGAGGGCGAGGGTCGCAGCCGCTGCGGGAAACGTTTCGTCGACCATGACTTCCCTCTCGGCAGACTGCCGGAGGAAGACCACGCCCGCTTCGCTCGCGAGTACCTCTCTGATAGCTACCCGTCTCGCCCGCCTAAGGTGGGCGAGTGTATCAACACCTTTTATCCCAACGAGCTGGCTTTCCCGGTCTCGCACTTTGAGGCGGGACTGAGGCTTCC
This sequence comes from Platanthera guangdongensis, assembly GCA_039583875.1. Classification (NCBI taxonomy): domain Eukaryota; kingdom Viridiplantae; phylum Streptophyta; class Magnoliopsida; order Asparagales; family Orchidaceae; genus Platanthera; species Platanthera guangdongensis. The sequence continues at coordinate 166,400,455 of CM077166.1, forward strand.
CCTCTGGCCGGAGGTTAAATTGGTGCTGAAGTACTTTGGGGTCGTCCCGGCCCAGTTCAACCCCAATGCTATCTCCATGTTGGTCGCCTTCACCTGCTACCTGCGGCGAGAGCGTATCGAGTTTAGTCTAACCGCCTTCCGCAAGCTGTTTGTCTACCACGCCAAGGACGACGGCATTTCTTACTTCACAGGCCAAGGCCTCAAAGTATGCGAGACACCGAACAAGAACCACCATTGGTTGACACGGTTCGTCTTCATACGCGGGGATCTAGGAGGCATCCCCCTCGCCCCGGTATCCCCCGCCGAGTGATATTATGATACCCCCAAGGTGGGTGTGCCGAAAAAGAACTCTGTGACTTCTTCGTGGGAAAGAATTTTGAAGTCCAATACCTGCGGCGAGACCTGGACTCGCTCCCCGCCGTTTTCCCGGGCGAAGGTACTCCTATATTTCTTTCTGTCCCCTTAAACCATTACCTTCCGCTGACTGTCACTTTATCTAGGAGAAAGGACCGTCCCCGTCCATCCCCCTTACCAGAGCAATCGAGCTCTCGCCTTGGCGAATATGGTGGCGGAGGCTGCGAAAGATACGCTGACCCCTGTCGCCAAGAAGAGGCCCGCGGGCGAGGGTGCCTCTCGCCTCAGCCCTAAGAAGAAGAAGAAATCCGTGTCCTTCGAGAAGGAGAAGCCGGCCAAGAGAAGAGAAGAGCTAGCGGGGTCTCTATCCCCTATCACCTTGTCGTCTCCCTCACCTCCGCGACGACTCGCCTCGCCAGCCTGCGAGACGGTCTCTGCAGAACCAGCTGTCCACAGCCGGGTTCAGCCCTCTCAGCTTCCTCCTGGCGAGGCTGGCTCATCCAGCCGCCCGGCTCCCGTCTCACATCCTAACTACAATATGGGGCCCGCGACGGAGGATGACGCCGGCGAGCCGGTTCTGATATGGGAGCAAGACCTACACCGCGTGTCAGTGTCCACCCTTCTCCCTTCCTGGAAGGAACATGACCACCCCACCAGCCATGCCTTCTCCCTAGGCTTTGGGCTGTATGGCGGTCTTGGCTCCGAACCTGCTGACAACGAGGCATCGCGGGACCTCATTCTAAAAAGCGCCCACTCGCAGTTTCGCTCCTTGGAGCTCGCGCACCGAGTCTCGCGCCGTCTCGTCTTCAACAACAGGAAATGGAAAGAGGCGGAGACCGGTATCGCCGCGGAGCGCGAGAAGTCCCTTGACCTGGAGAAGCGGTTGAATGTTGCTGACAAACTCCTTGCACAGAGCCAGGGCGGCGTGGTAAGTTTCCTTATCTTTGCCTTGCTAGCCTTGCCCTTGCTCCTTATAGTCCCTTACTTTCCCCTCTCCAGCAGGATGCCGAGACGGCCAACAGGATGCACTCGCATATCGAGGAGCTGGAGGGGGAAAACAAGAAGCTGAAAGCCGAGAATCTTCGCCTCCGGAGCAGTGTGACACCCCCACCGGATCAGTTTCCCGTTCCTTCTCGATATTCCGTGGATGAGGTGGAGGCCATCTGCCGGGACTCAAATATCAAGACTGCGGAGGTTGTCCTCAAGATGATGAAGGAGCTGGGAGTGGTGCGCGCTGATGCGGAGACGGTGACTGTCCGCGACCTAGTCCCGCGCTTGTTCGACGAGTCGGACGACAGCGCCTCTTCTGACAACGAGTAGTGCACCACCCTGCAATGTCTCTCTCGCCCTCTTCTTTTCGTCTAATACTTATGATTCTGGTTCTTTTTCTTAAAAGGAGAGCGAGGTGTCTCTTCCTTATTAATTTTTGTTTGAAACTTTTTATATGCTAGCTGCCGCTTCCCTCCTTGAGGCGCTGTGTAAAAGTTACTCAGGAGGCACCTTTTTAGATGTTAGTTTAATTGCTACCTTAATCATCCGCCCTCTCGCTTAGCTACTAGTCCAAAGTGTAGGGCTATTTTTTGGGACGCTGTTTAATTACTACTTTTATTGCCTTCCATTTCGCTTAAAAACCCGCGCGAGGCACCCTTTATCGCTTTTTACCCGTCTCGATTACCTTCGTTAGCGCCGCGCTGCGAGATCATCTCGTGCCGGAATCCCTGGGTCCTGCCGTCTCGCCCAGTTGGTTTCAGCCACTTCAGCTCGCTTGAGCCTGGGATGGGGAAAATCCTCCCGCCAGTTGCGAGACCACCTCCAGCGAGTGCCGGCCAGGGACCCTCTTCCCTGGCCCAATTCTTGGCCCCTCTCTGCTTTAGGGACTATCACCCTTTTGATGAATCATGGATTTTTCCCCACGCGAATTCTTACCCTTAGACTTGTCCCCTCGAGTGAGTACCACCCTTCCGAAGCACCCTCAACCACCGAGCGAGCCTACAGCCCTGCCAGCTAGATGGGAGCCTGGTCAGCGGGTCTGCTCGGGGTCTCCTCCCCAAAACATCACCAACCACCGAGTGAGCCTACAGCCCTGCCAGCTAGATGGGAGCCTGGTCAGCGGGTCTGCTCGGGGTCTCCTCTCCAAAACACCACCAACCACCGAGTGAGCCTACAGCCCTGCCAGCTAGATGGGAGCCTGGTCAGCGGGTCTGCTCGAGGTCTCCTCTCCAAAACACCACCAACCACCGAGTGAGCCTACAGCCCTGCCAGCTAGATGGGAGCCTGGTCAGTGGGTCTGCTCGGGGTCTCCTCTCCAAAACACCACCAACCACCGAGTGAGCCTACAGCCCTACCAGCTAGATGGGAGCCTGGTCAGCGGGTCTGCTCGTGGTCTCCTCTCCAAAACACCACCAACCACCGAGTGAGCCTATAGCCCTGCCAGCTAGATGGGAGCCTGGTCAGCGGGTCTGCTCGGGGTCTCCTCTCCAAAACACCACCAACCACCGAGTGAGCCTACAGCCCTGCCAGCTAGATGGGAGCCTGGTCAGCGGGTCTGCTCGGGGTCTCCTCTCCAAAACACTACCAACCACCGAGTGAGCCTACAGCCCTGCCAGCTAGATGGGAGCCTGGTCAGCGGGTCTGCTCGGGGTCTCCTCTCCAAAACACCACCAACCACCGAGTGAGCCTACAGCCCTGCCAGCTAGATGGGAGCCTGGTCAGCGGGTCTGCTCGGGGTCTCCTCTCCAAAACACCACCAACCACCAAGTGAGCCTACAGCCCTGCTAGCTAGATGGGAGCCTGGTCAGCGGGTCTGCTCGGGGTCTCCTCTCCAAAACACCACCAACCACCGAGTGAGCCTACAGCCCTGCCAGCTAGATGGGAGCCTGGTCAGCGGGTCTGCTCGGGGTCTCCTCTCCAAAACTCCACCATCCACCGAGTGAGCCTACAGTCCTGCCAGCTAGATGGGAGCCTGGTCAGCGGGTCTGCTCGGGGTTGTTTCTACAAAACATCTCGCCTCTGGTGCCCCACAAAGGTCACCCGCACTTTCATCGCACCAAGAAAGTACATCAGGATGGTTAGCATTACACATTAATAATAAAAAAGGTGCGAGGGGATAGAATGCTATGGATAAAATCTCTTCAAATCATCACCGCTCCGGGCTCGCTCGAGAGATACCCCGTCAACATCCTGGAGGTGGTACCCTCCTGACTTTAAGACTTCTTTTATTACAAAAGGACCCTCCCAATTGGGGTTCAGTTTTCCTATAGAGGCTCCTCTGCCCGCCGCGTCAACCTTTTTTAGGACCAAATCTCCTTTCACAAACTGTTTTACCCTTACATGCTTGTCGAAGTACCTCGCCATCCGGCGCTTGACCTCCTCCTGCCGGACCATGGCTAAATCCCGGAGCTCCTCCACGAGGTCCAACGAAAGTCTTTGTTCTTCTTCGTTCTCCGCTCTCCATCCTTCGGTTCCTTCCCTTGCTACCGCTACTCTTGGTGATGTGACCTCAAACTCGACAGGTATGACGGCCTCTGAGCCATGAGAGAGCTTGAATGGGGTTTCCCCCGTGGCTGTGTTTGGTGTGGTCCTCAAGGCCCATAGTACTGAATGCAGTTGCTCGACCCAGCTTCCTCTCAAATTTTCCACCTTTTTCTTCAATAGATTGACAATAACCTTATTAGCCGCTTCGACCTGTCCGTTACTTCGTGGATGATGAACATAGGCAAAGCGGAGATCTATCCCCAAACGAATGCAGAAGTCCACGAACTCCCTGCTTGCAAACTGTGGTCCGTTATCTGTCACAATGGCTAGGGGCAACCCATGCCGGCAGATGATCTCCCCCCATATGAAGTTCTTGACTACCTGCGAGGTTACCTTAGCCAATGCTTTCACCTCCAGCCACTTCGAAAAGTAATCTACCATGACTATCAGGAATTTCCTTTGGCCACTCGCTTGAGGGAAGGGGCACACCAGATCTAGTCCCCATATAGCGAATGGCCAGGGAGCTGTGATGGTCCGCAACCTCTGGGCCGGAAGGAGCTGAAGGGGGGCAAATTCCGGACACCTTTGACACCTTTTCGCGTACTCCTCCGCATCTCTCGGGAGGGTGGGCCAAAAGTACCCCTGCCTCAGCACCCTCCCTTCTAAAGTCCGGCTCCCCGAGTGACTTCCACATTCTCCCGAGTGAATCTCTTGCAGGACCTTGGGAGCCTCCTCCTCTGACACGCATCTGGCCAGCAGGCCCGACAAGGTTTTGCGATATAGAACTCCATCCTTCAGCAGGTAATACGCCGATTTGTATCTGGTATGCTTCTTGTCGAGTTCCATTGCGGGTAACTGCCCTGATGCCAAAAAGGCGACAAAGGGGTCCATCCATGACCTCGGCTGGCATATTTCCATAAGCTCCCCTTCCTCTATAGTCGGTCTGAAGAGTTCCGTCATCGTTCCCCCGGCTCGAGGGCCATGCTTGGCTAGTTGGTCAACCTGAGTGCTCTCTTCCCTCGGGACGTGCCGAATGGAGAAGCTTCGGAACTGCCCTATGACGTCTTTGACCTTTCCTAGATACAACTGGAGGGTGGGCTCCCTTGCCTCGAACTCCCCCTTGATCTGGCCTGCCACCACCATGGAGTCCGTCGAGGCCTCAATGTCTTGTATGCCCAGCTCCCGGGCTAACCTGAGTCCCGCAATGACCGCCTCATATTCTGCTTGATTGTTGGTGATTGCGAAATGGATCTTCAAGGCCTGCTCAATCTGGGTCCCTTCCGGGCTAATCAGGACCACTCCTCCTCCAAATGAATTTCTCCCTGACGCTCCATCTGCTATCATCTTCCAGGTTGCCCGAGGGGATGCCTCCGTTTCCTGGACCTCCACTACATAGTCCACCAGGAAATCGGCCACCGCCTGCGCCTTTATGGAGAGCCGAGGGACGAAGGCGAGATCGAATTCACTGAGTTCTATTGACCATTTTGCCAACCTCCCCGAATGCTCTACCCCCTCCAGGATGCGACGGAGGGGGTGATCCGTTACCACTTGTATGGAGTGGGCCTGAAAATACGACCGGAGCTTTCGGGCCGAGATGATGAGGGCAAATTCTAACTTCTCAAGAATGGGGTACCCGAGCTCCGCTTTTTTCAGGACCCTGCTCACGTAATAGATCGGAAATTGTTTCTTCCCTTCTTCTCTCACGAGAACCGAGCTCACCGCCACAGCACCTACCCCCAAATATAGAAATAAGACCTCTGCTTCCCTTGGTCCCTGGAGCAAGGACGCCTGGGTAAGCTGTTGTTTTTTGGCCTGAAAAGCCGCCTCACATTCCGAGGTCCACTCAAATCTCTTGCCTCCTCGCAGTGTTCGGAAAAAGGGCGAGCACCTCTCTCCCGCTCGAGAGAGGAACCTGCTTAGCCCGGCCAACTTGCCGGTGAGGCGCTGGACTTCCTTAACATTCCTAGGGGACTCCAATTCTAGGATCACTCTTACTTTTTCGGGGTTGGGCTCCACTCCAGATGGAGTGAGTAGGTGTCCCAGGAACTTTCCCTTGCTTGCACCGAAAACGCACTTCAGGGGGTTGAGTCTCATTTTATACTCCCTTAGGGTTTCAAAGGTCTCTTCCAGATCTTGGATATGAGCCCCGAGGTCCTTGCTTTTGATCATCAAGTCGTCTACGTAAACCTCGAGATTCCTTCCTCTCTGTTCTCGGAAAATCCGATCCATCATCCTTTGATAGGTTGCGCCCGCATTTTTCAAGCCGAAAGGCATCATATTAAAGAAGAAGCATCCATCCTCCGTGACGAAGGTGACGTCCTTAATGTCCGGAGGATGCATGCGTATTTGATGGTACCCAGAAAACGCATCCAAGAAACTCATAAAGGGGAAACCCACGGCCGAGTCAACCAGCGCGTCGATTCGGGGCAGCGGGTAACAATCCTTGGGGCATGCTTTATTTAAAAGAGAAAAATCCACGCACATTCTCCACTTACCCTCCCCTTTTTTGACCATTACAACATTACTCACCCACCCCGGATACTTACAGGCGGACACAAACCCCGCCTTAAGCAATTTCTCCACCTCCTCTCTAATAGGTCCGGCCATCTTGGAGGCGATGGCCCTCTTCTTCTGTTGTATGGGGTGAGTGTTGGGGTCTAGATTGAGGCAGTGACAAGCGACTTCTGCATCGACCCCTGGCATGTCCGCGGCGCTCCACGCGAAGACGTCAATATTTTTCTACACGCAGGTCCTGATCTTCTCCCGGTCCTCCGGGGTGAGCTCGCCACTGATTTTTATCCTTTCTTCCCGGCCTTCCTTGGTGCGTATTTCTACCTCCAGGACTTCCACGGCCGCTTTCAGCCTTGATGGCTCTTCCTCTCCTTCTTGCTCTGCCTGCACATCCTGCTCCTTGATTTTGCCTTCTACACCGGCCATCATCCTCTCTTCCCTCGGCTGCTCCACCTCCCACTTGCTTGCCTCCTCTCCCTCCTGTCATGAGGCCCTTCTCTTTCCTGGCCGGACCTCCTCCCCGGACGGCCCTCCCTCTTCTTCCCTCTACCTTCTCTCTCTCCTCCCCACCTCTCCTTTCAGCTCCTCTCCCCCTACTGCGTCCGTCTTTTCGTCCTCCTTTTCTTCTACCATCACCATCTCCCCGAACTCCTCTCCCGCCATTTCTTGCTCCCCCGCAATGCCTCCCACCATTACTACTTCTCCTCCCGCGTCTTCCTCCTCTCTTTGCCCTTCCTCGCCTCCATGTTCTCGTTGCAATTGCTCCATCCGCTTCTCCAACTCCTCCGCGTCTCCCTGCCAGGAGATGGTGTTCACTGCCGTCACGTAGCATTCCCTGGAGGCCTTTGGATCCCCCCGTACCCTGATTTGGGTACCTCCTGAATTCAGCTTCAAGAACTGGTGAAACGATGATGGAACGCATCTGAAAGCGCTGATTAAGGGGCGTCCAAATATAGCGTTGTAACTACTGGGGGCATCCACTATGACAAAACGGCAATTCCGGGACAGCCCTCCCAGGGTCACCTGAAGTCCCACTCCCCCATCGACTTCTTTCCTTTCCCCTGAGAACCCAAATAGTGGTCCATCCGCCGCCAGCACCCTCCGGGCTTCCACCCTCATTGCATTGAATGCCTTCTTGAAAATCACATTCACTGAGCTCCCATTGTCTACCAGGATCCGCGACACCGTGAAGTTTTCGATGGCGGTTCGTATCACAAGTGCGTCACAGAAGGGGTCCTCATGGTCAGGCATGTCGTTCCTTGAAAAGGTAATCTTCTCATCTGGAGGGGGGGATTGCGAAGTTGAGGCGACGCTTCGGCGGTACATAGTGTGAAGGCTCGCCTTTCGAGCCGCCTCTATCCCCACCCCCCCATTGATCACTCCAATTCCCCCGCGGTCTCCTTCATCTGCTCGATCCACGCAGCGATCCTCTTCTCCAGTGACTGTTACTTCCTCTATCCTCACCGGCCTGGGCTGCTCTCCTGCCTCTCGAGTTCTCCTCATCTCTAAGAAGTCTGGACAGGTAGCCGTTGCGTGACCTTCCTCCTCGTGGAAGTCACAATATAGCAACGCCACCTCCCCCCCATGTCTTCCTTCCCGATGGTTCCTCCTCCTTCCTGCTCCTACTCCTCTTCCTCTCTCCCGACCCCTTCCTCTGCCTCGGCCGATGGCCATTGCCTGTTGCGGAGGGGGTAGGGGCGGTCTATGACCGTACCCCCACCCCTGCTGGTGGAACCTTCCCGGTCCTCCCTGTTGGTTCCTCCCCCCTTGGGGAAATCCTCTACCTTGTCCTGGGACTGGGCCTCCCTGCTGTCTCCATCCCAGCTCCGGGTACGCCTGCACCCTTGGCTCCTCTCTTCTCCTTGCCTCCGGTTGCCTCCCCCCTGACTCTTTCGATTCCACCTCTGTAAGCCTTGCTAGCTTCTTTGCAAAAGCTGGGTTCGCCGTCTCCATCGCTATTTCCTTTGCCGCCTTCTCCATCAAGCCCTCAAAGGACAGCGGCGCCTTCCGGGTGAGGCTCATCTTGAAGAATCCTTCCCGCAGTCCCACCGTGAAGGCCATCTGGAGGGCAAACCTCGGCACCTCTTGTATATCCAGAATCTCTTCTTGAAACCTGTCCACGTACTGAGCCAGCGACTCCTCCGCCTTCTGCTTAATTAAGAAGATCGACTCCGGGTTCTTCTTCCTTTTCTTAGATGTGGAGAACCGGAGCTGGAAACTCCTACTTAAGTCCTCGAAGCAGTATATCGAACCTGTCGGGAGTTGATGGAACCAGTCCCTAGCTTTGTCCTTTAGGGTGATTGCAAAAAGGCGGCACTTAAACGCGTCAGTCATGGGTCTGATCGAGACAGCGTCTTCGAACCACTGCAAGTGGTGGAGAGGATCATCCTTCCCTACATAGTAGTTCATCTCGGGCTCTCGGAAGCCCTCTGGAATGGGAGCGGACAGGATCAGCTCGCAAAAAGGGGACCCTCTCGCCGCAGGTCTCACTGCCCCTACTCGCGCGATGACCTCTCCTGGCGAGATGGTACTCGCCGGGCTTGGGAACAGCTCCCTTCCCGGCATGTCTCTCCAGCTCCCTTCCATCGTCACCTCCTTTCCCGGCCTTCTCCCCGGTGCATCCTCTCCTACCCGCGCCGAGACAAGTTCCTCCTGAGTCGCGAGAGCTGGCACCGGAGGCAGTGGAGTTGAACAGTCTCCCTGTCACGAGATCCCTTGCAGTAGATCCATGATCCCCTTGATCGAAGCCATAAACTCCGCTCTCCCTACAAATCCCCCCTGGTTATCCGAATCCCCTCCTTCTCCTTCTCCGTGATCTCCCGCCATGTGGTTGCTCAAGGTTCTTCTCTGAGGGCTGCGGTCCACGCTCACCGCACCAAAAATGTTGGAACCAGCTTTCCGGTCCCTCCTAGAGTTCGAAATAGGATGCAGCCCACATGTACTCTCCTTGCGCTACCGTCCTGACGAGAGTCAGTGACCTGAAAACAGACCGAGGGGACTCAGCTTGGAGGTCCCGCCTCTTACCCGGAAGAACTGTGAGTCTTCCCCTCCCTAGCCAGTGCTGAGCTAGGTACCTGAGAGGAATAAAGTGGAAAGGTTCAACAACCCTCTCAGGCACCCCTACCAGTCTATTTATAGGCCCTTGAATCTGCTCTGCAAATATCACTTCTCAATCCACTTGAAAAGACCAAAACACCGTGGGCTGGGTCTGCCAATAGCCAAACTCCGCTGTTCTGGAGAGCTATATGCAGGCCTCCAGGGGTAAAAAAGTAAAACGTTCTGGGGCATAAAGGTAAAATCCCCCCTGGGGGTAAAAAGGTAGACTATCTTTTCTCATATGGCGAGTGGGGAGGGGGCCCGTCAAGTTTTTGGGGGATCTCGCCTGTGGGCTACTCGCCCGCGCCTGGAGGCCTCGTCTAGCGAGCTCTCTCCTATCGAGGTCTCGCCTTATCTCCCGGGCTGCTCCCCCTCGCCTGGAGGCCTCGTCTAGCGAGCTCTCGCCTATCGAGGTCTCGCCTTATCTCCCGGGCTGCTTCCTCCTTTCTAGGGGGTGGGCCTCCCCCGTCTCGCCAGCCTTCCTTCCTTGCTTTACCGGGCTACTCGCGAGCCCAAGGTTGTACAATATCCACATTGATGATTCAGTGCATGACAATGTGGTTGAGGAAGTAAAGTCCTAGACCAAGAGGAATAAGAAGAAAACATCTGTGATAGATATTATTGTGGATGTTGTTTCTATAATATCAAGGAACATAGAGCATGAGAATAGTGTGACTTCTCATCCGCTACCATCGATCTCAAAGGAAGATAAAATATCTGCGGTCATTGCAACTATTATAGATCTGCTGGGGATGAGGTCATACAGTCTATTGATATGCTGAGTGTTAATGATACGAAGAGTGACGTGTTCATGGCTTTACCAGTGCTAATTAGAATGACCTAGCTCCGCCTATATTTACTCGATCGATTATATATGAACTTAAGTTTTGTATGATGCAGATGTTTTTATGTTGTGTACTTATATTTTCATATAGTGGACTTATGCTTATATAATATGCACTTATATTTGTATTATGTTATTTCAATTTTGTTGAATTTAATATTATAAATTTAAATTTTTAATTCCGTTCATTGAATTCCGTGATACAGCCAAACATCAAAATTACTAATTCCAATTCCTGTAACAGAATTCATGCATTCACCCGAATAACAGAATTGGAATTGACTTCAATTCCAATTCCAATGGGAATTGGAATTGAAATCAATTTCAATCCTTACATCTCAATTCCTGACAAATGAATAGAGCCAAATAGTTATTGCAGGTCACTGGTCTTTCCCTGGTCTGGAGAAATCAGACAGCTTTAGCTTGGAATTAGAACGGGCACTCAAATAGTTAAAGTAAATTGCAGTAAATGACAAGAGGCTTTTTTGACGTGGATAACCCGGAAAGGGTGAAAAACCACGTGGCTGGATCAGTGCCGAGCCAAAATCCACTAGTTCCTTTGAGTTTATATGGATTGAGATTTGATCTTAGAGGGTGACAGACCGCTTCTCCATTATAATTACAAAGTATAAAAATGAGGGAATGAAACTAAGTCCTTAGAGCCTCAATGGAAGCGCTCAGACGTTAGAAAAATGCTAAGTCCGCTGAACCTCGATGGAAGCATTCTGGCCTGGAAATCTGGCTAATTTTACAGATCTTTGGAGGGAGTGCTCTTGTTGAAGGAAAACATTGATGAGAGCGCACTTACGGAGGTAGATTACGTGACTTGAAACTTGTTAGAGCCTTGGTGCATGGAGAGAAGCAGAGCGAATTCCAAAGCGGATAATCATCCTAAGTCTACGATCTCGCCGAAAAACCTCAGAGCTCTCTCCTGCCTCTAAAGTTGCTTATCTTCAAATAAAGGACTTGGGGCCTATTTATAGTTTTTTCGAGGGTTATGTCGGTAATTACACCGTGGCAGAATTTCTACTAGCCAATGGTGTTGCTCCATTTCGATCACCTGGATCAACAATTTTAGCAATGTGATGAAAGTGCCACTCGGGCTGTTCGGGCATCCTAGGTAGGTTGCCTAGTAGTCGCGGTCGAAGGTGGTTGTGGCGGCCGGAGGTGGTAGGGGCCGGCAGCGCGTGTGGTAGGCCTAGAGCGCACGGGATGGCGGTGCGCAGGCCACGCGCATGCCAGGTGAGGTTGTGTGGAGGCATGGTCGCGTGAGGGCTTGCCACGTGCCACTGCATAGGCTAACCGTGCTCCGCCTTGTGGGGCGCGAGCGCTGGCTGGCCACTTACGCAGGGTGCCCGTGCCTGTGCAATCTAGTCGTGCACACATGGGGCGCCGCCTCCAGGTGCGTACGAGTTTGGCCCTCATCTCGGGTGATTTTGGGACTTGGGGGGAGCACAGCTCTGTACGTAGTTCTTGTCTGCTTATGTCGGCTTTCTATTGGGAAAAACCTATATGATTTACCTTAATAAATTACTTTAACTGATTTTACACCTTAGGTCTATTAACCATGTTGTATAGTGAGGGTAATATGGTCTTAGAAGTCTTAGGATGTCATTGGTGTAAATGACATGAGAAAGACGCACTGAATTTAAGAGAAAAGTTGGGAAATGACAACATACGTCAACTAGAAGTCGATGCAATTTCTACATTATATCGACGCTACTTCGAGTATAAGTCGGGGTAACAAAACTTGACAAGTCGACGTTAATTAAAGGATTAAATCGACGCATACTTTGATATGGTATCGACACAATGTCGATACAGAACTAAATTGACAGATTGTCTGAATGAAGCAAGAACTCGATGCTACTTCTATATGAACTTGATATTACATCGAATAGTTTTCTAAACGAGAATTGTTTTGAAGATTAATTCAAGAATGGTTTGAATTGAATAACTGATTCTTGGAGATGTTAGCTTCTCTGCCAGACATATACATAAAGAGATGCGTGATGAAGGTAGAAGTAGAGATTAAATCAGAAAAAAATTATTCCAACGATCATTACACTCAGATTAGATCGCGGTTTTGGAAGATTGATTTTGACTGAGAAGGAAAGGAAGATTATCATCTTCAATTGAAGTTCTTCCTTGAATCAGTCGACCTTCATTTGTAAAATCCCCCCTCCCAGTAATTGTGCACGGCCGAGGAGAGATTTTATGCCCAGGATCATCACCATGCAATGACACCAACTTTCGAATTGGTCGCCACCACAAGACAGCGACCCTGTCGGCAGGTACGATCATACATATGGCCAACGAGAGTAGAAGTAATATAATTAAATCCACAATCACAGTAATATATAAAACGAAATGGTCCATAATAAGAAACAAAATGAGTAAGAGTAACAAGGGCTTATGCCCAGTACATATCCAAATCACTAAACTCTCTCTCACTCAACTAATGTGGAAGCTAAATCAAAACTCTCATCAACCTGATGCATGGTAGTAGTATTAGTGCGCTGCAATGGCTCCTCAAGTCCTACCTCCTCGTATTGCTGGTCCTCCGAGACGTGCTTCTGCATCACCATGCGCTCCTAAAATGATGTGGTCCACTGACCGTTAGTCAAAAGACTAAGTCATTATCATCCTCACCTCACCCCCGCGACTCCTAGGCACTGCGCGGGAGGAAGGAAGCGGAGGATAACAAAGAAGAACGGAAAAAAACATGCCACATGATGCCATCTAATAGTTTATATAATATGCAGTAAATAATAGAAGTAATAAGAATGGAAGCAGTATGTAAGTAACAATAAGCGGTAAGTAAAATAAGTAAGAGTAACTTCACTACCATTACATAAGCGTATCTTAACTTGTATGAATGCCCATATAAACTTATAAGTTAAGATTTCCATTTAATTTAACACATCATATAAAGAGCCTATACTAATTTATATGATGAGGATTTGCAAGGAATGAATGCTTAGATATGTAATGCAATGTTTATGATTCATGCAAGTGCAACTCACCCACATATGTCAACTCTGTGTGCACAGACCTTTCATTCTCACTCTTTTTAGTTAGCTAACCTCTTGGGAACCTCCGTCATGGTCAATCAGTGGCTGGGGATCCGACACCTCCCTACTCCGAGGCATGTATACACACTACCAGTCCTAAGCCCTTTGTATGCCTCTGTACCCATCTCCAGTGTACTCTAGAGTCTCTACGTACCCTTTACTGGAGTAACCAGTCTTAAAGGCCAAGTGATAAGTCTTTAGGAAAGTGTCACACTCCAAACTATGCTGGCCCTCTGGACCTTATCAACTTGCCAAGTCCACGTACTACCATCGGTATGATGACTAGGATAGTACCGAGGACGTACTACATCAAATGCACAAGCAAAGTATCACTCACATCCTTCCGAGCCACCAGCTCGCAGGACTAACAAGTCCTTGTATCACAACCATCCTGAGCCTCTATCTCACAAAACTAATGAGTCTTGACCCACTTCATCCCATAATAAGGGATGAGGTTCATTGTATCTTTACTCTTCTACTTAGACTACTCTTATCTATTATTAAATATACGTAGGACTTAAGGTGAATCTTGGACTTCTCGAGGTCTTCCCGGTGATGGGCTCGCAGTAGTACTAGAAAATATGATGGGTTGAATCCATAATCTCCCTTTCCAAGATATTTAGTGTTATTGGTGTTTACCCTTTTATGCTACCCTTCTCTCAAGTTACTCTTGAACTATCTTAGTCTGGGTTATACCTCTTATAGGGAAATAGCGATCTTTCATCGATCTACGAGCTTAACTACTCCACTTAGGGTCCATGTGCACTAGATCACATCACCTCTTAGTAAATACCTCAAGACTCCAACCAACATCAAACTATTATCCTAACCCCACCCCAAACTGTCTATAACAAATTTAGTTTTGCTTCTAACCATCACCCCTTTGACGTTACTATATGCAGTCCAAATGAGCGATTTGAGCATAAGGGTTGTAATCACAAATTATTTTGATCCAAATGTCCTACAATTAATTGTAGGGGTCTAGATACTTAATTATGATGAAATTCTACCGTTTCCCCAATTTTCCAAATTAATTTTGACCATAATTGAATATTCCTAAAATATAAGTCACTAGTGAATTTGTACATGAAGTATCACTTCCAGGGGTCCAAATAGTACCAAATAATTTTCATGACAGCAAAATGATAAATAAGAGATCTGGACCAAATTTAATAATATTCCAGTAATATTTAATATTTAATTTCTAATTATCAAAATATGATCTACTAGTTCATTTTACACATGAGGTACTATAAATGCTCATTTAATAATTCCAAAAAAAATTACTATAGATTAAAAGTGTTAAATAATTAACTATTCTAGAAGTTCAAAATTTTCTAACTCTATTTGACCATAATTACTTCAATAATAAATAGGGGATAAAATTGCAATTAGAACTTCAACCCTAAGATTTTGACTTCAAAAATTCGAAATATTTACCAAGAATGTAAAATGATACAATTTGAAAGATTTTCATGATTTTTGCAAATATTCATGTCACATTAATTTTATTTATACATAAGCCTAAAAATATGAAAAATAATTTAATTTCCAAGTAAATTCAACTCCAAATATTCTAAAACTCTCTGAGTAGGTGCATTTTCACTAAATAAGTGCATGTAAAAAATGTTTCTGGATTTAACCAAGCCAATCTTGCAAAATTCACAAGATACACCTTTTTCCCTAAATGCACACCACACACCTTAAGCCATAGCCTCATGCATTGGAATACAACCCACTTGTAGAACTTCAAATGGCCTCAAAATTTTAACAGGGTCTTATAAAGACTTAATGAACCTCCCACCCAAAATTTGGGTCTATATGAGTTGTCTAACCACTTTTATTCCAATAATTCAATAAATCATATATTGAACAAAACTATAGAAAAATGTGCCCCAAAATTTTTTTGGTCACATGGTGTATTTAGGGTAAATACAGATATGGTCAAAATTTTAGCTTCATTTATGCATCTATGTGAAAGTTATTCACAATCAAAGTTCTGTCCTTCCGAAGGACTAGTCCCACTAAAACTACCCTACATGGAGATGTAGGACTCCAAATGAGTCTATTTTAATTCCTACTAAAAGTAGACCTCAAGGTATACAAAAGTTATATCAGGCAACCTTTCCAAATTTGGCCTATAATGTAACTTAATTTCTGTTTGAAAAACTATGTAAAAGTGTGAGAAAATAAAACAAACTATAGTGTATAAATATTTTGATCTAGCACAAATCTTGAAGCAAATCTATCAGCTTTTGAGTTATCTTCAACCTCCAGCCAAGGGCTCAGATTTCCCCAACCTGGTGCAAACTCAAAGGCCATTTCTACGCCATCCATCCACCTCCACGGTCGGCCACCACTACCTACATTGAGGTGGTGGCTATCGATTGTCGGTGGTTTGGCCGCTAGAGGTGGCAGTTTCTGGCGAACCCGACACCACCCAAATGCTTAGAAATTTCTTCAATTTCTCTTATGGAATCGGGCTCAATTGATCCAGATTTATCTCCTAGTGGATCTAAGATTCTAACTTAAAGGGAGAGGAGGAGAAACGGACCTTCATCGGGGCTTGACGACGACTATTTCTCCCTTTGACCATGGTGGTTGCGGTTTCCAGCAAGCTAGCTTTGTACAACCCCATATTTGCTGAGTGGGACCCCCCAACGAAGCCAAGGACCCTCAAATTCAAGCTAGTCAAAGTAGGTGAGTGGGTAAGGCAGACCCGCACTCGTCCAAAGAGTGTAAAGGGCTTTCGCCAAAAAAGGCGGAAAGGCTCTCGCCAAATCAAGCGATTGGCATACGAATCTCACACTCGTCCTTTGAAGAGCTTTGGAGGTGAATGTTTGGCTCACCCCAGCATTTGCTTCTTCAGGCGAGTAGTGCCTTTAAGGACCACTCACCTAGTGGGGTCTAGAGGCAAAGTTACCTGGATGCCCTTGAAGGTCTGCAAATAGCCTTTCCGAACAACAGAGCTACGCTATTGGTAGACCCAATGGGGCTGCATATAACAAAATAGGACAGTGAAGTTACGTTGTTGGTATACTAAGTTTAGGAATCTATAAATAGACCTGAGGGGGCACCTTTGAAGACACAATTTCTGGTCTTCTCTCGCTCTTTATGCTTGTCTTGAGCCAGTCTTGAGTGTCACCAAGGTGCCCAAGCTCAACATTGTCTTGGGAGGGGAAGTCCTCTTATATCTTCCAGGTATGAGGTGGGACCTCCTAGTTGGGACCTCGGTTCTGTTCCCATTTTCCTAAATATTTAGTCTAGTGAGATTGCTTGAGGGAAGTAAGTGTGAGACAACCCCTTCTTTAGGATCCCGAACTCCACAAGAGATCGACTTCAAGTTTCAACAAGCATGATTTATTTATTCTCCACCAAATCTCTTAATCCAAAGCACTAAATCGACTTCATTGGGCCTTCTAAAGATGATGAAAGGGGTGTAATGGCCCGAGGGTGTGTGTTTATGAAGAAGCCATGAGGAGGTGATCAACCATGAGCATTTAGAGCTCTCCTTGATAGTTGCTTGTCGGAAATAATGGGAAAACAATTCCCAAGTATCAGAGGGGGACCAATGGATACTTTGGGGAGATGAAAGGAGTCTCTCATGGCCTCCTTCCATTAATTTCTTATTTCACATATTAATTAATGGGTAATTTTCCATTTTATCCCCATTAAATGATATGAAATTCCCTAATTAGTTTAATTAAATGAAATAAAGTTATTGGGATGCTGGATGGGCCTTGGTTCAAGGCCTTAGCCCATTGGAATTTGGTTGAGCCTTTATTTCTCTCTTTTAGGCGAAATTTTTAACCATGGTTGACTTCGGGTGCTAACTTGGTTAAATGAGGGGTTGATTAGTCCCATAGGTTTTTCTTGAGTCCTATCACACCACCCAAGGTGGGTTGTCCCATGGTTGTGCTCCAATTGGGCCAATTTATCCAATATGTGTTTGTTTGACTAAAATTGGCCTAGGTTTGATTTTTGCCAAATTGGAGAAATTAGTGCCCACCTGATGGGACTTTTGGGTCCATTGGGTCTCTAATGATGTTATAAGTCTAGGGGTGTGGTCAATTTGATGTGGTGAATTCAATTGGATGTGAATTGACCTAGATTGCCTTGTGCACTTTGGTGTATACTTAATAATTTTTGCCTTAGTTCAAGGAAACCTAGGTCACCTCCTTGCCCCAACTCACAAACTATGTCATAATACTATCAAGGGGTCTAGAAGTATTAGGGATGTTACATCATCTTTGTTCCTGAATCTGAAAAGAGAATCAATTTTCTTCTTATCAATGGCTTATCAATTATTGCATCAGATTCAATGAAGATTAAAGGATAATTTGGATTAAGGGCATATAATACTTGAGATTTTCTTATTCAAGGATTCATCAGAGTTCCAGATATCAATTCACTAAGTGCCAAATAGTCTTTGAGATTCTGCTGAAAGGACTCATTAGAGGATCACTGAATCCCCAGATCTTCTTCTATTTTTTGTTTCATGAATATTTTAAGTTTGTGAAAAGAGTTTTGAGAATCTATCTTCAAAGGATTTAGTTAGAGATTTTGAGAGTCTCCTTATGAAAAGACTCGGATTATATTACTTCAAGATCGCTATATCAAAAGATCTAGTGATCGGTTCTAAGAGTCTCCTTATCAAAAGACTCAAGCATAGTGATAGTGAATTCCTACCAAGGAGGTAGAAGAGTAGATGTATCTAGATTTTTGGGAACTCCTATATTTCTTGTGTCTTCTGTGTTTATGTATTATTTTGTGGTTTCTTATTTGTTCTGCTATATTTTAATTATTTGTTTTTTAATTCTAGTTAATAGCTTGAGTAAATGCAAATTTTGTGAATTGTAGAGTTAATTTTGAAATAAATTTTAATCTTTATCCACCCCCCTAGAGAAATATCTGAGGAATTAGTCAACTCTTCTCCCATTTCAATAGTATCAAAGTGAGGTTAATTAATAAAAGGTTTACTTGGAGAAGGTTAATCAAGAAAAGGTTAACACATTGATTAAAAAGATCATAATAGTTGCATTGGTATATTTTCTATTAATTTTTCAAAAAATGTCTTCTAATACATTTAAAGGGTTTCCATCTACAAGACCTCCAGTCTGAAATCTTGAAAATTTTACACTCTGGAAAGCCAAAATTAGATTGTATATGAATTTTATTCATGAAGGTATTTTTGGTTCAATGTTGACAGGACCACGTACGCCTTATAGGAAGGATGCAAAAGGAAATGTTACAGCAGAACCAGTACCAAGATGTGTATGGATAGATAAAAAGTGAATAAAAGACTGGGATGCTAAAGTAATGAACATATTGGTCTCAACAATGTCAAATGATGTGTTTCAAAAGTTTGCAACATGTCAATCAGTTAAAGAAATCTGGGAATCACTATCAAGGATTTTTGATAAAAGTTTTGAGGAGAGAAAAAGATAGAAGATCCCTCTTAATTTCTTTGTATGAAAATTTTTAAAAGAAAGCTAATTAATCTGTAGCTGAAATGTGTGATAAATTTATCATAATTATAAATGAGCTAAAAGATTTGAATAATGATATTTCTCTTACTGAGATAAATGACAAATTACTCATGTGCTTTCCATGTACATGAGATTCAAGGATTTGGGATATCATAAAACCAAGGTGTCATAGAGAGATTACAACAGATGCCCCGTTAGGATAGCTTAAATCATATGAATAACTTCTGAAAAGTGGAGTAGAAATAGAAGCAAAAGAGAATATCACTGCACCAAAAGATAAATCTATTACTTTTAAAGTTACTGATGATAAACCATGTGGATTAGAACATGAAATGTTTAATCTTCTGGCAAGTAGATTCAAAACATATATCAAGACCGGAAGCTCCAGAAGAAGAGATATGAGTGTGAATAAGCCAAAGTTTGACGAAACTCCTAATAAGGAGATAATTTGCTTTTAATGCAAAAAGCCTGGACATATAGCAGCTAAATGTCTGGACCAACAAATGGATAAACAAAACAAAAAGGATCAGAAGCAAATTCTGAAGAGAAAGGATAAGAAAATGGGGAAATGTTTTATAGCAGAAACCTAGAGTGATACCAGTTCTGAGTCAAGCTCTTCATCAGGTTGTGAAGAAGAAGCTGATGTAGAAGAAACATGCTTGATGCCATTTGAAACTAACTCAGATACTAAAGAAAATCAAGTAAATTTTTGATAACATTGATTTTTTATTAGAAGAATTTAAATTATATTTTAAAGAATTTTATAAGGATCAGTTAGATGCTGAGAAAGAAATTAAAAGTTTGAGAAAATAAATAGAGTTAATTAAGAGTTATTCACGTGACAAAGAACAAGCTGAAAAAGATAAATTTAGAAACTTAAGAAGAAAAACTGAATAATCAAGTTGCAAACTTAACAAAAGAAAACACCTTATTGAAGAAAGAGCTATCAAAGGCAGAAGTCTTTGAAGACTCTCTAAATAGGAGTAAATAACTTAAGAATATTGCAGAAAACATTAAGAGAAGATTTAATCATTTAGGATTAGGAACCAATCCACACAGGTTAGTTACAATTAACAATACACCTGCTTGGAAAAAACTTGTATCATTCACTAAAGCAAAGGGAATACATCCTAGTATAGATTATAGTAATGATTCAGAAAGGGTAATAAGATTTAATAATGATAAATTCAAAGAAAAAGGTATTGTAGGTAAACAACCATCAGTAAACAATAAATAAAGATTAGTAGTTTTAGAAAATCCAGAACATGCGTCGACTTAATATCGACACAATACCTGTGAAATGTTGACTTCAACTCGATGCATCCAGAAAGTTACGTTGACTTTAACTCAATGCACATCACTGGATAATAGTTTTTCTTCTTCTTATTACTATATAAGTAATGTTTGTGCAAAATATTTTACTAAGGGACATAAAACTGGAAGTTGTTGGTTTAATAGACCAACACTCTTTTATCACAAGGGGTATTATGAAAGGTCATCCTATACTTTAAGCATTCCTTATAATGGAAAAAGAAGTAACGAGTCCAAGGTAACTTGGATCCCAATTGATGTTTGATTTCATGTGTAGGTAAGAGGTTGTCCTTATACAAACCAGCTATGGTATTTGGGCAGTGGTTGCTCCAGGCATATGACTGGACATAAAGAATTGTTGGATAATTTCAAGGCCAAAAATGGACCAAAGGCAATTTTTGGTGATTCCAATTATGGTCAAACCAAAGGTTATGGAATGATCAAAAATTGAAGATATCACTTTCTCTAAAGTAGCTTATGTTGAAGGATTTCAACATAACCTAATTAGTATCAGTTAGTTATGTGATGGTGAATATAAATTTGTATTCACACACAACCTTTGTCAAATAGTCAACTCCATACTAATATTGTAGTATTATATGGTTTTAGAAAAGCTAATATCTATGTAGTTGATTTCAGCTCAACGAAAAATGAGATATGTTTGTTTAATTCTGAATTAGATGGGAATGAGCTTTGGCACAAGAGGCTTGGTCTTGTTAATCACAAGATTATAACTACGATTGTAAAGGATGATTTAGTAAAGGCTTACCAAAAGGTAAGTATAGAAAACTTAATCCTTATAATGCTTGTCAGTAGGGTAAGCAAGTCAAATTATCATTCAAACCAATTGGTAAGAATGATTACCCAAGAATTTTATAACTACTGCATATGGATTTATTTGGTCCTCTTTCCACCTAGAGTTTAGGAGGTAAGTCATATACTTTGTTCATAATGGATGATTACGCAAGATTTAGTTGGGTGTTCTTTCTAAGAGCTAAGTCTGAAACCTTTTTAATCCTTTGAAAATTCATCAAACAGATTCAATATGAGTTTAACACTAAAGTATCTTTAATCAGAAGTGATCATGACACAGAGTTTGAAAATCAATTGATTTGTAGATTTTGTGAGGATGAAGGAATTAGACAAAACGTTTTAGCTCCTAGAACTCCTCAATAAAATGGAGTGGCCGAAAGGAAAAAATAGAACACTTATTGAATCAGGAAGAACCTTATTAGTAGAGTCAAATCTTCCTAGGTCCTTTTGGGCTGAAGCAATAAACACTTCTAATTATGTTCTCAACTGAAGCCTCATTCACAAAACCAAGTTAGAGACTCCTTATGAACTCTTGAAAGGTAAAACACATATAGTCTTTTATTTTAGAATATTTTGTTGTGCTTGTTACATACTTAGTAATGGGAAAAGTTATCTTGCCAAATTTTACAATAAAGCTGATGATGGAATAATTTTAGGATATTCCTTATCAATCAAAGCTTATAGGTGTTATAATATAAGGACCCTTAGAATAGAGGAATCCATGCATGTAGTATTTCATTAAACATATTCTTGTTCCAAGGGGGATGAAACTTCCACCAAAAATCTTTTGTATGAACAAATTCCTTTAAATGATGAGTTTAAAGAGCTGAAGATTGAGGAGAATACAGAAAACTCATCTAAGAAGCATAACCAGCAGTCAAAAGATATTATAATAAGCTCAAATGATGAAGTATCAGTTGAAGGAATATTCAGTCCATCTATTGTCACTAATCAAAATAATGATCAAGCGACTGAATTTTAATATACAGAAGAAATTATAGAACAATAAAGAGATCATCATCAAAATTTTCAAGCTAGAACAGATCTAGAGAGATCAATTCTCAGGAATCATCCATCAACAAAAGTAATTGGAGATGTGAATCAAGGAGTGAAAACTAGAAAGCAATTATCAACAGAAGTCATATTATAGTGCTTTTTTCATAGTATGAACCCAAGAAATTCGAAGAAGCAGTAATTATCCATATTGGATTTTTACTATGCAAGAGGAGTTGGCATAATTTTAAAGAAATAAAGTGTGTACACTAGTGGAGAGACCAAATAATTACCTAATTTTTGGAACAAAATGGGCGTTCAAAAATAAAATGGATTCTAATGGTGTGATAGTAAGAAATAAGGCTAGACTTATTGTTCAAGGTTATAGACAAGAAGAAGGAATTGACTATAATCAAACATTTACACTAGTTGCCAGTCTAGAAGCAATAAGATTATTTCTAGCCTATACAGTATATAAAAGAATCAAAATATATCAAATTGATGTAAAAAGTGTTTTTCTTAAAGTAACTCTTCAAGAGGAAGTTTATATTAAACAACCAACAGGTTTTGTCAATCCAACTTACCCATCATATGTTTATAAACTAAATAAAGAACTTTCACTGGGAAGGTAAACTCTCATACCCCTCTTTCAGATTCTGAAGTCTCTGAGCATGATTGTGAGGATAGCTCCACTAACAATGAGTCAGAGCTAATGGACCAGTACAAGGAGTTAATCATGGATTACGACAAATGTCGTCGAGTCGTGAAGACTCTGGCTAAAGAGATCAAATCTCTAAAAGCCGAAAAGAGCATCTTGAGAGAGAAAGTCGCAAAGACTGACTCACTCGAAGAAAACTTCAATAATGTTATTGAAGAATATAACAAGGCTCTTGAGCACCTTGACCTTAAGGAGAAGATCATCAAAGAGTTGGAAGCCCAACTTGCGGCTGAAAAGAAACTTGTTGAGAGTTTCTCGAAGCACAAAACAGTTCTTCCATTCGTTGCTGAATTCTCA
Source organism: Platanthera guangdongensis (assembly GCA_039583875.1). Lineage (NCBI taxonomy): Eukaryota > Viridiplantae > Streptophyta > Magnoliopsida > Asparagales > Orchidaceae > Platanthera > Platanthera guangdongensis. The sequence goes on from CM077166.1 coordinate 166,423,429, forward strand.
GCAAAGGCCAAGGGAGCTGGACTAGGCCATGAAGAAGCTCCTAGTAAATCCTCTAGGAGAAACAAGAATCAACAGAAGAATAAGGCCGCCAAAAAGGCCGTAGCCAAAGAGAAGGGGAAAGCCCCTCAAGATCAAACTATGTTCAAGAAAGTCATCTTTCCGTCAAATGAGTTTGATTTTGACTCATCCTACAGGCACTTTGCTAGGCCTACGTACGTAGAGCCAAAGTTCCGCTATCAAGGATGGACTCGACCCCGAAACTTTGGCGAAAGTTTCTTTAAGGCACCTTATGAAGAAGTTATTCTTCAGAGCTATGGCCCTTTCAATCATGGGCATAACTTCAAGAAGGCACCAAAGACAAAGCCTGTTGTAGAAAAGCCCATAAAGGAGAAGAAGCCATGTGATTGCCATCATCATGAGGCATCTTCCTCCAAGAATACTGCCCCTGCTAGACCACATTTCCAAAAGGTCAAGCAGGAGATCATGAGGCAAAGGTACAACAGATTTGACTGTTGGTGTTGTGGCAAGGTTGGTCACTTCGCCATAGATTGCTGGTTCAATTCCAGAAACACTGCAACCCCTCATGCTAGCAACATGAGAAAGACCACTCATAGTGTTAACACTCGCAGGGGGAGTAATCTAACCCGAGACCAAGGACCCAAACGTGTTTGGTTTCCTAAGGCAAACTGATTATGATTGCAGGTATGTCCAAAGGCCAACAAAACGCCTATCTGGTATTTGGACAGCGGATGCTCTCGGCACATGACCGGGACTAGAAGCCTCATTCAGAACTTTACTCCAGTCATGAACGGACCAAAGGTCATCTTTGGAGGTTCAGACTGTGGAATTACTAGATTTATGGTATGATTACTAACGTCAATGTATCCTTCTCGGATGTGGCTTACGTCGAAGGATTGAAACACAATCTCATAAGCATAAGCCAACTCTGCGATAAAGGATACATAGTTGAATTCTATGCTGATAAGTGCTTGATAAAATCCATTGACAATATGGAAACCATTCTATCCGGCACTCGAAGCAGGAATATTTTCTGTTTAAATTTCATTTGTATAGATTCCTCTACACCAGTGTGTCTTTTAGCAAAAGATAGTGCATCTCTTGGTGACCAATGACACAAGAGACTAGCACATATTAATTTCAAAACAATTAATAAATTATTTTCAATGAACTTAGTACGTGATGCCCCAAATGTCAAATGCGTCAAAGATAGACCTTGGCATGCATGCGTAAAAGGCAAGCAAACAAGGACTACCTTTGAAAGCATTATTGACAAAGACTCTAACAGATGTATCCATCTATTGCACATGGACTTGTTTGGTCCACTGCAAATTAGAAGTTTGGGAGGTAAGGATTGTACGTTGGTAATTGTTGATGATTACTCACGCTTTGCGTGGGTGTTCTTTCTGAAACACAAGTCAGATACCTTCAATATCTTTTCTAATTTTGTCAGGCAAGTCCAGAATGAATACAATTGCTCCATAGTCAAAATCAGAAGTGACAACCTAACAGAGTTCAAATCTGGGGCCATGACAGAATTCTGTGAAAGCTTAGGTATCTTTCATGAGTTTTCCTCCCCTTGTACTCCACAATAGAATGGAGTGGCTGAGAGAAGGAACAGAACACTCATAGAGGCCTGCAGGACCATGTTGAGTGATGCTTCACTACCAGAGTACTTCTGGGCTGAAGCCGTCAACACTGCATGCCACGTGCAAAATCGAGCACTCATAAACAAAGACCACGATAAGACACCTTACGAACTTCTGAAAGGCAGTAAACCAATAGTCTCATACTTTAGAATCTTTGGCTGTAAATGCTTCGTACTTAACAATGGTAAGTATCATACCACCAAGTTCAACAAAAAGAGTTTTGAAGGTATTTTCGTAGGTTATAGTAGCCATAGTAAGACATACAGAATATTTAATAGAAAAACTCTGGTGGTAGAAGAATCGATACACGTTGTATTTGACGAGACGAGTTTGCTGCAAGGCAACTCCTCTAGTGTGCTCATTGAAGATGCAGGTGCAAAGCTGAAAGAAACTAGCTTGGATGAACCGCCTAAAGACAACGGCGAAAAGTTCATCAAGATCACGACTCCAACCCCTATTGGAGAGGCTGATGATCAAGATGAAGAAGTCATCCAAGATGAGGAAATCACTCCAGTGATTGAAGATAATCCAGATGCAAGAACTTTAGAGCTCATACATCTGAAGGATCACCCCATGGACCAGATCATAGGAGATCCCCGGGACGGTGTCAGAACTCGAAGAGGTTCAACTAATTTGAATTTATATTTGAGTTTTCTCTCACAGGTTGAACCGAAGAAGTTTGAGGAAGCAAACTCAGACACATCGTGGATAATGGCAATGAAAGAAGAGCTAAACCAGTTCAAGCGCTGCAATGTATGGAAGCTTGTTCCAAGACCCAAAGGAAAGAACATCATTGGAACAAAATGGGTCTACAGGAACAAGATGGATGAAGATGGGACGATCATAAAGAACAAGGCCAGACTCATCGCTAAAGGCTATCGTCAAGAAGAAGGAATCGACTTCGACCAGACATATGCTCCAGTGGCGAGGCTGGAGGCAATAAGGTTGTTCCTAGCATATGCTGCATTCAAAGGCTTCACCGTCTATCAGATGGACGTGAAGTCTGCCTTCCTAAATGGAAAAATAAAGGAGGAAGTGTATGTGGAACAACCTCCAGGTTTCGTTGACCCTAACTTTCCTAATTATGTCTATTTCCTGCACAAGGCCCTATATGGTCTGAAACAAGCTCCTAGAGCTTGGTATGAGACGCTGTCTAGCTTTCTACTTGAGAACAAGTTCACAAGGGGAAAGATAGACAAGACATTATTTCTTAGGGAAATAAAAGGCAAGATTTTGCTAGTGCAAATCTATGTCGACGACATTATTTTTTGCTCTACAGACGACAACCTCTGCAAAAAGTTCTCAAAACTTATGCGAGGGAAGTTTGAAATGAGCAGTATGGGCAAGCTGAAGTATTTCTTAGGGCTTCAGGTGAAACAATCTGAAGATTGAATTTTCATCTCGCAGACCAAGTTCACCAAAGAGCTGATTAATAAATTCGGAATGGAGAACGCAACCTCTATGAGGACTCCAATGGGCTCAACTATGTCTCTGGACAAGGATGAAAAAGGGAAACCTTTTGATGAAACCAAGTACAGAAGCATAATTGGATCCTTGCTCTACCTTACTGCCAGTAGACCTGACATAATATTTTCAACATGTGTCTGTGCTAGATTTCAGGTGAACTCTAAGGAATCTCACTACGCTGCTGCAAAGCGGATTTTGAGATACCTTAAAGGCACACCAAATCTTGGCTTATGGTACCCAAGAAGTAATGACAACGAACTAATTGGTTTTTTAGATGCAGATTTTGCAGGTAGCAAAGACGACCGGAAAAGCACTTCAGGGACTTGCCAATTCTTTGGAAGAAGGCTAATCTCCTGGAGTAGTAAGAAGCAGAACTGTGTCGCAATCTAAACGGCCGAGTCAGAGTACATCTCTGCAGGCAGTTGCTGCACACAGTTACTTTGGATAAAGAATCAGTTCGAAGATTACAACATGAAGTTCAAGAATATCCCTCTGTTTTGCGACTCTTCCAGCGCAATTGTAATAGCCAACAATCCAGTCTCGCACAGCCGGACAAAGCATATCGAGCTAAGGTATCATTTCATCCGAGAGCATGTAGAGCATGGGGACATAGATCTCCAATATGTCTCCACAGACAGGCAAGTTGCAGATATTTTCACGAAGCCGCTAGACGAGACCAAGTTCTCATTCTTCAAAACTGAACTTGGGATGCTCAACAAGGAAGATTAGAGAAGTTTGGATTTCATGAAAGCAAAGGAAATTAAAAGGTTAGTCAAAATCTGGCTTTTCAAAATTCTCTTCCTTCTCTAACTCAAGTAAAACCTGACCTACTCGAGTACTCAAAGTATCTACTCGAGTACTCAACAGACCTACTCGAGTAGTCCTTTAACTTACTCGAGTAAGGCAATTAATGTACTCGTGTAGTACACCTCATCTACTCGAGTGAGTCAATTCTTCTACTCGAGTCATTGCAGATTCTATAGACCTACTCGAGTACCTCCCTATATACTCGAGTACCTCTTTTACCTCTTGTGTATATGCCTCTTGGCTTTCAAATTTTCCCGTGCCGCCTTTCCTTTTAAATTATTTTCTTCTCGATGATTAAACATAAACCTAGGGTTTATAAATTCGAAATTCCAAATTACTTCTACATGAAATCATTTCCAAGCACTCGAGTACCCGTCCGCCGCTTCGTCTCCACTCGAGAAATTGCAGTGTCGCGACTCTTCCTCTTCCCCGCGACAGAATTTCATCCCCTTTTCTGGATCATGGTCGCTGTCTCCAAGATTGGTGTAGGATCGGAAATCGTTACTGACGGGATTGCCAAGCTTTCAGACGACTTTCACAACTTACTGATTCTTCTAGACACCGCAGGTTTATCCTTCATCCTGCAAGAACCCTGCCGGATTCTCTTCCCAGAAGTAGCCGAATTCTTCTCAAATCTGAAGGTCAAGCGTCATGGACATGTCCTGAAATCAAAAGTGAAAGGTTTGAACATTAAACTCAACAAGACCTCTGTCTCTCAACTTCTCTGAATGTCGCTAGTAGACGAAGAAGATGACTTCGATGATGAAGACTCTGACAGAACAGCCCTATTCTGTGGCATTTTGGCTGATGCTCAGTACATCAAAAGGTAAGACATGAACGCAGAAGGAAAATTTCTGGTTGATGTTATTGGAAAGATTTTACTGTGCAAGACCAACTCCATAAGAGACATTCCACTGTATTTCTTCGACATCATGCAAGCCATTGTCTGCCGCAAGAAATATCAGTTTGGGATGCTAATTTTGGACAAGATCAAGGACAGTTTGAAATCCCCCAACTACGCCAGAATTATCTCTCTTCTCCTCCATGAAACAAATCCTCAGGTATTCGACTTCTCCAAAGGGACCCCTCTTCATCACGTGAAGAAGGTCTCCATTTCTTCTATTCAGAGATGGGAGCTCAAGCTGAAGAATCCTGCCCAAGCTGCAAAGATTTCAGAAGTTCTAGAGGATCCAGAATTAGAGGACAGGACTCCATCTCCCTCTCCTCATCATGTGGCCAGCTCTTCTGGTGCACAAAGTAAGGGGGAGCCTGTTCCTTCTATCCAAGAAAGGAAGTCATCTCCTCAGCCAGCAACTTCTTCCCTACCTCATACTACTCAAACTCCAGCAACTCCCTCAGATCAGATAACTCATGAATCTCTTCTCTCAACAGCTGCTGCCATAGATGCTATGATTGCAGAGCTCTCTGAAGCAGTGATGCCTACTCCTCCTCTATCTCCTCCAGCTCCATCCTCTGAATGTCACAAGGACTCAACTCCAGCACAGTCTCCTGAACATTCTCTAGCCAGGACTCCAGCACAATCTCCTGCTGCCCTCCAAGACCAGCAAGACACAATTCTTATTTCTGATGAGCCCTCTCTAGAGCTGGCAGAAGCTCCTCTCAGAAACCTAGATTTCTCTCTCCCTCAGGTTACAGAAGAAGGGGGTGCTATCATTCCTACCACCAGAGCTCACAGCTCTGTGATCATTGAAGAAATAGCACCATGGGTAACTCCTCCCCTTCCATATGCTGCTCCTTCAACTGCTGTTACTGCTGCCTCTCCCTCTCCAGATTTACTGTCCCAAATCTCTTTCCTGCTGCAAGAACAAAGAAATTATTTTGATACTTCTCTAAAGACTGTCACTGACAAGGTAACTGCTCTCGAGACTGAGATGAGCAGAGGCTTTGCTGAAATCCAGCATAATACTGACAAGCTCAAGTACTTATTTCAACTTGGTGGCAAATCCCTAGACCACACTATCACTAGTGTTGGAGAAGTTATGGAACAAGGTGTCACCCTTGCAAATAATCAAATTGTACTGGACAAGAGAACTGAAGCCAACAAAGTGAAAATCTGTGAAGAAGTTGGTCTTTTCAAAGAAGATACTATAGAGAAGTTATCTGTTGAAATCAGAAAGGGGAGGGATTGATCAAAGAACTCAAAGAACAAGTAGAAAAATCAGCTGCTCAGAAGTCAAATGTATGGGAAGCTCATGTGAAGACAATTCATGATGATGTGCTAGCCCAGATACAAAGTGTCAAATTTCATACCTATGACACTGCTGTCTGGATGCACAATCAGATTCTGCCAGACCTTGCTGTTGACCCCAACATCATTCCTCATCATTTAAATCCTCTAGCTACAGATACCTCTGCCCCAGCTGCTCCTCTGCAATCTACCTTCTCTCCCAGACCTGAAGACTCAGTTGCTCCTCCAGATACCTATGTTCAAGGCTGGGAAGAAGATCCTGCTGACATCTTCCTTCAGGCTCCTCTAGAGATCAAAACTTACAAGAAGAAAAGGAAGTATGGTGAAGGCCCCTCTGCTAGCAAGACTGCTCCTACTGAAGCTGCTGAATATGCTGAAGTTTGGTCTCCAACCTCCAAATCCCTGATTTTGGAAACTCTCAGATTAGTTATGGAATTCCATGAGAGCAGGAATATTCATTACAGCTCATATGAATGGGAACTGTATGAAAACTCTATGACCAAGAGAAGAATCTATGACAAAGAATATGGAAGGAACAACCCTGCAGCCCCTCCTAGACCTCCCAAGTATTATCCAAAACCCTACTGTTACCAGAGGAGACAACAAGAGAAACTGGACAGACAACATAATCAAGGCTGATTTTCAAGGATTTTTGAGAGTGTAGAATGATTGACAGTAGAATTGATAATGATTGGATATTCTTATTTATATAATTCTAAGTTTTTGCTCTTATTATCCTTTCTCATAGTCTATTGCTTGCTTGCACATTTTTCTACTTAGCATTTGTTATGTCTATAATTCACCTTAGTGTAAAGGGTTCTGACTTCAACAAATAAGGGGAGATTGTTGGAAACTATGTCCACATTAACCCAGATTTGATGAAGTCACGCTAGAACTAAGATGAATTAGTTTGTATTTGATGCTTCGTTTGAGTTATGTGTTTGCAGGACTCCAATGGGAAGTGTAGACCAATGTCAGTTTACAATGGGTCACCAAACACAGGACCATACAGTGTAATCCCTCATTGTGTGTTCCAAAGTGTTGACTCATGTGTAGCCTCTCTATTGGGATACACTTCATATTCAAGCTATAGGACTGTGAAAAGACTTGATGCTGATTCCCCTCTAGTAGAAGAAAAATTTCTGATATAAATTTCTCTAAGTATTTCTCTCGAGTAGGTCTTTAACTACTCGAGTAGATTGCTTGAGATATACTCGAGTAACACTTCTGCATACTCGAGTAAGAAAATTCTTTCTCTCGTGAAGTTAAGTAAAACACTCGAGTAGTTCACTGACATACTCGAGTAGCTTACATAACTACTCGAGTAGATCATTCTTCCTACTCGAGGTGCCCAGAATTCCGTCTCCAAGTTTTTCCAAGTAAAACACTCGAGTAGTCCAAGTCATATACTCGAGTATCTCATTATGTCTCGAGTAGTTCATACTCGAGTAGTATATTCTTCCTGTTCTAGATTCCTGTTCTTCAGAATTTTTCTAAGTCATTTACTCAAGTATGTACTTTATATACTCGAGTAGTTCTCGACACTGTGTCGAGTAGTTAAGAAATACTCGAGTAGGCCATTCATATACTCGAGAAGATTTCAAAGTGTTTGTCTCGAGTAGTTCTTCTAAACACTCGAGTAGTTCAATTCTGCCTACTCGAGTAGTATAACTTGTACTCGAGTAGCTCAACTCCTTCCCGAGAAAATTTTCTGTGTACTCGAGTAGATCTTCTAAGTACTCGAGTAGTTGATTATATGCACTCGAGTAGTTGTCTTCAACCTACTCGAGTGGCCATGAATTATACCCGAGTAATATTTCTCTGCTTACTCGAGTAGCCCTTGACCTACTCGAGTAATTTTATAGCTACTCGTGTATATGACCTCATTTTCTCTGAAATTTCTTCTAATCCAGATTTGACAGATTTTCAAATCCCGTGACATGATTGATCCACGTGTACGTCATTAAAACCAATTATGACCGTTATTAGTACTTCTATAAAAGGTCTTGTCTAATCGACAAACCCTAATTAGAAAATAAGTCTTTCAAGAAGAAAATCATTCTAAGTTTTGCAGCTGCCTCTTTCCAAAAGAATCGCTGTTTCCTCTCTCTCTCTTCACGAAACGAAAGCCGCCGCCGCTGTTCTTCTCCGGCAAGGGCTTCGATCTTCAGAGGAAATAAACTAAATAAAGCTCTCCAGATCGGGATCGTTTTTCACATACCCATCATCTGTCCGATCGTGGAAGCAAGGAGTTCAGATCTACTGTTGCCGAGAATCTTTCTTCAATTTTTCTGATAAAGCCGCACGCCAAGAAGAAGATTCCAGTTCCTATTTTATTTTCAAATCTGAACCAGACAATATCACTGTTTGTATTTTTCAATACTTGTATTTCATTTCTGTAGGAGAATGTTTCTCCGAGTGTAGGAGTTTTCCACTCTGAGTTTGTAGGAAGGTGTTTCTTCCGAGTTGTAGATCTAGTGGATTGGATTGAGATTGTAGGAACTTTGTTCCGAGGGTAGGATTGTTTTTCAATCCGAGATAGTGGAGTAGCCGAGTCTAGTATATTGCTAGATTGGTGAGAGAAAGTGGATGTACCCAAGATCGGGGAACCACTATAAATCTTGTCTCGTTTGTGATTTTTTGGTAGATAGATTTGTGCTGTGTTCTAAGATTTTTTATTCCGCAAAAGGCGCACAACTCACCTATTCACCCCCCTCTAGGTGATTTAGGTTGACAACTATTATGTTTCACTATATCCCACATGGAACTCCACCTTCTGATGCCTCGCATAGTAATACTTAGCCTGCCTACTCTGTGCCTCTGGCATCCGGTACCTGATCATTCGTATGTGCATGTCTGTGTACTCAATATAATCTGATTTGAGTGCCCTAGATCTTCATCCTGGACCCAAGATAGTGGCATCTGTCACTTCCTACCATACAAGGCCTCGTACAGTGTCATCCTAATACTATCCCGGTGGTTGTTGTTATAAGAAACTCTATCTGTGGTGAACCGACCATCACGGTCTGAGACAATTGTCCTGGGCACGTCGTGGTATCTGACGAACTGTTCTACAAACAACCTCACTAAAACTGCATCTGGAGTGTCCATCCTAACTTGTATGAATTGAGCCACCTTGGTCAATCTATCAATGATGACCCAAATTGAATCATGCCCAGAGTGGGAGCGAAGCAACCCGTGCACAAAATCCATGGCTATGTCCTCAAACTTCCACTCTAACATTGGCAATGGCTGTAGAAGAACTCCTGGGCTCTTACACTATACCTACACCCACTGGCAGGTCTCACTGTGTGTCATAAATGATATGATCTCCCTCTTCATCCTGGGCCAACACATGTTCCTTCGTAGGTCTGCTGTCATCTTGGTGATCCTGGGGTGCATTGAGTACTGAGTGTCGTGTGCCTCCCTGAGTATGTCCTCCCGGATCCCACCTCCTGCAGGTATATAGATGCGTCCACAAAAATGAATGAGTTTGTCACGCAATGTATAATCCTCGGACTTGCCCCCTTACGGGGCTTTAAATATAGGCACCAAAGTTATATCATGTCTCTACTGTGCCCTCATACGGTCTCGTATATCACATATGATGCTCAGGGAGGCCAAGTACTCCCTATAGATCTCCGGCTCGGCCCTGAAAACTAAGGTAATATGCATAAACTCCAACATCTGTACTAACTCCATGGCCATTACCCAGGACTCCGGTCCAGTAGTGTCGGCTCTCCTGCTCAAAACATCTGTTACTGCGTTCGCCTTCCCTGGGTGATAATGCATGGTATGGTATTAGTCGCATAGAAACTCTAGCCACCTCCTCTGACATAGGTTTAGATCCTTCTGTGTATCAATTTGTTTGAGGTTCTTGTGATCCGAGAAGACCTCACAATGAACCGCATACCAGTAATGCCTTCATATCTTCAAAGCAAACACCAACGCCCCGAGCTCTAAGTCATGTACCAGATAGTTCTGCTCGTGCTTCTTCAGTTGTCTCGAAGCGTATGCTATAATGTGACATTATTGCATCAGAATTGTACCCATCCCCTGGTAAGATGTGTCGGTGTAAATGTGAAATCCTTCCTTCCCAGATGGAAGTGCAAGGATGGGAGAGGAGGTGAATCGGTCCTTCAGCTCCTGAAATACTGCCTCGCACTTCTCTGTCCATATAAATGTTGTATCCTTCTTCGTCAAGGACATTAGGGGAAGCGCAATCTTTGAGAATCCCTACACAAACTTGCGATAGTATCCTGCTAATCCCAAGAAACTACGGATATCCGAGGCCGACTTCGGCCATGGCCAATCTCTCACAGCTTGCACCTTGGTTGGGTCCATAGCCAACCCGACTCCACTGATGGTGTGTCCCAAAAATGCTACCTCATGCAGCAAGAAATAACACTTAGAAAACTTGGCGTACCTTTGATGCTCCCTTAACTTGCCCAACACCAGTGCCAAATACTGGGAGTGCTCCTCCTTCATCTTGGAGTAGATCAAGATATCGTCGATGAAGACTATGATGAATATGCCCTAAAGGTTTTTAGATTCAAGAGTAGCTAACACCTAGAGGAGGGGGGAATAGGTTTAGGCCTTTTTTTATATTTTTCATGTTTTAGGTGAGTTGCAATTTAAGGTAGTTTAGCTATCAAGGCAATCACACACAACACATAGGAATTTTATAGTGGTTCCCTAAATTATGGGTATGTCCACTGTCCCTCCCACCTTTCTAATAGTGTGTTAAATAATGCACTTCTCCAATCTCGGCTCCAACGTGCTTACAACAGAAATCCCTCAGGATCTCTCAGTCTCCTCCATGACCTACCTCAGGAATAAGGCTCTACAACTCAGAGCAAGCTTTGCTCCTATAGCTCAGTGATCCAAAGATCACCTACCTCAGACTTGAGCACAAGTCCTACACTCAGGCTAGGTGGATAGCCCTATAACTCAGAGATAATGACTCTCATATAGCTCAGGAACCAAGGCCCTACCTCAGATCCACAGAAGGATCCTACAACTTAGGCACAAAGGTCCTACAACTCAAAGATAATGACTCCCCTACCTTAGGCAAACTATCCTACCTCAGATCCACAATAGGGATCCTACCTTAGCCTTTATAAAATAGGCATACACTTAGATCGGTTAAGATCCTACAGATGAAAGGTTGATGGTTAGTGTTGATTTGACTCCAGAGAAATGATCTATGGTCCTGCCTTCCTGGACTAAGAGTAACTCAGCCCTAACTTTGACTCTAGTGAGATGATTCTTTGAGTCTGCTTCTTGCTGAACTGAGAAAGATCAGTTCTATCTCCTTCACAGTAACAAGATGGTTGATCTTCAAGTTGACTTGGCTTGTGCTGAGAAGTATCTTGCATAACACTGCTTCTTCCTAAAAAGAGAAAGAAACTCAGTCATATGTTCTTCTTCATAGCTCCTCAAAGTGTTCTTTAGGAATGATCTGCTAGGGCTGTGAAGTTGCTGCAGCTAGGGCTTGCCTTGCTGCTTCTTCTTTCTCAAAGAAGTATCTCTGAACTTGTTGTTGTGGCAATGAATGGCAATAGCTATCTTATATCAACTTCCAGATTAGCTGCAGTTAGGGTTTGGCCTTGTTGGGTATATTGGTCACAATGTACTTGATTTGAAGAAGTCAATTCAACTCAATGATATACACATAGTTGTATTTGATGAAGGTTAAGTTCTTGTATGCATGCAATTAAAGCTAAGTACAAAAGTGTCGAGAAATTGGGCAACTGTCGACACCTTTGTTAAAGTTGTGCTGAGACGAGGAGAAAGTTATGTCGACACCCAAAACTTGGGTCGACACTATGATACAAGAAAGCAACTGTGTCTACACTCAGGACTAGTGTTGACACACCTCACAAGCTGTGTCTAGACTGAAAGAAAGCTGTGTCGACACCCAGGACTTGGTTCGACACCATCAGTCAAGAAGTCAATTGTGTCGACACTGAGGACACACACTACTCAAGTTGTGTCGACAAAAAGTAAATGTGTCGACACTAAGGACAAGTGTCGACACACTGCATAGACTGTGTCGAGACAAGGTGAAAGTTGTGTCGATACATTCTATGACAGTTGTGTCGAGACAAGATGAAGGTTGTGTCAACACATTCAGAAGTGTATCGACATCACTACAAGAGTAATGTCGACACCAGGACTGGTGTCGACACATCCAACAATCAACTATCAACACATCAAGCAGACTTGTTTCCTGATTATAGAAATCGAGCCAGAGATTTTGACAGTTGTCAGAACTGTCAGATGTCAGTTATTAACTGGATCAGCCGGTTACCTTTGACAAAGCCTATATAAAGGGATCAATACTTCAGAAAGGATATAGAGAAGAAGAGAGGAAAAATTGGCAAGGCCAGATCTAAGAAGAAATCAGCTAGAATTCAAAAGGTGGAGAGAAGCCAGATCAAGAATCGTCTTTAACATTCACTAGACTAAATCTACCCTAATTTCATCTTCAAGAGACTTTGAAAAGCTAAGAAGGGTTGGATCAAATTCATTACTACAAGGACCAAGGGAAGCTGTTTTATCAAGATCAGTTCAAGAACCAGTCGCCTATTTCTCTTGTTGGGTGACTTTTTTCAGAATTCATTTCCTTCACCATTATCAATCTTGTAAGATCTGCTTGTAGAACTGAGTGTAAGAGAATCAATTTCTCTGAGTTGTAAGCCTGTGTTATAAAGGCTGAGGTAGGGCAGGAATTGCCTGAGGTAGGAGAAGTGGGTATTTCTCTGAGTTGTAGGGCAAGATTTGCCTGAGGATTAGGAGTGTGGATACATTCTTAGGTAGAGTTATTGGAAAGAACTTAAGGTGTATGATCTTGGTGATCTGAATAGTAAGACTTGTATAGTCTGAGTTTTAGGAGCCAGCCAGGCTCTGAGCTGTAAGATCTAAGGATCTGAGTTAATGAAGAAGGAGTTTGGCCGAATCTAGTTCATTACTAGATATGCGAAGGGGGAAAGTGGATGTACCCATAAATTGGGGAACTACTATAAAACTGTGTGTACTGTGCTGTGATTATTGTGATTGTTGTGTTGTGATAGTTTTTAAGTTGCTGTTTAATTTATCTAATTTTATTTGACTGAGATAATTAACATAAAGAAAGTATATCTCTGAATAAAAAAAAAGGTAGCCAAGGTTCAAATTGGACTTATTCAGCCCCCGCCCCTCAAGGTCACTCTCAATCCTAAAACAAGCATTTACAATTGGTATCAGAGGGAGGTTAACTGAAAAGGAATAATAGCCTAGTGGGAATCCAAAGGATTGTGGAGAAAGATAAAGTATGGCTCCGAGGGAAAACAATTCCATCAAACTCCTAGTCTGCTCCAAAGAAAATATTGGAATCTAGAAGGAGAGGGTCAGATTATTCATGGAGGCAGCAGATCCAAGAATATACGTCACAGTGATTGAAAGACCTTTCATTCCCATGAAAGTGTCAGTTCTTGATGCAACCATCAAGACACCAAAGAATTATATGGAGATGGATAAGGATGAAATCATTCTGCCCTCTATGGATAAGCGGACTCAGAATATTATAGTCAGTGCAATAGATGATTCCACTTTTCAAAATCTGATTCATTGTAAAACATCAAAAGAAATGTGAGAGTCACAGATTGTCTATATGGAGGGAACTGAAGAGGTAAGAGATGATAAAAAAATCTCTGCTAAACCAACAGTATGAAGCTTTCAAACAGGATAAGAAAGACTTAGTGGCTGAATATTTTGAAAATTTCTTCAGAATTATAAACAACCTGAGGACTTATGGCAAGAACTTCACCAACTGTGAACTTAATGACAAGTTCTTGAGGTCCCTGAACAAGGAATGGGACATCAAGATCTGTGCAATAAGAGAAATGGGTAATTTAGCCAGCATAGATCCCCAGGCTATATTTGGCAAGCTGATGTCCCATGAGTTACATATCAATCTCAGAAAGTTTGAAGGAGATTCAGCTAGAGCACACAGCAGAGAAAATTCCTTGGCCCTAAAGGCTGAGACTACCAGGAAGGTCAGAGAAAAGTCAACACTCTCAAAGAGAAAAGACACAGTCTCTGAGTGTACAGAATCATCCTCATCAGGAGGAGACCTGACTGAGGAGGAACTGTCTCTCTTCTCCATATAGTTCAAAAAGATGTTGAGGAGAAGAAGGCAGGGCAGATGGAAGGGTCCAGCTGGAGACTGTTCTCTCAAGAAGACCAATCATCCAAAGAAACCCAGGAAGAAGAAAACTAGGGACTGGTATGGATCTTCACAGAACAAATTTGTTAAGACTGATATTGTGTGTTATTGTTGCAATAGGCAAGGGCATGTCATAGCTGATTTCCCAACAAAAAGAAAGGATAAAAGGCAGTGAATTTGAAGACTAGACAGCACAAGATGGCTGACAAAAGCCTCTTGGCAAAGAAACTGTCTACACTATCTGATAGTAAGTCTGATTCATCAGAATCAGAAGAGGAGGAGGCTCTCATGGGCCTGATGGCTGTTGAGGAGACCCAATCAGGAGAAGAAGGACAAGGTTGCTCAAGTTCGGCTAAGTAAAACCAACCTCTCCCAATTCTGCCTCAGTTTCTTTTTCTCCATTAGAAAATAAATCATGTTCTTACTCCTCAAATAATAGAGAACCTAATTCAGACATTGAAGTTGATTTCAACACTCTTATCAATAGACATGAGAGGTTATTAAAGGCTTTGATTGCATGCAAAGAACTTACTAAGGATCAAGACAGTGAATTAGAATCTCTGAGGGGAGTATCTTTACAGTTGGAGTGGGCCAACATAAAGTTGGACCTTCAAAAACTAAAGCTTATAGAACTAACTAAAAGAATTGATAGCCAAGCCGAAATAATAGTAGAACAGGTCAAGTTTGTCAAGGACATGGAAGCAAAGCTCACCCAGGAAAGATAACTCCTGACTTAGTTCTCAAAACGCAAGTTAGTGCTACATATCATAGATACATTTTCTGCACCATATAGAAGTAGTGTACGTTATGGAAAAAATAAAAAGGTTTTTAAGAAGTTTGAACCTAAGGGTAAAGCCCCAATGGGTCCAGTTAAGTTACCTTCCAAGTATCTGACTTCTAACAGATGCAATGAATCATGTGTTCCTGGACACATGTGTTTTGAGTGCACTACCAGTAATGTCAATAAAGAGCCTTGCTTGGAGGGACAGACATCTAAAGGCAATAAAGGCCAAAAACCACCACAAAGGTTGATCAATCCAAGAAGCCAAGGAATTCTTGGAGCTGGTCCCAGTGCACCACATCAATACCTGAAACGTAAGGGTGTAAATTTTGCATCATTAACTTGGAAGTTGGATGTCAAGTCTAAGTTTCACAAAAGAACAACTTCAAATGTGCAACCAAAGAAACAATACAACAAATTTGAGTGTTGGTGTTGTGGGAAGGTTGAGCATTTTGCCCGAGATTGTTGGTATAATCCAACAACACTTTCATATAGGACTCAACCAGCTTTGTTTAGAAATCCTGTTGTGTTTCACACAACAAAGCCTAACAAAAACCAAGGCCCCAAAACTATTTAGGAGCCTAAGGTGAATTAATTCTGTATTTGCAGGTGGAACCAAGTACCACAAGAAGACTAATATGGTACTTGGATAGTGGATGTTCTAGGCACATGACTGGAATAAGGAGTTTGCTAAGGGATTACTTTTCAGTCAGGAATGGACCAAAAGTCATCTTTGGAGGGTCAGAGAAAGGACTCACCAAGGGATATGATAACATTTTTAATGGCCTAGTCACAATCACTAAAGTGGCTTATGTGGAAGGATTAAACCACAATTTGATAAGCATAAGTCAACTTTGTGATTTACGTTATGAAATTATTTTCCACAATGATAAGTGTCTGATAAGGAATT
Organism: Platanthera guangdongensis; assembly: GCA_039583875.1. NCBI lineage: Eukaryota > Viridiplantae > Streptophyta > Magnoliopsida > Asparagales > Orchidaceae > Platanthera > Platanthera guangdongensis. The sequence goes on from CM077166.1 coordinate 166,439,479, forward strand.
CAAGTGATCAAGAGATCATCTTGTCAGGAACTAGGAGTGGAAACATTTACTTTCTAAATTTCTTAAGTGTAAATGAGAAATCATCAGTATGCCTAGTAGTTAGTGAGAAAGACTCTTTGTGTATGCAATGGCACAAGAGGCTGGCTCACTTAAACTATAAAACTATGTGCAAGCTATTCTCTATGGACTTAGTTATAAATAGTCCACAGCTCAAATGCTACAAAGAAGGCTTATGTCCAGCATGTCAAAAATGCAAACAGACAAAAGTTTTCTTTAAGAGCATTCAGTCCAAAGACACTGAGAGGTGTCTGTACTTACTTCATATAAATTTATTTGGTCATATGCAAGTTTTTAGTTTGGGTAGGAAGTCCTATACCTATGTGATTGTGGATGATCACTCTAGGTTTGCATCAGTATTCTTCTTAATGAGAAAGTCTGAAATACTAGACATCCTTATTGATTTTGTCAGACAAGTTTCGAATGAGATGAGATGTTCTGTGGTCAAGCTTAAAAGTGACCATGGTACAGAATTTCAATCTGAAAAGATGATAAATTTCTGTAAGGAACTAGGGATCTTTCAGGAGTTCTCCTCACCAAGAAAACCACATCGAAATAGAGTTGTTGAGAGGAAAAATAGAACTCTCATTGAGGCTGCTAGAACAATGTTGAGTGATACATCTCTCCCAGAATATTTTTAGGCTATGGTTGTGAACATAGCATGCTATGTTCAAAATAAGGTCTTGATTAACAAGAATCACAATAAGACTCCCTATAAACTAATGAAAGGTAGAAAACCAAATCTGTCCAACTTCAAATTTTTTGGTAGTAAGTGTTATGTATTGGACAATGGAAAAACTTATTTAACTAAGTTCTCAGAGAAATCCTATGAAGAAATCTTTGTAGGGTATAGTGTTCATAGCAAAGCATACAGAATCTATAATTTGATACATCAAGTTGTAGAGAAATCTATTAATGTAGTTTTTGATGAAACTTCTGTACTATATAATGAGATTTCTATCAACTCTAGTCTAGGTGAAGTAGACTCTAGGATGGAAAATTTAAATATATGTGATTCATCTGATCTAGAGTTACATACTAGAAATAATGTAGAAATTCTTATAGAAGAAACAGTAATTGGCCAGGGGGAGAAAGATAATCATCCTAATTCTCATGCTGAACTAGGTGATGGTAGGCACCTGCCAGTAGCAGTTAGACACCTTAGAAATGATCCTATTGATCAAATAATAGGTGATGCTAGACTAGGAGTAACTACTAGAAGTAGACATCACATTGAGGTTCTATACTCAAGCTTTCTCTCTTAGGTAGAATCTAAAAAGTTTGAGGAAGCCAATTCAGATCCCAACTGGATTATGGCAATACAAGAAGAGCTTAATCAATTTGAGAGATGCAAAGTATGGAGTCTAGTTCCCACACCTAGTGATCACAATGTCATAGACATTAAGTGGATTTATGGGAATAAACTAGATGAGTATGGGATTATAGTTAAGAACAAAGCTAGATTAATGGCTAAAGGGTATAGACAAGAGGAAGAGATAGACTTTGACCAATCCTTTGCACCTGTAGCTAGGCTAGAAGCCATAAGGTTGTTTTTAGCTCTGCAGTATACAAAGGATACAAGGTCTACCATATGGATGTATAGTCAGCATTCCTCAATTGTACACTAAAGGAGGAAGTCTATGTAGAGCAGCCACCAGATGCAGATTTTATAGGGTGTAAAGAAGATAGAAAAAGTACTTCTAGAACTTGTCAGTTTCTAGGGAAAAGACTCATAAGTTGGAGCAACAAGAAGCAAACCAGTGTTGTAATTTCTACAACAGAATCTGAGTATATATCTGTTGGAAGCTGTTGTGCACATTTGTTGTGGATTCAGCATCAATTACTACACTACAGTGTACAACTAAGTAAATCTATTATGTTTTGTGATTCTACCAGTGCAATTTCTATTGCTAATAATCCTGTTTCATACAGTAGAACTAAACATATAGAAATTAGATATCATTTTCTCAAAGAGAATGTTGAAAAAGAAAATATTACCTTACAGTATACTCCAACAAAACGATAGGTTGCTGACATTTTTACAAAACCCTTAGATGAAAGTAAGTTCAATTACTTTAAATTTGAACTATGTATGTTGAACATTGAATTAACATTTTCAATTAGTAGTAACAAAAGATTGTACAACTTATAAAAGATGAATAACCAGGTCAACAAATCTAAATAACCAAGAAAGACTTAATATAAGTCAAGAAATTAAATTTTGAACACAAAGTTTGTCTAAGTTAAAGATTTGTGTCGAGACACCATAGTGTGTGTGTCGAGACAATTAATAAAGTGTCGAGACACCAGACAGTGAGTCGACACTAAATAGATGCATGTGTCGAGACATTAAAATTTAGTGTCGAGACATAAGGGTGTTGAGACCCTGAGGTCTGTGTCGAGAGACATGAACCTTGTGTTGACTTAAGTCGACACATCTCGACAGAATAGGTTATCCATGTCGATACTGGACATTTCCAAAAAATTTAGAAAATTACTAAATGCAGCACACCTTCTCGCCTTCTATAGACAGGTACTATAAATATGAGGGATTAGAAGTTGTCAACTACGCTTACTAGAAATCTTAAGAGACTGATCGCTGTGTATCGAGACCTAGAAATCCTTAGTCGACACCTCATAATCTCAATCTTTCTCAACTCTAATGGCACCTAAGATGGATGAAAACATCAACGAGGGTTATGAATCGGTGTGAAACGCATTTGTCTCCGCACAAGACGATATCAAGAACGTAATGAACGTTGTCAATGAAGCAAGTCTTGAGTATTTGCTTTCTAAAAAAACCAAAATATGGAAGAGAGAAGTATCAGAATTATATTCCAATGCCTCACTAAACCCTAAGTAAACCATAATCAAATCCAGTGTAAATGGATCTAGAGTAAAAGTCACAATCAAAAGCCTGGCTAAAGTCTTCCAGATTCTTAGAACTGAATAGGAAGATGGGCTGAATTCTAACAAAACTTCAGAGGCCTTAGAGTGGTGTGGACTGGCACCAACCACTAGGTTTGGTAATTCATTAAATAGGAAGGGAATGTGTTGGATCCCTAGTTTGATTTGGGCTAGGTTCACTAACTTAGGATGATGTGACCCAACATGTATAGCCAGGGTCAAAGTTGTGTCCTAGAGTCTAGGCCAAGTCCTAAGAGTCAACATCACATGGACAAGCCAACATCAGACTGCCAGAGACTCAAGACATAGAGTTTTCCTAAAGATTCAGATATTTCTCAAGAGACTGAGTAAAATGAGTTCGACGTTCGTCGAACTCAAGTCGACGATAGTCATTCTCAGCTCGACGATCTTAGAGATATTTTCTCTGAGCTAAGCACGACGAACTTCAGTCACAGATCGACGATCCTTGGATTCCACCCTCAAAATTCTAAGTCCAGACTGTTCTCTAGACTCAGGTCGACGAACCTAGTTCTCAGGTCGACGAACTTCATTCCTTGCTCGACGATCTCTGGACATCCACTTCAACTCTATTGCCAGAGGTTCATCAATTTTTCTCTAAGTCCAGAATCATTTTCAGCTCGACGAATTCAAGGTTCTCCAGACTTAGCTCAACGAACACTATTCTTCGGTCGACGAATCTTTGGACTCTCACAGCATTCTGTCGAGACTATGTTCTCCAGTCTCAGGTCGACGAACCCAGTTCTCTGCCCGACGAACTCTAGAACCAGAAGACTTATGTCGACACTCAGAGTATTTATCGACATCAACTAAGTCGATACTAGAAGAACTTGTGTCGACACCAAGATCATCAGTCGACATTGTGGAAAGGGTATGTCGACACTACATAGAATACTTGTGTCGACACACAGGAGTAATTGTGTCGACACAGGATGTTTGACAACTCCAGAATAATTGCTGAACTCCAGTCGATGAACACATTTACCAGCTCGACGAATAGGCAAAGATCAAAAGAGACAGCAGTTCAGTTTTCATCTCGACGATCATGGAACTCATCTCGACTAACAGAATCCGTCTGGTCGACGAATACAATGTCTCAGCTCGACGAACTGTGAACTCAGTTCGACGAATTCTACTATCTGTTCGATGATTCCAGATTTAGTTATTTTCGACCCTTCTGTCCCCACTCTAATGCTATAATTCCTGGGTAATTAATGCTCTAACATTCTCCGAATGTATCTGTTAGAAGGAGCATTAATTATGGTCTTCTCCATGATTATTGCTTGTCGTTTTTACACTTGACAGTTGGGGAAATAAATCAATGCTGATTATTCTCTAGGCTGTCAGCATTAATTACAGATGCATTCAAATTTTCAAAAGACATAAAAGAAGAGAATAATATACACATTCAGATACTCATAGGAAAAACACAGAGACTTACAGAAGAGAATCAATAACAGAAAACAATTAAGAAAGCTTCACACAGAGCACAACTTACTGAGAAGTACATAGAGATTATAGAAAAACTTTCAATCTTGAATAATCTACTTTGTCAAAGAAGAAGCATTCTCTGATACACAGAAGTTCTTGACCAGAAGCTCATCAGCACTTGAAGAAGAACAACAACAATACCTATATCAAGAGTCTTCCTTCTTCAAGAACTCCAGGACACTTCAAAAGAACAACTTCAGTTCAATCTGTCAAAGAAGATCCTGAATACTATTGTTGGTTAAGGATTTAGTTTGAAGTCCTATCACCCTGAAGCTTGGCCCTTAGTTTTCCCTGATCCATTCTACATCTCAGGGGGAGCCTTAAGCTATAATCAATCCACATTCTTCTCAGTTGTATATTGAGAAAGAGAAGACAAAATCATCTCTCACCCCCACCTCTGTAAAGGGTTGTCATCTCCCTTCAAAAGTGATTCCTTGGTTGCAAGTCTCCTGATCAAAAGACTTGGGTTGGTTTTTGAGCACCTGATCAAATGCTCATTGGTGTCAGGCACCTGATCAAAAACCTGAGTGGATTCCTATCAAGGGTGGTAGAAGAGTGGATGTACCCAGGTTGGGGAACCACTATAAAATTCTTGTGTCATCTGGTTGCCTCCTTTTCATTTGTTCTTGCTGTGTTTGTGCTTTAGATTCATTGCTTGGTAGTTTAGTATTTCTGCACTTATAATTTACAGCAAAAGCTGTAATAGCAGTTAAGAAATTTTTAAGCATACTCTATTCACCCCCCCCCCCCCTCTAGAGTATTTCTGATCTAACACTCACTTTCAATTGGTATCAGAACAGGTTCCTTTGGTTTTACAAGTTAAATCTTGAACCAAAAGATCCTTTGTTAGATCTACACATCACTTTATTCTTATTTAAATTATAAACATAGCATGGCACAGAACAAGGATTATGCAAGCACTAGACCTCCAGTTTGCAACCTTAATAGGTTTGCCATCTAGATGACAAGAATTAGGTTATACATGAATTCCATTGATGAAGACATCTGCAATTCCATTTTGACAGGTCCCCCACAGACATCTACAGCTACAACCTCTTCCAGCAACAATACAGTCACACCACCTGAGTGGACTGAAGCTCAGAAGAAAGCAAAGATTGTTGATGCCAAAGCCATGAACATATTGGCGCAGACTATGTCAGATGACATCTTTTAGAAGGTGGCTGAGTGCACCTCTGCAAAAGCAATCTGGGATTCACTCAATCAAATGGTCGCTAGCTCAGTAGATGAGAGGAAAGATAGAAGATCACACCTTATCACACAATATGAAAACTTCAATAAGGATGAGGCAGAAACAGTTGAAGTGATGTACAACAGGCTTAGCTCCATCATCAGTGAGCTAAGGACCTTAGATAAAGAAATCACCTTGACTGAAGTGAATGACAAGATATTAATGTGCTTCCTAAGCTCATGGGACACCAAGATTTGGCTCATCAAGGAGGACAGATGCCTGAATGAGATTTCAACTGAATCTCTATTAGGTAAACTGAAGTCATATGAGCAGCTAATCAAGTCCAGAGAAGCAGTGGAACACAGGACTACTCCCCCAGCAAGGAAAGAACAATCCATTGCATTCAAGGCTGCTGAAGAAACTGAAGTCTCAATAGTCAATGAAGAGCTAATGAGCCTCTTTGCCAAGAGATTCTTCAAACTGGCACGGAAAGACTTCAGAAGGAAGTAATCCAGAAATGATAGCCAGCCAAGGTTTGACAAAACCCCCCACTAAAGAGGTAGTGCATTATGGGTGCAGCAAACCAGGACATTTCATGTCTGAATGTCCTGAAAATCAAAAGAAGGAAAGAAGAAAAGAGAAAGAATCAAGAAGCAAGCATTATAGCAAGCCCTCTTCCAACAAGCACAAAACGAAGGACAAAGGATTTGTGGCTGAAATATGGAGTGACACAGAAGATGAATCCACATCTTCCAGCTCCAGTGAAGAAGAAGAGGAGGCCAAGGTAAAGGAGGTTTGCCTGATGGCAATTGGTGCAAGCAGTAGCAGACCAGATACAGATGAATCTGATAATGAAGAAAACCTGTCAACTGAAGATCAGGTAATAGCATCTTATGATTTTGAATCTGATGAATTTAAATTTGAATTTAAAAACCTATGCTTAGATTTGATAGGCTCTGAGAAGGAAATCAAACTTCTCAGAGATAAATTAAATGATCTATATAAAATCACCTCTAAAAATGCAACTCTGTCTAGTGAACTGAAATCTGTAAATGAACAAATCAGCTTTCTGAAATCAGAACTTAGCAAAGCTAAGATATTAGAAGAATCATTAAATGGCAGTAGTTTGAAATTGCTAGATATAACCAGCACAGTTAATGCTAGAACAAATAACTGCAGATTAGGATTAGGAGCCACATCTAGTGAACCAACCCTAATCCAAAGGAATCATCTTTCAAATCCTGTAAATTTCATCTCTGATAAAGGAAAGAAAAACACTGAGCAAGTAAATAAGGTTAACAAAATTCTAGAACAAATTGAAGGTAAGGATAAAATTAAAAATCAAAAGAATGATAAAAATAACAATGTTCAGCAGTTATGAAAGAAATAGTGCCTAACCACCTAGAGGGGGGGTGAATAGGTGTACTTTTCCTTTTTAATTTTAAGGCAGAAACACTGTATAGCAAATGCAATTCTACAACTATCACAACACAGCAACTACAGAAACAAACATACACAGAGTGCACACAGTATTTATAGTGGTTCCCCAAGGTCTGGGTACATCCACTTTCCCCTTCGCCTATCTAGTAGTGTACTAGATTCGACCTAACTTCAACACTTCTCCTCAGATCCTCAGATCTTACAGCTCAGAACCCCAAACAGGTTCCTACAACTTAGAGTGTCCCCACTCCTACAACTCAGGAAAAAAGTTCTACCACTCAGTCTTCAACAAGACCTACACTCAGGCTAAACAACCCTACCTCAGCCTTCAACAAGGCCTACACTCAGAGAATTGATTCTCCTACACTCAGGCTCAAATGCCCTACCTCAGCCTTTATAGATTTAGGATTTCAACTCAGATCTATACAAGATCCTATAGAAATTTGATAATACAAAGTAATTAACCACAACCCTGACAGAGAGAGATGAGTTGACTGGCTTCTTGATGAGTTCTTGGAAGAACTTGGCAGAGTTCAATCTCCCTTACCTTTCTTCAAAACTTCTTGAATTAGAACTCAGTAGGTTTGAATCTCCTGTGAAGATGATCTTCAATCAACTTCTTTCTTGAGATTCAGATCTCAATCTGAATCTTACTTAGCAGCCTGGTTCAGCATCTGTTCTCCTTAGAAGGAGCTCTCTCTCTCCAACTTCTTAGATCTTCTGTCGAAGGTCTTCTTCTTTTGTGTTGTTAGATCTCTTTGTAGATCTTCAATCTGTTATTGATCTTCAATGAATAATCTGTTGATTGATTGATTGTCACTCCCTGTTGAAAGAAAAAGACTTTATATAAACTTTCTCCATGGTGACCGGCTGATCCGGTTTCTAACAACCTCCTGACAGCTCTGATAGTTGCAGTTGACCGGTTGAAATGGCAGCTGTCAAGTCATCCAGTCACTTCTTGAAATCACTGTCACTGTCTGAAAGTGTCGAGACAAATAGTCATTATGTGTCGACACAAATAGACTAAGTGTCGACACAAGTAGACTAAGTGTCGACACTAGCCTTGATGGTGTCGACAGAACTCCTTGTGTTGTTGTAACAGATTCTCGACACTGCTTCTTCAGAATGTGTCGACACTGATTCTGTGTGTCGACACAAGCCTTCTGTTGAATGTGTCGACACTGATTCTGTGTGTCGACACAAGTACTTCTTCTTTAACACTTAGTTGAATTCTGCTGTGTGTCGACACAACTCCTTTGTGTCGACACATGCCTTCTTGTGTTGAAAACTTGCTGAGTGTCGACACATCTCCTTTGTGTCGACACATGTCTTCATGTGTTGAAACTTGCTGAGTGTCGACACATCTCCTTTGTGTCGACACAAGTACTTTAACTTTGTTGAAGCTTTGCTGAGTGTCGACACAGCCTCCTGGTGTCGACACATTTGATGTCAACAAAGTTTCTCTGGGTGTCGACACTGCCTCTAAGTGTCGACACAGATTATGTTGACAATTCTTCACAGTGTGTCGACACTGTCTGTATGTGTCGACACTTTTCTTCTGGTGTTGACTCTGCCTTTCCTAGTGTCGACACAATTACTCCAAGTTTCGACACATCTTCTCTAGGTGTCGACACAAGCCTTCATAAGTGTCGACACTTCACCTCTAGGTGTCGACACATGGACTTAGAAACTTTTCTGCATTTCCTGCAATTACTTAACCTGCACATATAAACTCAAAGCACATCAAATACACCTTGATGTATATCATTGAGTAGGGTGAGGTTTCTTCAAATCTGGTACACATTTTCCAATGTACCCAACAATATCCCCCTATTTGGAGAAGTCATAACCCTTAGTCAATGATATACACCATACATAACAAATACTCAATATGATGTATAACAGTATTATATGACAGGGTAAAAAAACTACACATGTATAAACAATTATCTCAGAATAACAATATAATAGATTAAACATTAAACATTATTTTGTTACAACTTCCAAAAGTTTTATTAATCAAAAGTTTACATGGAGTTTAATGCAAATGATTACAAAGTTGTAAACTTAAGAAAATTCTATCCTATGGCTGCTCTGGCTCCTTGATAACAATGCCCTTCCCAGATTAAATCTTGGCTTAAACTGGAGCATCATTGTCATCAGCAGGCTTCTTTCCCTTAAGATCTTTCTTCTTCTGTTCTTCAGCCCTTATCTTCTGTCTCTCAAAATAATGATAAGGCTTAGGGAAATACTTGCTAGGATCCTGTGCATTAGGAGGTAGCTTCCCTAATTTAGCCTTCCTTCTGTATTGTACTATGGCTTCTTGCCTAGCTTCATGTTTTCTCCATTCCTGGTCAGAGTACCATTTTCCCCTCTCTAGGAAATTATGCTTTGCAGCCTTCCAAGCAGTCAATATGATATTCCTAGAAGTTGGGCTCCACTGTTCAAAATCAGGCCTTAACTCTGCCTGTTCTCTGAACCTCTTCTTAGATAATTGAGCTTCTTGCTCCTTTAATACTGCCTCTGGCATATGCTGTACTACTTTCTCAAAAATAATATTCTGATTACCCTCAGGAGGGCTATACATAGATTGTACCTCCTGATGTATCATCTCAAAATTAGCTAGAGGGTAGATTATTTGTGCAACTTCAGCTGGCTCACCTCCAAAATATACAGGATTTGTCCCAGATTCTGCTACATTATCATCATCACACAAGGGTGGATATCCAAGGGTAGCTCTGATGCTGTTTGAAATCCATTTAGCATGGTCAGAGCCTGCTTTGACTAATACCCTCTCCCCCTTTATGACTTCTCTTTCTATATGATCCCTAAGATCATCCTTCTGAAATCTGATTTGAGCATTCAAATAGTTAACTCCATCTTTATAAAAAGGTTTTAAACTTTGAAGCTTGTCAGTAATAGCCTTTTGAGAATCTTCAATGGCAGTTTTAGCAAAGTTAGGCTTTCTTGTAAGTGCTTGTCAAACTCAGCCATGGCAGCAGTCCTTGCTGAAGTTTGAGCAGCTGCAATATTCTGCATTTCAGTTACTATCACATTATGTGATTCAGTTAAATTGTCATTCATTCTAATCTGGTTTTCCAGGACATATCCTTGTTTCACTACCATGTCATCAACCTGTGTCTTTATCTTCTCTTGATGAGTAGCCAGATATACCACTGCATTGCCTCCTTTATGGAAACAATCAGTCATTTCTTTCTTAGTTTGATTAACTTCAAATCTAATAGATTTTATATCTTGACCCAGATCAAATTGAAGTGATTTATGTCCTTCATCCATATAAGTTTGGAGAGCCTTCATTTGCTCATCCATCTTGATCTGCAAAGCCACCAATAATGAACTATAATCAGCAATTGGGGCAGGCTGTGGAATAATGGTTTGCAGTGCTTTCTTGTAGGTCTGGCCTCTCCTTTTGAAAACCTGTAGCTTTCTTTTCTTGGCTCTAGCAGCCTCTTCATCTTCAGAGTCAGAAGTACTAGCAATGTCCACTCTATCCTGTGGAGTAGGGGGCAATTCCTTTTCTGCTCTTGGTAGCTCCTCAGTTTCTTTGCTAGCAGTCTCCTCCTGTGATCTTACATGCCCCCCCTCAAGGTGTACTTGCTCCCCCTCAAAAGCTACTCTCTCTCCCATAAAATCAGTCTGTAATAAATCAGGGAACAACTCTTCTAGTGTAAACTCCTGTTGAGTATGGTCTGAAGAGTCTCTTATCTCAGGAGCATTTGTTGCAACTAATGTGTCTTGCATGACAACCTCTTGTGGTTGACTATGGATCTTAGTGTACTGATCAACTTCAAGTAATGATGCAGTCAATAATTCATCCTTAATATTGAAAATAGATTGATTAACTTCATTGATTACCTCAAGAATTGTTTGGGTTTCCCTTTCACTATCTAAGTGAGTTGGCTCATCCACATGTTGAGGCTCCCCCTGAAGTGGATCCAGGTGAATGGGGATAGCAGATGGTAGCTCCCCCTGCCTCTGTGCATCTTCAGGTCTTACTAGTGACTGTCCATCATTTCCACCCTCTCCATCATCAGAACTAAAAACCACCTGCTCTTCTGAGCTACTGAGGATTCAGGAGCCACAATGGCTTTCTTCTTCTTCTTCTGATGAGAAACTTCCTTTTTAGGAGTAGGCATTTCCTTGGTTAACACTCTATCCTACCTTGAGATAATCCTAACATCCATTCTCCTCATATGATTTATCTTAGAACCAGCAGCTTGGTTCATGACTTTAGGGATACTTCCAGCTAAGTATAAACTCATAATCCTACCCAGATTGGGCTTCTTCAGACTTTCCTTTATCTTATCAAACATTACTGCTGACCAATCAGTTTTAAGTTGGAAAATTTTCCTTGTCATTAAATTGAACATGTGAGCTGATATTCTATCATGCCCACCTAGCTTGCTCAGAATTACCTTGCCAACTATTTCAGACAAGAACTTGCCCTGCATGTTCATGCCTTTCCTATTAAAGACTGATCCAATCTTCATGCTTGAATCAAATCCACACCATTACAGTGCCTCCCTTGTCTTTGATGCAGGTACATCTTCCTCTTCTTGTTGAAACCGGATACCGGTCTCTGTGGAGTTCGAGGTCCCAAAAGAGGGGTGACCGCGCACCTACTACACTCAAGCGAACAATCGGGGCTCTAGACTAGGAACGTAAGGGACAGACCCAAGGTCTCAGCGTGGAGGTCCCACCACACACCCGGAAGACTAACGAACTCTTCCCCTCCTAAGCCAATTGCTGAGCTAATTGGGCACCGTTGGAAGGCTCTCTTGGTCGACCAGAACCCCTAGGGAGGTTCTCAAAATTCACTCCCTCTTAACCAAGGATGACACCTCGGGTTTATGCAGAACGCCCTTTAACTGCCCTCCTGGTAGCATAACCTCGCCTAGCAGTTCTATTTCTCCGCAGCCCCTTTTGGACCGCCACCAACGTAACACAAGCCTTCAAGGGCTAGCAAAAACATCGCGGGCATCTCAAATTACAGGAACGTACGTTCCATACCTCGGCACGCAGGCCGGTAACAGAAACAAAAAGGCCTTCTAGGGCCGGCACAAACTTGGGCTTAAGCCCGCCGCTTTTCGCTACATAAAGAATGCACAACTTCCTCGGAGTCTTCTCCGGGAACCCCAGAACATCACCAATCCAGCTCGTACGTCCGGATGGGCTTCACACAGCATGCCTAAACCCGTACTCACGCTTCCGGGCACTAAATGAAATAAACTGCGGGGACGTACACGTCAACCCGTCGGAGAGCACCCTTCCTCCACCCATTGGTGAAGAGGGGCCTCCATGCAAATATGTAAATTTAGGGCTTCCCATGCCCGAGGGAGAAATTTCGTTACCCTTGGCGCGGATATTGGCGGAGTCGCGGCTGCGTATCTTGCACGAGGCTCGATGCCAGGTGAAGGGCTCCTAGCTGATTTTTCTGATGGCGGTGCCGGCCCTAACCCTCATCATAATCTTCTCGTGGCCGAACGTTGCTGGAGAAACCCGGTCCCTATTTCCTTGGCCGAGCCCTTGCTGGAGGAGATGAAAAAAATACATCCTCATGCTCCGTTTTTCCGGTGGTGGCCGAGCCCTCGCAGGGAGGAGAACAATGACTCCCGATCTTCATTTTCCTGGCCGAGCCTAGCCGTAGATGGACGATCAATGCCTTGCTCCAAGCGGCCGTGGTGGTGGTCGGACTCCCTTCCCGGCCGACCCCGGCTCTAGGCCGTGCCCTAGCTCCAGGCCGTGCCCGAGCATCCGGCGGTCGTGCCTTGCCCCAGGCGGCCGGATCTTTCTCCAGGCGGCCGAGCCCCACCTGCAGGCGGCCGGTCCTTCTTCCCTTGCTGCTTCACCGAGAGAGAGAGAGAGAGAGAGAGAGAGAGAGAGAGAGAGAGATCGGGAAGATCGGGCTGAAAAAACCTGCGGCTGGCCCCCCTTTTTTCCTCCTCCGGCCTGATGCCCTACCCCGCCTCCTTTTTCTTTTGTTCCTGCCCGATGCCCTCTTTTCCCTGCCTTCATCTCCTCTTTCTGCCTATATATATAAACATTTATATATATTTATAATAAATATATGTATAAACATACATATGTATATAATAAATATATATTAAAAATAGAAATATACATACATAGTAAATATATACATATATTTTTATAACTCAAAACATAAAAACTCCACACGCGCGTACAAGAGCCCGCACGTCCTCGAACAGGGCTGCACTAAATCGTCGCTCGCAGTACGTCCCGAGCCCGCTCCCTGAGGAGGATCCCACTCGGCCGGGTACGGGGTTGTACACAATCCCCGCTCTTTTCGAGGTTGTCCAAGCTCGAAAAGAAATGTCCAACCTCAAGTACTCGGCGAGTGGGTTCCGACTTAAAAAGAGTTTGAGAGAGTTCCCCACTTAGAGATAAAGGAGCTCCAGGCCAGGGCTTAAGTAAGAATCAACTCACTATCATGAACATGCGATAAAAACCAATCTATTTAAAAATCCAACCAGATTACCAATTGATGCGGAAGTCAATGGCAGTACATGTTTTGAGATGCATATTTCAGATGGGCATACCTCTTATAAATACAATGATTTTGCTACCTCCCAAACATTTTATGTATCAGCAAGGTCAACATTAAAAGAAATAAGATCGGTAATGTTATTTTTCATGTCGCGAAAGAGGACGATGGTTTTGATCTGGCCGACTTTGCAAATAATTTAACCATTTTCATAAGACATGAAACAAGTGATGTATTAATATTAGTCTATTCAGTTCATCAAAAAGAAACTATTGATCTAAACTATGGTTTAAACTATGATTCTTCTCCTTTTGAAGAAGCATTCCACACTTTCTTGCTTTTCTATGAGATCAAACCATTTCCAAGTCCAAGTCCTTTCCCCCTAGGTGTGTCTACCGCCCTGCCCAGCTAATGAGAGCCTGAGCAGCGAGTCTACCCGGGGCCGAGCAGCACTCGGGGTCCCTTACCCCCACAGGCGAGCCTACGGACCTACCAGCTGGATGGGAGCCTGCGCAGCGGGTCTACCTGGGACCGAGCCAGGCTCGGGGTAGTGCAAAAGTCTCCAAACAATCTCCAACCACCGAGTGAGCCTACAGCCCTACCAGCTAGATGGGAGCCTGGTCAGCGGGTCTGCTCGGGGTCTCCTCTCCAAAACACCTCCAACCACCGAGTGAGCCTACAGCCCTGCCAGCTAGATGGGAGCCTGGTCAGCGGGTCTGCTCGGGGTCTCCTCTCCAAAACACCTCCAACCACCGAGTGAGCCTACAGCCCTGCCAGCTAGATGGGAGCCTGGTCAGCGGGTCTGCTCGGGGTCTCCTCTCCAAAAACACCTCCAACCACCGAGTGAGCTACAGCCCTGCCAGCTAGATGGGAGCCTGGTCAGCGGGTCTGCTCGGGGTCTCCTCTCCAAAACACCTCCAACCACCGAGTGAGCCTACAGCCCTGCCAGCTAGATGGGAGCCTGGTCAGCGGGTCTGCTCGGGGTCTCCTCTCCAAAACACCTCCAACCACCGAGTGAGCCTACAGCCCTGCCAGCTAGATGGGAGCCTGGTCAGCGGGTCTGCTCGGGGTCTCCTCTCCAAAACACCTCCAACCACCGAGTGAGCCTACAGCCCTGCCAGCTAGATGGGAGCCTGGTCAGCGGGTCTGCTCGGGGTCTCCTCTCCAAAACACCTCCAACCACCGAGTGAGCCTACAGCCCTGCCAGCTAGATGGGAGCCTGGTCAGCGGGTCTGCTCGGGGTCTCCTCTCCAAAACACCTCCAACCACCGAGTGAGCCTACAGCCCTGCCAGCTAGATGGGAGCCTGGTCAGCGGGTCTGCTCGGGGTCTCCTCTCCAAAACACCTCCAACCACCGAGTGAGCCTACAGCCCTGCCAGCTAGATGGGAGCCTGGTCAGCGGGTCTGCTCGGGGTCTCCTCTCCAAAACACCTCCAACCACCGAGTGAGCCTACAGCCCTGCCAGCTAGATGGGAGCCTGGTCAGCGGGTCTGCTCGGGGTCTCCTCTCCAAAACACCTCCAACCACCGAGTGAGCCTACAGCCCTGCCAGCTAGATGGGAGCCTGGTCAGCGGGTCTGCTCGGGGTCTCCTCTCCAAAACACCTCCAACCACCGAGTGAGCCTACAGCCCTGCCAGCTAGATGGGAGCCTGGTCAGCGGGTCTGCTCGGGGTCTCCTCTCCAAAACACCTCCAACCACCGAGTGAGCCTACAGCCCTGCCAGCTAGATGGGAGCCTGGTCAGCGGGTCTGCTCGGGGTCTCCTCTCCAAAACACCTCCAACCACCGAGTGAGCCTACAGCCCTGCCAGCTAGATGGGAGCCTGGTCAGCGGGTCTGCTCGGGGTCTCCTCTCCAAAACACCTCCAACCACCGAGTGAGCCTACAGCCCTGCCAGCTAGATGGGAGCCTGGTCAGCGGGTCTGCTCGGGGTCTCCTCTCCAAAACACCTCCAATCCATATTTGCAAACTAAGAAGTTGTCAAGGTTGGTCATGATTTTCCAATAACAACGGCCTCCAAAGCATGATAGAAAATAATAATGATAATAAGTAAAATTCATAGATCGTCAATCCACAAAAAATGAATAGCTTTGATCATAATGTAGACCCATGTGTGATGTGATTCCCATCAAATAGCAATCAATAAAAAATAGTGAAATAATCATGTGCTCTTCTAAAATTTATAGTGGGTCAGACAAATAACTTGCTCTCATCTAACCTCTAGACTGTAAAAAGATTCTAGTAGGTTTTGTCTCAAAGAAAGATTATAAACAAAATATTCACATGATCAAATCAAACAGTGAAACACAGCTGAAATGAAATGTGCAGAAATAGAATGTAGTATCTTATCCTCAACATACATGCTCATTAAAGGACTTTAAAAAAACAGAATGGGTGGGCATAGCAATAAAAATTACTTGAGAGGCATTTTACGAAATTTTAAATGTATATTCTCTTATCATGATACCTGATACTAAACAAGATTTGCATAATTCCATATACTACCATTCTCTTGCCTTTTGGCTCAAGAAGATGGCAGGCATGTTTGAGACAAGACTACTCGAATTTTCCCTAAAAACCTAATCCAATATTTACCCATAAAAACTTCAGGTTCTTTTACACAATGCCAAAGGAATTCTGCATCATTGTAATAATTTCAAAAGGAAACTCCACATGACAGTTCAGATTGGTATGCAAGATATTGACACCTCAAATTGTTATGCATTATATCTCATTTTTTTCAGATACTTTTGGGTATGCGACATCATTATGGAAATCAAATAAGTGCAGATTGAAGTGGGCCACAGCTACTAATTGTTTTAAATTTTCCTACGTACTCCATTGTTGAGATGCCCCTAAAAGGAAGATGATTCAACTCACGTAAAATGATAATATTGAATTATATTGCATAAATCACTTATACGTATTATATATTATATATATGGGTAAATCGTTCAGACTTACCAAGACTTACCGTTTAGCTCCCTTTAATATAAGTTATTCCTAGAATGATCCCTCGCCATGGTCGAATAGTTTCTTCTCAAAAAGGGTAGGATTTGTGCTCATAAAATTCAAATTTGAGATCAAACTACAAATCAAATACGCAAGTAAAAAGGAATTAAACGCATAAAGACCTAAACAAATGGATAATAAGCCACAACTAGCTTTGATTGATAAAAAATATTTCTTGTTCGTCTGCAGGTTTGATCAGAAGCCCACAAGTGTCATCTCAACCTAAATGGTAAGGATCAGGGAGTTCAATAGTACAAATCAGTAACAAGATGCTTCAGGGTATTTGCTTATACTGGCGATCCACAACTTGAAACATGTTCTAGTGCTCTCGATCCCGGGTCCCGCCGACAAGGCACTACATGATCAAAAAAGTAGCACCTTCTTGTCAACATGGCTTCACGGATCTCTCTTCATCCATATTTTCTTCTGTTAAATGCGGCTCAATTATTACCGACAAACTTGAATATTTCGACCTTATTCTTCATGCAATGCTGAATCAAAGAGGTCACGAAAATACAGCCCATGAGCAACAAACTAAATTCCAACTCCAACAAGTGTAAAAAAGGAGAAAATAGAAATGCTAATGGAGTATAGTCATTGCAACTAATGTTCCAGCTTCGGTCTTAGCTGAGCTCAGCAAAATCCATTAGCAAAAATGAATCCAGTAATATAGTCCACAACATTCATGTCATCAAGAATGTCATCCAAAGCTAGTAGCTTGAGCAATGAAAGTAGTTGGTGATAAAAATCTACCACAATCAATTTGAGCAGCTTCTCTATATCAATTTGACACAGATCCATGTGCAACCAGCTATAAAGGATAGCCTGGGAAGAGAATTTGATATGGAATCAAATACATTGTGTGATATCATTTGCTATTCTTGTTAGCGAGAACTGATCCACACCACTTTGCCTGCTCGTTCCAAGAAACATTAGGAGCGCATCTACTACAAGCTTCCCTAAAGCACGTTTTGATCTCCATGATAGAACATCTTATGTGATCTACATGCATCTTTCTTGTTTTACTATTCTAAATCATAATTCAAAATCTCAGTTCTCATACCTTATCCCCTTTGGTATTTTTTTGATAGAATAAAATCTTATAACCTCATTGATGTATTGGGCTCTCATGTCTATACTTGCAATTAGAGATTTATAAATAATCAACCAACCTCAAGTACGATTTCAACTAAGAGAAACACGGTAAGTACTCTTCGCTTCCTTTTCATAAATATGCTTGCCATGGGAGGGTAAACGATTGAGCCTTTAGTAATTAGTTACCTGCTAATTTTTCCTGTATAAATCTAAAAACCGAAATTATGCTTCTATTTCACTTATAGCAAACATCTCTTTGCTTAACCATGACAAATGTTCAGGGGAGTTACGAGCAAGTGTGGTGATGATTGCTATGCTGGACTTTTAGCTAAATACAGTCAGGATGCTATTGCGTCGGAAAGTCATGATGTATCTGGTGGTGCTGCTCATTCACCTAAATTAAGGGCTGCAAGTTTAATCCTGGTCCATCTTCGTTCTACAGTTTTGCAAGCCAACCCCCTAGCACAGATGAATTAGTTATGGCCCGTGGCTGCAGTTGTACTCTTTGGTTTTACTGTTCTTTTTTACTCTCACCTCTCTCATTATAAGACACACATTTGAGAACAATTGTTAATATACGTTTTCTGAAACTTAGATGACTCGCATAAGTCTGAACCCAGTATGCTAGTACTAACACTTCAACCTTTCGGCTGTGCACTTTCCAACCTTAAAATTTTAGCTGGTGGGAAATTATTTTAAGAGCTACTTCTCAATCGTGAGAGTTTATACTTTGTCATTTGAGAAACATTCGAGATGAAAAGTCAAGATGGTTAGGAGCGACGAAAAAGGAGTGGGAGGGGACTTCTTTCATCACATGACCTTGGCCGTCACTTGGTTCCTCTTCTATAGCCATGACGTTCGACTGAGCTTTTCTGTGCTGGTCACTCTCCACGCTCACCGCACCATAAATGTTGAAACCGGATACCGGTCTCTGTGGAGTTCGAGGTCCCAAAAGAGGGGTGACCGCGCACCTACTACACTCAAGCGAACAATCGGGGCTCTAGACTAGGAACGTAAGGGACAGACCCAAGGTCTCAGCGTGGAGGTCCCACCACACACCCGGAAGACTAACGAACTCTTCCCCTCCTAAGCCAATTGCTGAGCTAATTGGGCACCGTTGGAAGGCTCTCTTGGCCGACCAGAACCCTAGGGAGGTTCTCAAAATTCACTCCCTCTTAACCAAGGATGACACCTCGGGTTTATGCAGAACGCCCTTTAACTGCCCTCCTGGTAGCATAACCTCGCCTAGCAGTTCTATTTCTCCGCAGCCCCTTTTGGACCGCCACCAACGTAACACAAGCCTTCAAGGGCTAGCAAAAACATCGCGGGCATCTCAAATTACAGGAACGTACGTTCCATACCTCGGCACGCAGGCCGGTAACAGAAACAAAAAGGCCTTCTAGGGCCGGCACAAACTTGGGCTTAAGCCCGCCGCTTTTCGCTACATAAAGAATGCACAACTTCCTCGGAGTCTTCTCCGGGAACCCAGAACATCACCAATCCAGCTCGTACATCCGGATGGGCTTCACACAGCATGCCTAAACCCGTACTCACGCTTCCGGGCACTAAATGAAATAAACTGCGGGGACGTACACGTCAACCCGTCGGAGAGCACCCTTCCTCCACCCATTGGTGAAGAGGGGCCTCCATGCAAATATGTAAATTTAGGGCTTCCCATGCCCGAGGGAGAAATTCGTTACCCTTGGCGCGGATATTGGCGGAGTCACGGCTGCGTATCTTGCACGAGGCTCGATGCCAGGTGAAGGGCTCCTAGCTGATTTTTCTGATGGCGGTGCCGGCCCTAACCCTCATCATAATCTTCTCGTGGCCGAACGTTGCTGGAGAAACCCGGTCCCTATTTCCTTGGCCGAGCCCTTGCTGGAGGAGATGAAAAAAATACATCCTCATGCTCCGTTTTTCCGGTGGTGGCCGAGCCCTCGCAGGGAGGAGAACAATGACTCCCGATCTTCATTTTCCTGGCCGAGCCTAGTCGTAGATGGACGATCAATGCCTTGCTCCAAGCGGCCGTGGTGGTGGTCGGACTCCCTTCCCGGCCGACCCCGGCTCTAGGCCGTGCCCTAGCTCCAGGCCGTGCCCGAGCATCCGGCGGTCGTGCCTTGCCCCAGGCGGCCGGCTCTTTCTCCAGGCGGCCGAGCCCCACCTGCAGGCGGCCGGTCCTTCTTCCCTTGCTGCTTCACCGAGAGAGAGAGAGAGAGAGAGAGATCGGGAAGATCGGGCTGAAAAAACCTGCGGCTGGCCCCCCTTTTTTCCTCCTCCGGCCTGATGCCCTACCCCGCCTCCTTTTTCTTTTGTTCCTGCCCGATGCCCTCTTTTCCCTGCCTTCATCTCCTCTTTCTGCCTATATATATAAACATCTATATATATTTATAATAAATATATGTATAAACATACATATGTATATAATAAATATATATTAAAAATAGAAATATACATACATAGTAAATATATACATATATTTTTATAACTCAAAACATAAAAACTCCACACGCGCGTACAAGAGCCCGCACGTCCTCGAACAGGGCTGCACTAAATCGTCGCTCGCAGTACGTCCCGAGCCCGCTCCCTGAGGAGGATCCCACTCGGCCGGGTACGGGGTTGTACACTTCTTTCATTTTAGGTAGATGTAGAATCTTTCTTAGACTTTTCTGGGTGATTTTTACTTTTACCCCATGGACTGTGGACTTAATCTTGAGTCCAGTTTCATCAAGTGTAGCTGCACTAAAGAATTCAAGGACCTCCTTCTTCCAAATCTTGATTGGTTCTGAAACAAGATACTCTAACCCAGTCTTTGCAACTAGGGTTACCACACCTTGGATTTCTGGTTCCGCGTCGTCAAAGGCGTGTCGCACGAGCTCATAACCTTCATTATTGTTCTCTTCTAGCTTGGGCGCCATTAGGGTTTGGAGAAATTTTGAATTTAGAGAAGGGAGATGTCGACACACAAGTTTGGTCTCGAAACTATGGTGAGCGTGTCGATAAATAATGGTGAAGACATATTTATACCTTTCTAAAATCGAAGGTAAAAAGGCGCGTCAAAATACTTGAAATGTGTCGACACTATTGAAAAGTGTCGACACTTACTTCTAATGTCTCGACAACTATGTGTCGACACAAATATAGTCGACAGAATATATGTGTAGACACTTATACATCTGCGCTCGACGATTAGTCGATACTTCACACGACGAATTCTGTGTAAATCCTAAGTGTCGACAACACCCTAGATGTGTCGACACCTACTCTGCATGTGTCGACACTAATTCTCTGAAGTGTCGACACTGACTGTCTAGATGTGTCGACATCATTTCTCTGAAATGTCGACACCACTTCTATGTGTCGACACAAACAATTCCTTGTGTCGACACCATTTTACTTAGCCAATTTTTTAAACTATTCTAAGTTTAACATTCCTAATTCAATTTTAAAATTATTGAATTTGGTTTCATCTAGGGGTTTAGTAAACATATCAGCTATCTGATTATCTGTTTTAACATATTCTAGTGAAATATCTCCTTTTTCTACATGTTCTCTAAGAAAATGGTATTTAATTTCTATATGCTTAGTCCTACTATGGGAGACAGGATTATTTGCAATAGAAATGGCACTTGTAGAATCACAAAATAAAGGTGTTCTACTTACTTGAATACCATAGTCTTCTAGCTGGTGTTGAATCCACAAAAGTTGTGCACAGCAACTTCCTGCTACCACATATTCTGACTCAGCTGTGGAGATAGCCACACTGGTCTGCTTCTTACTGCTCCATGACACCAGCCTTCCACCTAGAAATTGACAGGTTCCTGTAGTACTCTTCCTATCTTCCTTGCAGCCTGCAAAATCTGCATCTGAATAACCTGTCAGTACAAAATCTCCATTCCTAGGGTACCAAAGGCCTAGATAAGATGTGCCCTTAAGATATCTCAAAATCCTTTTGACTGTTGTCAGATGAGATTCTTTAGGGCATGCTTGGTACCTAGCACAAACACATGTAGCATACATGATATCTAGTCTACTAGCAGTCAAATACAGTAGGGAGCCAACTATCCCTCTATACAAAGTTTCATCTACAGGTTTCCCTGCATCATCTTTGCTTAGAGACATGCTTGACCCCATAGGAGTTTTCATGGTAGTGGATGATTCCATACCATACTTTTTTATCAACTCTAGGGTGAACTTAGACTGGCATATGGACAAGTCATCTTCAGTCTGTCTAACTTGGAGACCTAAGAAGAACTTAAGTTCCCCCATACTGCTCATTTCAAATTGTCCTTGCATAAGTTTTGCAAACTTTATGCAGAAACTACTTTCTGTAGACCCAAATATTATGTCATCTACATATATTTGGACTAAGATAATCTTGCCTTTAGATTCCCTAAGGAATAGTGTCTTGTCTATTTTCCCCCTTGAGAATTTGTTCTCAATGAGGAAACTAGACAGGGTTTCATACCAAGCCCTTGGGGCTTGTTTTAACCCATATAAAGCCTTCCTAAGTCTATATACATAATCAGGTTTAAGAGAATCAACAAAACCTGATGGCTGCTCTACATAGACTTCTTCCTTCAGATTTCCATTCAGAAAAGCTGACTTTACATCCATTTGATATACCTTAAACCCTTGATATGTTGCATAGGCAAGGAACATCCTGATTGCCTCCAGTCTTACTAGTGGTACAAAGGTTTGATCAAAATCAATACCTTCTTCCTGCCTATATCCCTTTGCAACAAGTCTATCTTTATTCTTTATGATAATTCCATTCTCATCCAATTTGTTCCTAAAGATCCACTTTTCTCCAATGATATTGTGGTCTTTGGGTTTAGGAACAAGCTTCTAGACTTTGCACCTCCTGAACTGGTTCAGCTCCTCTTGCATGGCCTCAATCCAATGAGGGTCTAGAACTGCTTCTTCAAACTTCTTTGGTTCCACTTGTGATAGGAAACTGGAGTAAAGAACTGTACTCAGATTCCTGCTTCTTGTTTGAACTCCTTGTCTGGGATCTCCAATTATTTGATTGGCTGGATGATCCTTTAAGTGTCTATTTGCTGGAGGCAGCCTGTCTTCAGGTTGTACACCTTCAGTATCTTCATTTAGCTGCACCTCTTGGTCTTCTTCAGCATCTGGAGTATCTTGTACTCTCCCTGGACAACAACCACCATCTTCTACTTGCTGACTTGCAGAAGAAACTTCTGTTATGGTAAGCTTGTCCATCCTCTCAGTTACACCTGTAGAGCTGCAAATACTACTTGGCAATTCACAGTTAATGAGTCTTGCTTCATCAAAAACTACATGTACAGACTCTTCTACAACTTGAGTAATCAAGTTGTAGACCCTATAAGCCTTACTATTATTGTTGTACCCAACAAAGATCCCCTCTTGGGATTTGGCAGCAAACTTAGTTAGATAAGACTTTCCATTGTTAAGTATATAGCACTTGCAACCAAAGATCCTGAAATAGGATAAATTTGGTTTTCTACCCTTCACAATCTCATAGGGGGTCTTCTTGTGGCTCTTGGTGATAGTAGCCCTATTGATCACATGACAAGCAGTATTTACTGCCTCACGCCAGAAATATTCTGGGAGAGAAGTGTCACTCAATAGGGTTCTACCAGCCTCTATCAAGGTTCTATTCTTCCTTTCAGCAATACCATTTTGCTGAGATGTTCTTGGTGAGGAAAATTCCTGAAAAATTCCAAATTCTTCACACAGTTTTGTCATACTTTCAGACTGAAATTCAGTGTCATGGTCACTTCTGATTTTGACAACTGTACTGTCCAATTCATTCTGAATTTGTTTAACAAAACTATATAAGATACTTGGGGTTTCAGATTTTTTTCTTAGGAAGAACACCCAGGAATATCTTGAATAATCATCTACAACCACAAATGTGTAGACCTTCCTACCTAGACTGTGAACTGGAATAGGACCAAAAAGATCCATATGCAAGAGGTATAGACACCTCACAGAATCCTTGTTCTCAAGGCTATGAAAGGTGGATTTGGTCTGCTTGCCTTTTTGACAAGCTGAGCATATCCCATCCTTTATACACTTAACTAGAGGACCATTCCTCACTAACTCTTTGCTAAAGAGTTGGCCAATTATCTTATAGTTAAGATGAGCCAGCCTCTTGTGCCATTTAACACAATGTGAGACTTTCTCATCAGCTACAAGACAAATAGGAGAAACATTGTTCTCACATACAAAGTCAAGACAATAGACATTTCTCTTCCTATATCCTGTCAGAATGATCTTTTGATCACTTGACCTTTTGATATGACAACCATTCTTGACAAATGAGATGTCATATCCTAAATCACTCAGCTGACTTATGCTAATGAGGTTATGTTTCAAACCCTTTACATAAGCCACTTGAGTAATTGTAATCAAGTTACTAGAAATGTTACCAAAGCCTTTGATGATTCCTTTTTCTGAACCACCAAAGGTAACTTTAGGGCCATCCTTGATAGGTGTATAGTCCTTCAGCAACCCCCTAGTTCCAGTCATGTGCCTGGAACATCCACTGTCCAAGTACCATATAGGGGCATGGCCACTTGGACTCACCTGCAAAACAAATTACTTAACCTTAGAACCCAAATAACTCTTGGGTCCTTGCTGCAGGTTAGTCTGACTTTTAACAAAACTACCTGTAGCTCTTCTAGCAGGCAGTTTGCTACTCTCCTTGACACTTGAATTGTGCCAACAATCTAAGGCAAAGTGGCCTATCTTGCCACAACACCAGCACTCAAACCTGTTGTACCTTTGTTTAGGTACTACCCTGGCTGAAGTATCTACAGCAGGCTATATGTTTTGTGCTGGGGCTTTGCTCTTAAATTTGGACCTAGCAGTCCAGCAGGTTTTTTAACCCCAATCCAGTCTTACCCTTTTGTTGTACAAACTCATCTATCAAGGGTAAAATAGATTTAGGTTTAAAAAAACTTGCAACTATCTCTCTCTCTTTCTGAAGTCTAATCTCCAGATTTCTGATCTGATCATTCTTAAATGTAATAGTACCCATCTGAATAACAGTAATGTTCTTCAGTCTGGCTATTTCATTCAGTTTCTGATCTAACAACTTGTCTAAATCAGTAGCAGCCAATTTAAGACTAGCAATCTCCTTTGCCTGAGTTTTGGCCAAGGTTTTGCTTTTCTTCAAGGCCTGCAACAAGTCCCTATATTCATCAATTAACTGATGAATATCTCCTTTAGATTTAGACCCACCCACATCACTTGATGCAGATGTATCTGATTCTGACTCAGTATTATAAATTGAACTAGAAGAACAACTTTGTACCTTAGTTGGTCCACGCTGATCCTAGATCTTGTCTCCTTTAGATAAAGCCATCAATCCCTTGCACTGATGGTCCTCATGCTCATAAATTGAGTTCATTAGCTGCATGAACTCATCTTCTTCCTCTTCAGCAAATAATCCAATGTAGGCTTCAGCTTCTGATTCTGTTTTTGAAGATGACAGATCAGTCAGACTCTTGTCTTTCTTAGCAACAAATGACTTTTCCTTTTTGCCCTTAAACTAAGTCTTCTTTTTGTCAGCTGACTCCTTCCTCTTTTCAGGACAGTCAGCCACTACATGTCCCTGTCTATTGCAGCAATAACACACAATCTTTGATGATGTAGCTTTGCTTGGCTTGGACCTTCTTCTGTCATTCCTTGATGACTTTCTTTTCTGATAGTAGTCATCTTTTGGCTGAGAAGTGGAAGGCTTAGACCTCCACCGCTTCTTCTTCAGAAACTTTTGAAAATGCCTAGTAAAATCAGCAAAGTCTTCATCACTTTCACTGCTATCTGAATTCTTTCTTTCTGAATTATCTGTCACAGCCTCAGCAACTATTTGAGGTGGAGATGGAGACTTGCTTCTATACTTCCTAGTGGCTTTAGTCTTGAAGGCCACAAATCTTTCCTTGTGCTCCACTCTAGTATTCTTCTCTTCCTCCTTTCTAGCCATTAACTGCATCTCATAAGATAACAGTTTTCCAAACAAAGTTGAGGAGGTATGTCAGCTAGTTTGGCCACTTCCCTAATGACACAAATCTTGGTGTCCCAGTCCTTAGTCAGGGATCTTAAGAACTTGTCATTCAGCTCATAGTTGCTGAATTCTCTTCTATAGGACATCAATTCATTGATTATCCTATAGAACTTCTTGTAACATTCTGTAATGCTATCAGACTTTTCTTGTCTGAAGCTTTCATATTCCTGATTTAACAAGGTCTTCTTTAGAGGTTTTACAATGAATTAAGTTCTGAAATGTTGCATCATCAATGGCACTAACAATAATATTTTGGGCTCTCTTGTCCATAGTGGCCAGAATGATTTCATCTTTAGTCATTTCAGAGAAGTCCTTGGGAGTTTTTTGATTTGCATCCAGAATGGATATCTTCATTGGCACATATGTGCCTTCTTTAACTGTAATATATATCCTTGGGTCAGAAGCTTCCATAAAGAGTCTAACCCTCTCTTTCCATATGCAAAATATCTCTTTTCTACATATTGGCAATTTCATGGACCCCAACTCTTTGTGATTCTCACTAGAACCCATTTTCTTGATTCTTGTTTGTTCTGAATCTGTCTTCAGAATCTTACTCAGACTGTTATGTCCCTTTTTGAGTAACCTCGCTCTGATACTACTTGAAAGAAATAGTGCCTAACCACCTAGAGGGGGGGTGAATAGGTGTACTTTTCCTTTTTAATTTTAAGGCAGAAACACTGTATAGCAAATGCAATTCTACAACTATCACAAAACAGCAAATACAAAAACAAACATACACAGAGTGCACACAGTATTTATAGTGGTTCCCCAAGGTCTGGGTACATCCACTTTCCCCCTTTGCCTATCTAGTAGTGTACTAGATTCAGCCTAACTTCAACACTTCTCCTCAGATCCTCAGATCTTACAGCTCAGAACCCCAAACAGGTTCCTACAACTCAGAGTGTCCCCACTCCTACAACTCAGGCAAAAAGCCCTACCACTCAGTCTTCAACAAGACCTACACTCAGGCTAAACAGCCCTACCTCAGCCTTCAACAAGGCCTACACTCAGAGATTTGATTCTCCTACACTCAGGCTCAAATGCCCTACCTTAGACTTTATATATTTAGGCTTTCAACTCAGATCTATACAAGATCCTACAGGAATTTGATAATACAAAGTAATTAACCACAACCCTGACAAAGAGAGATGAGTTGACTGGCTTCTTGATGAGTTCTTGGAAGAACTTGGCAGAGATCAACCTCCCTTAGCTTTCTTCAAAGCTTCTTGAATTAGAACTCAGTAGGGTTGAATCTCCTGTGAAGATGATCTTCAATCAACTTCTGTCTTGAGATTCAGATCTCAATCTGAATCTTACTTAGCAGCCTGGTTCAGCAGCTGTTCTCCTTAGAAGGAGCTCTCTCTCTCTCTCCAACTTCTTAGATCTTCTGTCGAAGGTCTTCTTCTTTTGTGTTGTTAGATCTATGTGTAGATCTTCAATCTGTTATTGATCTTCAATGAATAATCTGTTGATTGATTGATTGTCACTCCCTGTTGAAAGAAAAAGCCTTTATATAAACTTTCTCCATGGTGACCGGCTGATCCGGTTTCTAACAACCTCCTGACAGCTCTGACAGTTGCAGTTGACCGGTTGAAATGGCAGCTGTCAAGTCATCCAGTCACTTCTTGAAATCACTGTCACTGTATGAAAGTGTCGAGACAAATAGTCATTATGTGTCGACACAAATAGACTAAGTGTCGACACAAGTATACTAAGTGTCGACACTAGCCTTGATGGTGTCGATAGAACTCCTTATGTTGTTGTAACAGCTTCTCGACACTGCTTCTTTAGAATGTGTCGACACTGATTCTGTGTGTCGACACAAGCCTTCTGTTGAATGCGTCAACACTGATTCTGTATGTCGACACAAGTACTTCTTCTTTAACACTTAGTTGAATTCTGCTGTGTGTCGACACAACTCCTTTGTGTCGACACATGCCTTCTTGTGTTGAAAACTTGCTGAGTGTCGACACATCTCCTTTGTGTCGACACATGCCTTCATGTGTTGAAACTTGCTGAGTGTCGACACATCTCCTTTGTGTCGACACAAGTACTTTAATTTTTTTGAAGCTTTGTTGAGTGTCGACACAGCCTCTTGGTGTCGACACATTTGATGTCGACAAGGTTTCTCTGGGTGTCGACACTGCCTCTAAGTGTCGACACAGATTATGTTGACAATTCTTCACAGTGTGTCGACACTGCCTGTATGTGTCGACACTTTTCTTCTGGTGTCGACTCTGCCTTTCCTGGTGTCGACACAATTACTCCAAGTGTCGACACAGCTTCTCTAGGTGTCGACACAAGCCTTCATAAGTGTCGACACTTCACCTCTAGGTGTCGACACATGGACTTAGAAACTTTTCTGCATTTCCTACAATTACTTAACCTGCACATATAAACTCAAAGCACATCAAATACACCTTGATGTATATCATTGAGTAGGGTGAGGCTTCTTCAAATCTGGTACACATTTTCCAATGTACCCAACAAGTTATCGTCGAACCCAGATTGACGATATAGGAACAGATCATCGAACTCAGAACGACGATCTCTGAACGCAAACTATAATAATAATCATTCGTCTAACCGCGATCGACGAACGTTGTATGGTTCATCGAGCAGAGGTCGACGAATGTGGGGCATAGAGAATGAACATGCTCATTCTCTGGGTAGAGATCGACGATCTCAACCCAATTCGTCGAACTCTGGTCGACGAACTTACAGCAATTCGTCGAACCCAGGAAGACTTAATCAAAACTACAATTCTAACAGCAACTCACATATTTCTAAGAAACCATTTAATCCACTAGCTGACTGGATCATCCCACCTACGAGATATCACCCCCTAGGATATAAGTCCCAACCTGAATTCTCTATTATTTTCAGCTTTTCTTATCAGCCATACAAAGGACCCACGGTAACCTGGGTCAAAAACCATTAACTATTTTTTTATTACAGGTGAAGAATTGTCCAGGGGTAAATCAAACTTGGTACCTGGACAGTGGCTGCTCCAAACATATGACTGGCAGCAAGGACATCTTAATCAACTACAAGTCCAAGCTGGGGTCAAAGGTTATCTTTGGTGACTCCAAATGTGGT
Source organism: Platanthera guangdongensis (assembly GCA_039583875.1). Classification (NCBI taxonomy): domain Eukaryota; kingdom Viridiplantae; phylum Streptophyta; class Magnoliopsida; order Asparagales; family Orchidaceae; genus Platanthera; species Platanthera guangdongensis. The sequence continues at coordinate 166,468,364 of CM077166.1, forward strand.
CAGTCAGAAGGATTTGGAGAAGTGATAATAGGAGTTGTCATATTCAAAAAGGTGACATATGTAAGTGGACTCAAGCATAACCTCATCTCCATAAGTCAGTTATGTGATGATGGTTATCAGGTATACTTTAACTCATCCACTTGTTCTATTATTGATAAAAACAACCAAACAGTTTTAACTGAAAGTAGACAAGGCAACATATACTTAGTAAATTTTCTTTCTGCCAAAACTGATATCTGTTTACTTAACTAGTAATCAGAATGACCTATGGCACAAAAGACTAGGTCATGTAAATCTGAAAACATTGCTAGACTATCTAAGCACAACCTTGTTAGAGGTCTACCTTCTGGTCCCTACAAGAAGGAAGGTCTCTGCAGGGCTTGTCAATTAGGCAACCAAACTAAAACTAGTTTTAAATCTGTTAATAAGAGTGATTCACCTAGGATTTTGTACTTGCTACATTTGGATCTCTTTGGACCCATTGCTGTACAAAGCCTAGGAGGGAAATCCTACATTTTAGTTATAGTGGATGACTTCTCCAGGTTTAGTTGGGTATTCTTTCTGAGATCAAATTCAGATACATTCAAGGTTCTTACAGATTTTCTCAGGACCATACAGATTGAGCTCTCTACTCATGTTGCATTGATCAAAAGTGATCATGACACAGAGTTTGAGTCTCTTCTTATGCATGAGTTCTGTGAGAAGGAAGATATCAGGCATTGCTTCTCAGCTCCTAGAACTCCCCAACAAAATGGGGTAGCTGAAAGGAAAAAATAGGACACTCATTGAAGCTGCAGGTACATTGCTTGCAGATGCTTACATGCCCCTAACCTTTTGGGCAGAGACTGTAAGTACATCAAATTATGTCCTGAACAGGAGCTTAATTCACAAACTAAAGAACATGACTCCCTATGAATTGCTCAAAGGGAAGAAAGCTAAAATAAACTATTTTAAAGTATTTGGTTGTACCTGTTATATACACAATAATAACAAGAAATACATTAGAAAGTTTGAGGCTAAGGCTGAAGAGGGAGTCTTTCTAGGATACTCCCAAGTAAGCAAAGCCTATAGGGTTTTTAACAAATCAACATTGAAAATTGAGGAGTCTATTCATGTTTCATTTGATGAGACTAATATGTATTGCAAGGAGAAAGAAGTTTCTACCAATAGAAACTTGTAGGTACCCCACTTGTGTGAGACATTGGATGGACTAAACCTCACCCAAGAGGTGCCAACTCATCCCTCTCCACAAGCTATTGAAGAAAGTGAAGAAGAAGAAGTTGAAGATAATGAATCTCTACCAATAGCAAATACAATTCCATAGGAGGAATTAATTCTAAATACTGTTGCACAACCAACTCCACCCACTGATTTTGTCACACTTAAAGATCACCCCAGATCTCAAGTGATTGGAGACATATCAGTAGGTGTACAGACAAGGCATCAACTTACCCAAGATTTGATACATGCATGTTTTCTCTCTCAGGTTGAACCTCTTTCCATTCATGATGCTGAGCAGGATTTCCACTGGATCCTTGCAATGCAGGTGGAACTAAATCAATTTGAGAGATGTAGAGTTTGGGATTTGGTTCTAAGACCCCAAAACTACCCAGTTATTAGAACCAAATGGGTTTACAGAAATAAGCTGGATGCCCAAGGAGTCATTGTGAGAAACAAGGCTAGGCTTGTTGCTCAAGAATATAGGCAAGAAGAAGGAATTGATTATGATTAAACCTTTGCACCTGTTGCAAGGTTGGAAGCCATAAGAATATTCCTTGCCTATGCAGCATACAAGAGGCTCAAGTCTTCCAAATGGATGTGAAGAGTGCTTTTCTAAATGGAGCGCTACAAGAAGAGGTTTATGTAGAACAACCTCCAGGTTTTGTTTCTCCAACTTACCCCTCTCATGTTTTTAAATTGCATAAGGCTCTTTATGGTCTAAAGCAAGCTCCAAGAGCTTGGTATGAAACCTTAGCTAGTTTTCTATTAGAGCATAAATTTATAAGAGGAACTGCAGATAAAACTCTTTTCACTAGACATCATAAGGACCAAATCTTATTAGTACAAATTTATATGGATGAAATTATATTTGGCTCTACAAATTCCCAATTATGCAAGAGGTTCTCTGACCTCATGCATTCCAAATTTGAAATGAGTAGCATGGGTGAGCTTTCCTACTTCCTTGGCCTCCAAGTGAAGCAGCTCCCTAATGGCATCTTCATCTCTTAAGCAAAATATGCTAAAGAACTTCTAAAGAAGTTTGGGATGGCTGATGCCTCAACAAAGAAAACTCTCATGGCTACCAATGATGTTGTGGACTCTGATGTACCAGGGAAAGCTGTGGATCAGAAACTTTATAGGGGAATTGTTGGGTCCCTATTATACCTCACAGCAAGTAGGCCAGATATTATGTTTGTCACATATCTTTGTGCTATGTTCAAGGTGAACCCTAAAGAATCTCATCTAATTTTAATAAAAAGGATTTTGAGATATATAAAGAATTGTCCTAATCTATACCTATGGTATCCTGCTGAATCAAAATTTGAGTTAACTGGATACTCTGATGCTGATTTTGCTGGATGCAGGGTAGATAGAAAAAGTACTTCAGGGACTTGCCAGTTCCTGTGTATGAGATTAGTACCTTGGTTTTGTAAAAAGCAAACATCAGTGTCAACCTCAACTACTGAAGCAGAATATATTGCAGCAGGCAGCTATTGTTCACAGATGCTTTGGATACAAAATCAGCTACTAGATTATGGGTTCAACTTAAATAATTCAACCCTACTCTGTGATAATACAAGTGTTATAGCCATAGCCCAGAATCCAGTTCACCATAGTAGGACAAAACATATTGATATAAGACACCATTTCATTAGGGAGTGTGTAGACAAAAATAAAACCAAGCTTGTCTATATCTATACTGATTTACAAAGGGCTGATATATTCACCAAACCTCTAGATGAGAGAAATCATATATTCTTTGTGAATCAACTTGGAATGATCAATAGAGAAGACTTTATTTGATTTCTGTCTGCAGTCGACGAATCTTCCAGAGTTTGTCGAACGGAGTTCGACGAACCGGGGAAAGTTTGAGAGATATTCGTCGAACGGAGATCGGCAAACTCTCTGTGAGTGAAACAATTTTCGTCGAACGGAGTTCAGCGAACTTGCTTCAGAAGATATTCGTCGAACGGAGTTCGACGAACTGTCTTCGATTCTGCTGGATAAGATCGACGAATTATTTCAGTCCAAATTATTTCGTTGACCTTAGTTCGAAGAATTATTTTTATTTTCGTGGAACGGAGTCTGTCGATTCATATTCTTGAAAGCCCTATATTTAGGTTTTCTTCGCCCTCCATCCCGCGCTTTCTATTCCTTTGCACTTGATCGCCATTTCTCTCTTTTGCAGGTGATTCCATGGTGATTCCAGCAGGAGCTCTAGCCGCTATGAAGTTTGACACTGGATTTGATGTTGACTTCGAATCGTTCCGGCACTCGGATCCAATCTTCCTATATATTCTGGAACTTCTGGAAGAACAGAATCTGAAGAACCTGATGACTACAAGGATAAAGCTGGCAGGAACAGAAATCAGAGAATGGGTCTATACTTCATCCACTTTTGAAGAAAATACTATGACAGGATCAATCGCAGGTAACACTGTTTCCTTAACTCCTGCGATTTTAACTGAAATATTTGGTTTGACAAATGGCGAAAAGGAATTAGAAATTGATTCTGAAGAGTTTGATATGATGCTAAATCTGATGGGTTATCCTGGTGACAACCCAAAAAAATTATTGAAGTAGCATTTGTCTGCAGCATACAAGTTCCTGACAGACATTGTTGGGAAGGTCTTGCTTGGTAAGCATACTGCCCATGACTACATCACAAGGCATCAGTTCTTGGTCATGTGTGCAGTAATAAATAAGAAGCAAGTGGACTGGGCTCAGATCCTCTTTGATCTGATAAAGAAGAAAAATAATAAGAAAGAAGTGTGTTTTGGAAGGGTCCTAGGGATCTTCCTCAAGGAAAAGGCTGCTGAATCACTGGTCTCCCAGACCATATTCATCAATGCTAGTAAAAGGCTCACTTGTGCCTTATTTGGCAAGTGGGAGAGGATAATAACCAAGCCCACTAAGGCTTCTACCTCTTCCACCCCAGTTTCTGAAGGCATCAGGGCTGTTAAAGCCACTCCCTCTCCTGCTGAAGAGCTTCATCCAACACCACCATCTCTTCCAGCTTCCCTTCCAGCAATAAAAATTCCCTCCTCTCCCATTATCTCTTCAACACCACAACAACAACACCAACATACTCATGTTTCTACTCCACCTCCATCTCCACTAATTGACATCACTGACATTCCATCTTCTCCTCTTCAAGATAATCAACCACCAACACCTCCTGATTCTCCTCATGACACCTACATTTCTACACCACCACATCTCTCTTCAATACCATCTTCCCATCTACCAACAGACATCATCATGCAAGATGCCACCCATCCATCCCCATCACCATCTACCATCCCTCCAGATGTTCATATATCTTATGCTCCACTTTCTATCCCCCCCCATAGTTCCCACTTCTACACCTTCTGCAACACAATCTGCAACTCCAACTCTGGACCCCTCCACCATATCTTCCATCATTTCCATACTCACTCCGCTCCTTAAGTCCTTTATAGCAGAGGCCATTACACCTCTTGCTACCACCATCTCCTCTCTCTCTAACAAAATCTCTGCTCTTTCTGCTGCCCCATCCTTAGCTAGGGGCCTGGCCTTAGTTACCACTGAAACCAGGAAGGGGGAGATGCCTGATGATGAAGCAGCAGCTACAGCTCCAGAGGCAGCAGCTCCAGCTCCAGCAGCAGATGCTCCAGCTTTAGCAACAACAGCAGAGTGTATAGAATACATAGATAAAGATTTGATTGATTTGATTTAAACTGATATGGATTTTGATGAATCAGATTCTGAAGAGCATACTACTGTTGGTGATTTCATGCTTAATCCCACAGTTAATTTAGAACATTTGTTGAGTATTTTTGATACTGTACATATGCATTATCTTCCAGCTGAGATCACTAAGCCATCCTTGGCTATTATACCATATACTTCCCCTGACTCTTCAGAAGTTGTTAAGCAACTTAGGGACAGCTTTGCTATTACACAGCCAGTAGTTACTCCACTTCCAGAAGTAGTGGATGTTCCCTTTTATTCAATAATATCTTCAGCACTAACTTTTGTAATGGATGACTCTCCCATGCCAAATCTAGATGAATTGATCTTGGCTGATATTGCAGATGAAAATAAGGCAACAGCTGAAAGCTCTGTCCAAGTTAATTCTGATTTTTGTGTAGCTTCTCCACCAACTTCTGCTGAAACTCCAGTTCTTGTTGCAACCCATGCTCCTACTCCAGAAAAACCTGCTATTTCTGCTAAAGCTTTGAAAGCTCTGGATGATCTATATGATAACACTCAGGGTTCTGACAATGATGATGGTGAAGATGAGGATGAGGATTCAGATGAGGAGGATACAAAGAATAAGAAGCAAGTTTCAAAGAAAAGAAAAGCTCCTCCTCCTCCTGCTCCTAAGCCTAATCCAAACAATGACACCCCTTACTACATTCTCCAAAAGATAACTCCATACAAGGAGATGTCAGCATGGATGTGGCTATCTAAGCATCAGCAAAAGGAAAGGAAGAAGAGTAGAAGATACTCTCCTCCACCAGTTCAAAGGTATAGGAAAGCTCCACCACCTCCTCCTACAGCTGGTGCTTCTAGCTCTAGTTCTCAAAGGTCTGCCCCCATTCAAACATATCAAAGACATCAAGGGAGACCTCATCATGAAAGCAACCAACACAGGCAACAACCCTCAGGAAAACAACATCAACAACAACAATAACAACATAAGCAGCAACAACATCAACAAGTTGAAAGTCCTAAAATACCACACTCTCCTCCTGTTCCTTATGAAGATCCAGAAACAGCCAACACAGCTAGAATGGCCAGGTTACAGGAACTAGTAGGCCTCTCTATGATCAACAAGGCAAAGGCTGAAGGGAAGGATACTTCTGAATACACTATAATGTCAAAATACAGGAGAGAAGAACTGAAAAAGTTTGAAAAGGCTAACAAAAATTTTAATGTTGATGATTATATGAAATTACATCCTGAAGCAGTGGTCCCTAGAGCTACATCTCTGAAGATTATAGGGGCTGCTGACATGACAATGACTATGGAATAAGCCTTAAATCCTAATAGGGAAATAGTTTTTACCAAGCCAGGAGACAAGGGCAAGGATGCAAAGCATCAGGTGAAGAAGCAGAAGAAGTGAAATATGAACCATTTTATTTCTGTTTTTTTTTCTATCTTAAACTATTTCATATTGTCTGAACAAAGCTGTTGTGTAAATATATCTGCTGCATGTGTTAATTATCTCTACCAAATATATCTTTTTCCTGCTTTGTTTACTTTATGGTTTTATTTTTGAGTATATTACTGACCTCACCCAAATAGGGGGAGATTGTTGGATCCCTAGTTTGATTTGGGCTAGGTTCACTAACTTAAGATGATGTGACACAACATGTATAACCTGGGTAAAAGTTGCGTCCTAGAGTCTAGGCCAAGTATTAAGAGTCAACATCACATGGACAAGCCAACATCAGACTGCCAGAGACTCAAGACATAGAGTTTTCCTAAAGATTCAGAGATTTCTCAAGAGACTAAGTAAAATGAGTTCGACGTTCGTCAAACTCAGGTCGACAATAGTCATTCTCAGCTCAACGATCTTATAGATATTTTCTCTGAGCTGAGCTCGACGAACTTCAGTCACAGATCGACGATCCTTTGATTGCACCCTCAAAATTATAAGTCCAGACTGTTCTCTAGACTCAGGTCGACGAACTTCATTCCTTGCTCGACGATCTCTGGACTTCCACTTCAACTCTATTGCCAGAGGTTTATCAATTTTTCTCTAAGTCCAGAATCATTTTCAGCTCGACGAATTCAAAGTTCTCCAGACTTAGCTCGACGAACACTATTCTTCGGTCGACGAATCTTTGGACTATCACAGCATTCTGTCGAGACTATGTTCTCCAGTCTCAGGTCGACGAACCCAGTTCTCTACCCGACGAACTCTGGAACCAGAAGACTTATGTCGACACTTAGAGTATATGTCGACATCAACTAAGTCGACACTAGAAGAACTTGTGTCGACACCAAGATCATCTGTCGACATTATGGAAAGGCTATGTAGACACCACACAAAATACTTGTGTCGACACACAGGAGTAATTGTGTCGACACAGGATATTTGACAACTCCAGAATAATTGCTGAACCCCAGTCGATGAACACATTTACCAGCTCGACGAATAGGCAAAGATCAAAAGAGACAGCAGTTCAGTTTTCAGCTCGACGATCATGGAACTCAGCTCGACAAACAGAAGCCGTCTGGTCGACGAATACAATGTCTCAGCTCGACGAACTGTGAACTCAGTTCGACGAATTCTGCTATCTGTTCGACGATTCCAGACTTAGTTGTTTCCAACCCTTCTATCCCCACTCTAATGCTATAATTCCTGGGTAATTAATGCTCTAACATTCTCTGAATGTATCCGTTAGAAGGAGCATTAATTATGGTCTTCTCCAGGATTATTGCTTGCCGTTTTTCCACTGGACAGTTGGGGAAATAAATCAATGCCGATTATTCTCTAGGCTGTCAGCATTAATTGCAGATGCATTCAAATTTTCAAAAGACAGAGAAGAAGAGAATAATATACACATTCAGATACACAGAGGAAAAACACAGAGACTTACAGAAGAGAATCAACAACAGAAAATAATTGAGAAAGCTTTACACAGAGCACAACTTACTGAGAAGTACATAGAGATTACAGAAAATCATTCAATCTTGAATATTCGACTTTGTCAAAGAAGAAGCATTCTCTGATACACAGAAGTTCTTGACCAGAAGATCATCAGCCCTTGAAGAAGAAGAACAACAATACCTATATCAAGAGTCTTCCTTCTTCAAGAACTCCAGGACACTTCAAAAGAACAACTTCAGTTCAATCTGTCAAAGAAGATCCTGAATACTATTGCTGGTTAAGGATTTAGTTTGAAGTCCTATCACCCTGAAGCTTGGCCCTTAGTTTTCCCTGATCCATTCTACATCTCAGGTGGAGCCTTAAGCTATAATCAATCCACATTCTTCTCAGTTGTATATTGAGAAAGAGAAGACAAAATCATCTCTCACCCCCACCTCTGTAAAGGGTTGTCATCTCCCTTCAAAAGTGATTCCTTGGTTGCAAGTCTCCTGATCAAAAGACTTGGGTTGGTTTTTGAGCACCTGATCAAACGCTCATTGGTGTCAGGCACCTGATCAAAAACCTGAGTGGATTCCTACCAAGGGTGGTAGAAGAGTGGATGTACCCAGGTTGGGGAACCACTATAAAATTCTTGTGTCATCTGGTTGCCTCCTTTTCATTTGTTCTTGTTGTGTTTGTGCTTTAGATTCATTGCTTGGTAGTTTAGTATTTCTGCACTTATAATTTACAGCAAAAGCTGTACTAGCAGTTAAGAAATTTTTAAGCATACTCTATTCACCCCCCCCCCCCCCCCCCTCTAGAGTATTTCTGATCTAACACTCACTTTCAATTGGTATCCAGATTCCTAGAACTGAATAGGAAGATGAGCTAAATTATAACATAAATGCAGAGGCCTTAGAGTGGTGTGGACTGGCACCAACCACTAGGTTTGGTAATTCATTAAATAGGAAGGGAATGAATTCCCAGGGAAAATTTCTATCATAAGTAGTAGGAAAAGTGCTCCTCTGCAAGGCTGGAGCACATGACAGAATTTCAAGCTTCATGTTTAGCCTGATGACCAGGATTATTTTCAGGATCAAGATTGACTATAATAGATTTTTGTTTGATAAGATTGCAAAAGGAATTCAGAAGCCCAATATGGGCATAATTGTTAGTTTGTATCTGATAAACCCAATTCCAGAGAGTATTAATCAGAATATTGGGTCCAAGATAAATCATATGAGGAGAATGGACCTAAGAATTTTGTCAAGATTGAAAAGGGTCATGTCTAAGGACACTCCAGAACCCAAAAAGACAAAGGAGGTAAACGACAAGAAAGCGGTGGTAGAAGAATAAGTGTCTTCAAGTGATTCTGAAGAATAAGTGGAGTTTAGCTTAGATAAAGATGCGGAGGAAGAACAAAGAAGATCTCCCAAACTCTCACCCTCAACAAGTGATCAGGTGTAGGGGGAGAATATTCCAGGAAAAGATCCAATTGAGGGGGAGAACCATCCTAATTTGCTAATGGATACAGCTACCACTATAATAATGGATGTTGTACAAGAACTGGAACAATTAAAGGTTCCTGAATAAGAAATATCTGAGAAAGAGATGGAGGATGAAAATCCAAAGGAGACTGAAGAAGAAATTTTTCTTTCTAAAGAAACTTATATCCAGGGGAGATAATTGAAATTCCCTAGATTGAAGTTCCTAATGCTGAAATTCAGCATGCAGATGTAAACTTAGAAAATATCAACATTAATGAGAAAGGTACAAGAACTGAGAGGGAGTTGGCCCCTGATACTGACAAAATCAAAGAGACACCTCAAGTTGAAGAGGTAAGTTCTTCTAAATCTGAAGAAAAAGATGAATCTCAACTGAAGAAAAGGAAGTTTTTTGAAATGAAGAAGACAATTAGGAGTTATAAAAGACTTATTCAGTCTGAACCAACTCATGCTACTCCAGTGGACACAAGCTCACTACTAGTGCAACTATAACTTATGTTTGATCAACAAAAACCGCCTTGAGAAATATGTAGATGAAAGCAATAAAGAATTGCAATTTCAACTGGATCAGGTGATAAAGTCAATTAGATTTGTAGTAAATCTCCTGAAAACAGACATGACTAATTTCTTTGAGAAAGGAGCTAATATTGTAGTCTGTATTGCTAAACAGCAGCAGGAAGCAAAAATAACTGCAGATGAAATGGTAGTCAAATAAGGTTATGTCCTTCAAAATCAAATAATTTTGGATTAAAACATGACTGCTTTGCATGTAGAAACATTGGTTAAGCTGACTGAGCAGTCTACTGAGTTAGAAAACAAAATAGTTGCTGCTACCAAGCACATAGAAACTCAGCTGACAACCCATTCATCCTCATGACTTATAGATATAAAAGAATCTGACAAAAAGTTAGATAACCGCTTACTTAAACTCAAGAATTCCTTAACATCTGGAATAAATTATCTGGATGGTCAGGTCAAGTTTCACAAAGATGATCTAAGAGACCATATAGAAAGAGAAGTCATAAAGGGGGAGAGGGTAATGATAAGGGTCAGTTTTGAATATGCTACCTGGATATCAAATAATCTCAGAGACACTTTAGGCTTTCCTCCCCTATGGTATGATGGGGATCAAACTGCTGAGTCTGGTTGTCAACCGGCTCAAATTGAAGCACCTCATGGTACTGGAACTCATGTTGTTGAGCCAACCATGTACAATCCTGGAACACAAGTCACATTTGAGTCTATCCAAGCAGTTGTTCAACACATGTACAATCCTCCACCATCAGTTCAAAATATTATTTGTGAAGAGGTGGAGATGTCTGAATCTGCCTTAGTTAAAGAAAAATAAACTTAACTTTCCAAGAAATGGTTTAGAGAACAAGCTAAGACTAGATCAGATTTTGAGCAGTGGAGTCCAACCTATAGGTCAATAATTCTCACTGCATGAAAAGCAGTTAAGGCAAATATGATAGACAGAGGTAAATGGTATTCTGAACAGGAATGGACCAAACATTTGAAGCAAAAAGAAGTTATCCAGAAGTTCAGACAAGATCTGAAGAAAGGAAAGATTCCTGCTAAGTCAGTTGAGCCTAGCAAATATTTCACAAAGCCTTAGCATTATTTTGAAAGACAAAAGCTGAAAGATGAAGGAATTGCAAAAGCTAAGAAAGGCAAAGGAAAGGAAGTTGCTGATGATAAGGAACCTGTGGTTAAAGCCACAGTCCAATCTGGAAAGGGCATAGTCATCAGAGAACCAAAACTTCCATAAAATATTCTTAGTTTTGAATCTTATGTAAAATTTGTTCAGTAACTATTAAATAACTAAAGTTTATAATTGTAAACCTATTGACAAGCAATTAGTTAAAATTTTGGTCTGCATAACATTTCTTGTGCAATTAATTAAGACTAAAATTGTTTGCTTTACTTTCTATTTAGTATTATTGTTGTTAAATATGTATTTTTATCTGTGTTATTTCACATATTATACTACACTGTAATCCTAATGTCTTAATATAAATATGTTTGGTATCATGTTGTATATCATTGAATTGGGGTTATGACTTCTCCAAAGTGGAGGAGATTGTTGGGTACATTGGTCACAATGTACTTGATTTGAAGAAGCCCCTTCAGCTCAATGATATACACATAGTTGTATTTGATGAATATTAAGTTCTTGTGTGCAGGAAATTAAAGCTAAGTACAAAAGTGTCAAGACAGTGGGCAAGTGTCGACACCTTTATCAAAGTTGTGCTGAGACAAGGAGAAAGTTGTGTCGGCACCCAGGACTTAGGTCGACACTATGATACAAGAAAGCAACTATGTCGACACTCAGGACTAGTGTCGACACACCTCACAAGCTATGTCGAGACTGGATCAAAGCTGTGTCGACACCCAATACTTGAGTCTACACCATCAGTCAAGAAGTCAGCTGTGTCGACACTCAGGACTAGTGTCGAAACACACTACTCAAGTTGTGTCGACAGGAAGTAAATGTGTTTACACTAAGGTTAAGTGTTGACACACTGCACAGACTGTGTTGAGACAAGGTGAAAGCTGTGATGACACATTCTACAATAATTGTGTCGAGACAAGATGAAGGTTATGTCAACACATTCAGAAGTGTGTCGACATCACTACAAGAGTAGTGTCGACACCCAGGACTGGTGTCGACACATCCAACAGTCAAGTTTCAACACATCAAGCAGACTTATTTCCTGAGTCCATAAATCGAGCCAGAGGTTCTGACAGTTGTCAGAAGTGTCAGATGTCAGTTATTAACCAGATTAGCCGGTTACCTTTGACAAAGCATATAAAAAGGGATCAACACTTCAAAAAGGATATAGAGAAGAAGAGAGGAAAAAATTGGCAAGGCCAGATCTAAGAAGCAATCAGCTAGAATTCAGAAGGTGGAGAGAAGCCGGATCAAAAATCGTCTTCAACATTCTTCAGCCTAGATCTACCCTAATTTCATCTTCAAGAAGCTTTGAAAAGCGAAGAAGGGTTGGATCAAATTCATTACTACAAGGATCAAGGGAAGCTGTTTTATCAAGATCAGTTCAATAACTAGTCGCCTATTTCTCTTGATGGGTGACTTTTTTCAAAATTCATTTCCTTTATCATTATCAATCTTGTAAGATCTACTTATAGATTTGAGTGCAAGAGAATCAATTTCTCTGAGTTGTAAATCTGTGTTATAAAGGCTGAGGTAGGGTAGGAATTGCCTGAGGTAGGAGAAGTGGGTATTTCTCTAAGTTGTAGGGCAGGATTTGCCTAAGCAGTAGGAGTGTGGATACATTCTGAGGTAGAGTTCTTGGGAAGAACTTGAGGTGTAGGATCTTGGTGATCTGAGTGGTAAGACTTGTATAGTCTGAGTTGTAGGAGCCAGTCGGGCTCTGATGATCTGAGTTAAGAAAGAAGAAAGAGTTTGGCTGAATCTAGTTCATTGCTAGATAGGCGAAGGGGGAAATTAGATGTATCCATAAATTAGGGAACCACTATAAAACTGTGTATATTATGTTGTGATTGCTGTGTTGTGATAGTTTTAAAGTTGTTGTTTAATTAATCTAGTTTTATCTGACTTAGATAATTAACATAAAGAATGAATATCTCTGAATAAAAAAAGGTATCCAAGGTTCAAATTGGACCTATTCACCCCCATCTAGGTCACTCTCAATCCTAAAACAAACATTTACAGGCCTTGCTGCTTTTTCTATCTCAGAGACGTTTCTCTGAACTTGTTATCGAAGGTGAGAATCTTAACAACTACCTTCTTGAACTCTTAGATCAGAAGTTTGAACTTCTTCTTCAGGCTCTGCAATAATGTCGAAAGGAAGAAGATGAAGTTCAGCCCCTTTTCAAAAATCTATCCCCCAAATTTATCTTCTTCTCATTGATCATATTGCTTTTTATCTTCCGCCGTCCAACGGCTCCTTGAGCCTCGGGACCAGCAATAGTTGTTGGTTGCAACATAGGTTTTGCATTAAATGCAGTACAGTAGGTGTGCAGGGCCGTTTGTCGCGTACTGTAGACTTCCCGCAAGGATTTTGAATTTTGCTGATGTCAGCATCTACGGACTTAATTAGACAAATTAAAGCAATTTAGTATAGGTGTTGAGTGAACATCCTTCACTCAACGCAAAAACACTTAGACATATTTCTGTCTCACTGGGCGTCGAGTGATTAGTCATCACTCGACGAATTTGGACTTAGCAAATATTTATGTTGAGGAAGCGCTGAGTGAACAACCTTCACTCAACGCTTTTGTCGTTAGACAAACTTTCTGTTGATAAGCGTTAAGTGTGTTGGCTTTGTAACATCCCATGTTATTTCTAGACCCCTTAACTTAGATTGGGTTGGGCATGGGGTGGGCGTTAGGGAAATTAGGTAGGTTTGACCCTAGTGAAAGTGAAGGTTAGATCTGAAATACTCTAGAGGGGGGTGAATAGAGTATTGTGGTCTCTTACAAAATCTTTACAACTTTTGCTATAATCCTAGGTGAACAGGTTAGCAAACAAAGTAAAAAAACACAGCAACCTAACAAATCACAGAACACAGCCAAAAATAAAAGAAAAAGGGCAACCAGACGACACAAGAAATTATAGTGGTTCCCCAACCTCGGTACATCCACTCTTCTACCACCCTGGTAGGAATCCACTCAGATTTTTGATCAGGTGCCTAACACCAATGAGCTTTTGTTCAGGTGCTCAAAAACCAAAACCTCAAGTCTTTTGGTAGGAGACTTGCAACCAGGAATAATTTTGAAGGGACTTAAAACCCTGTACAGAGGATGAAAAAAGGTTATGGTGTCTTCTCTTTCTCAATAACAACTGAGAAGACTAGTGGATTAATTTCAGCAGATTGCTCCCCCTGAGATCTTGAATGGATCAGGAAATCTGGAGCTCTGCTTCAGGGTGACAGGTCTTCAAAAACTTGATTGCCTTGACCAGAGATTGCTTTAGGAACTTCTTCGACAGATAGAGTTATTATTGTCCTTCTAAAGTTGTCCTGTAGGGTTGAGAGAAGAAGACTCTTTATAGATATTGTATGTTCTTTTTCTTCTTGATGATGATGTTCTCTGGCCTAGGCTGATTGCAGTGTGTAACTTTTGATTTCTGTAAGACTACTTGAATGTAATGTGTGTCTGCAGGACTGCTTAATCTTTTCTTTTTTGAAAACTGACTGAAAAAAAAATGCATTCGAAATTTGAATCCTTGAGCAGTGAATGCAATCGGCCTGGGAAGGAAGCGATAATGAATGAATTCCCTAACTGTTCCATGGAAAAATGACATGTAATAATCCATGATCAATGCTCGTTCTAACGGTAACATTCCGAGAAGATTGAGGATTAATTACTCAGGAATCATAGCCAAGAAAAAGGGACGAAAAACTGGAGAAGACCAAGACTGGATTTGTCGAACGAAGAATAGAAATTGTCGAGCTGAGTTCACAGTTCATCGAGCTGAGCTGTTGAGTCCGTCGACCAGACAATAACAATTAGTCTTCAAGGGAAACTTGTCAACATAAATCGTCGAGCTGAGTTCACAGTTCGTCGACCAGACAATAGCAATTAGTCTTCAAGGGAAACTTGTCAATTCTGGTACAATCTTCGTCGAACTCACAATCATCATTCGTCGAACAGAGATCCAAATTCGTCGAACGAAGAATGATTGCGGACTTAGAATCTGAGAAGTCTCTGGCTGAGAAGAGTTCAAATAGAAGACTAGAAATCGTCGACCAAAGAATATGGTTCATTGAGCTGAGATCGACAAATGTCGAACACATTTCCTTGAGCTGAGATCGACGAACGTCGAACACATTTCCTTGAGCTGAAGATATCTCTAAGTCTTGAGTTTCTCTGGCAGTCTGGAGGATGGCTAGTCCACAGGATAATGTTCTAAGGACAAACCCTAGACTCTAGGACACAACCAAAGACCCTAACTATACAAGGTGGTTCAAAGACATCCTAACTCAGTGAACCTAGCCCAAATCCAAACTAGGGATCCAATAATCTCCCCCTATTTGGGTGAGGCCACTAAGTGAAGACACAGACTGAAATAAAACAAAGCAGTAAAAGCATATATCTGACAGAGAATTTATAACACATGTAGCAGGTATATAAAATCTTTGCTCAGAAGCATAACCAGATAGTTGTAAAAGCAAAAAAAAAACAGGAAAAGAAAGAAAAACTTAGATCATATCTTGCTCTTCTTGAATTGGTCTTTGTCTTTCTCTTTGCTGCTACTGCTACTAGTTCCAGGCTTTGAGAATTTGATCTCTCTGTTTGGATTAGCTTCCTGAGCTATAGTAATTTTCATATCAGCTATACCAAGCATATTCTGAGTAGAGGCTTTGGGAACAACAACCTCTGGATGGAGCTTCATATAGTCATCAACATTGAAAAGTTTGTTTGCTTTGTCAAACCTTTTAAGTTCTTCTTTTCTATATTTTGAAATAGTTGAGTATCCTAAAATGTCCTTTCCTTCAGCTTTTGCTTTATTAATCAGTGAGAGGCCAATCAGTTCCTGGAATCTGGCCATTTTAGTAGTGTTAGCTATTTCAGGATCCTTAAAAGAAACAGGAGGTGAATATGGTCTTTCAGGACTGTTTGCCTTCTGTTCTACAGATACATTTTGTTGTTGATGCTGAGGTTATTGTTGTTGCGGTTGTTGTCTGCCTGAAGATTGTTGCCTCTGCTGGTAACCTCCTGAAGACTTGCTCTGATGCCTTTGGTAGGTTTGTACAGGAGCAGGCTTTGGAATTGAGGAACTGGAAGTACCAGCAGCTGGAGGAGGAGGAGGAGGATCTCTTCTGTATCTATAAACTGGTGAAGAAGAGTATCTCCTGCTTTTCTTTCTTTCCTTTTGTTGATTATTTGACAGCCACATCCAAACAGGCATTCCCTCATAGGGAGTGATGTTATGCAAGATGTAGTAGGGAGTGTCAGCTGTTGGATTGGGCTTAGGAGCAGGAGGAGGAGGAGTCTTTCTCTTCTTTGACCTGACTCTCTTCTGGGCTTCTTCATTTGAATCTTCATCTTCCTCTTCCTCACCTGAGTTAGACCCTTGAGGATTGGTATACAGAGCATCAATCGCCCTTAGGGTAGCTGCAGAGATCTGGGGCTTGGCAGGTTGAACTGGAACTGGAGAACTAATTAAGACTGAGTGCTGTTCTAGAGCTTTATTCTCTTCCTCAATGTCTTCCAGAATCAATGCATCCAAGTCAGCCATTGGGGAATCATCCATAACAAAAAGAGGGGCAGAAATCTCTTCTGGGGGGGGGAAGAGATGGCTTGCTCTGGAACAGCAAAGCTGTCACTAAGTTGCTGATGCGTGTAATTCGGCAAGCGCACCGGTCGCACAAGTAATAAAGTTTTGGGAATAAATCCCCAAGTGTCGGTCTCTTGAGGAATGCAATTAGCGTAGAACGGCAACAGTACCGAAAATATCGTTATGAGAGTTAAAAATAGAACAAAAAGGAAATAGCGGAATAGGGAGATTGTGGATGTTTGATCTACTGAACTAGTAAAAGCTATGCGGGCCGACGGCACCGCTTCGCAAGGTGAAGTGGGTTTGTCGGCCGCTATGCCGAACTTCAGTTGGGCGAGTGGAAGGGAAGCTAATGGATTGCAGCGTTCTTGTGTGGATTGCAATCGGACAAGGCACAAGAATGAAGTGGATGTGGGGTGAGCGAGGCGCATTCACAGACAGAACTCACAAGCATAAGAAGAGGCTAACATTGCATTATCTATAAAGTAAACTTGATGTTCAGGGATGGAAATGTTCATTACACTGCTCAAAACATTCATAACACAGAGGAAGGGGAAGAGGAGTAAACCAAAAGACAATGAAGATCCAGCGCGGGTCGTGGCCGGAGTAGCGAGTTGTCAATCCGCTTCCGGGCTCAGTCCAAGGAGGCTTCCGGTACCAACGATCTGTCACCTCGAAGGCCTTTAAGTCCGTTCTCTAGGTTATCTACTTCACCAACTCTGCAGGAAAGCTTGGAGTTGAAGTCATCAATGGCCGAGGGCTTCGCCGGAGTGTTGAAAAGCTTCGGAGTAGTTGGAAATGGCTTCCCGACGAAGGTGGAAGTGATGGAGCAGCTGGAGAGGTGAAAAGGCGATTCCCGCGCACTCTCCGATCGCAGCAAATGACAGGCGTTGACCTAAAACGCGGAGCAGAACCTTATATACGGAGGCAGTAGAAGCAGTGCGCACGATCAGTGGCGCACGACCAGTGGTCGTGCGCACTGTAGGTCGATGATCGTGCGGCTTTTCCAAATAAACCTACAACCTGGACAAGAAGCATCAGCATATAAGCGCACGAGAAGTGGCGCACGACCAGTGGTCGTGCGCACTATGTCCAGTGCTCGTGCGATTACCGAGACAGGGTTATGAAAAAGGGGGTGTAATGCGCACGAACAGTGGCGCACGACCAGTGGTCGTGCGCAGTAAGTCCAGTGGTCGTGCGCAGTATTCCAGCATCGTCAGAGTCTCCCGAGCAGTTCCGGAGCACGCACACGACCACTGTACCAGCAGAAGGGGCAGAAAGGCCACCAGAACGTGCACACCACATCCCCGAGATAGGGCTAAAGAATAACAACAAAATGGAAACACAGAAAGCACACAGAAGCGGGCCTACAGTGCACTTAATCGTGAAATAGGTATATAAGCACAAATAAGCAATAAAGGCTCTCAAGTGTAGTGCTAAGGCGATAAAACTAGCCCAGATGAGTCCAAAAATCAGTGTAAAATGTGGACTCATCACACCCCCAGACTTAACCATTTGCACGTCCCGAGCAAATCATCACTCCATGGACTCGAAGATAGCTAACTGGCTCAGAAATTTCAAAAAGAAGTAAGACGAGAAATCAAATATATCATGAGTATAGAAGATATAATAGAAAAACTTTTTAATTATACAACGTAGTTTAAACTATTCGACAGATGTAAATAAATATTGTAATTGCTCAAAATTAGAATTCTGGAGAATCGTGCGATCATGTGCAGGAAGAAAGTAGGCAGGCCACTAAGGTGAGCATTGCCAAAGTTCGGGACTCAGGATCACCTCCAAAGAAATCCACCAATGTCGGGGACCATACGCTTGCACGTTCACACTCTCTCCACGGCGCGGGTTAGACTCAAGCGTGAATCAGTAGGACTTGTAGGATGAAATGGGACTTAGGCAACGGCTTGGTAGTCAAAGATAAACATGAAGGCTCTATGCAACCAAAGCGAGCGAAAACAACCCAAACTAAAACAGCCACTTAAAAAAGAATGGGGCACACGCCCCCAGACTTAGCTGGAAATCCGGGTGTGAACACGGCTGAACCCGACCAAATTCAATAAAGAGGATGGGGAGCGAGATCTCAAAGCAAATCTTTCATATATATATTTGTTTTTTTTCTATTGCGCGAATCAGCTTTTTTTTCGTAAACTGTTGTTTTCTTTTCTGCGCTAGCAATCCCCAAACGAAGCAATCAAAACGGGAATAAAATCAGCACCCCCAAAAACAATGTCCACTAATCACAACCTCGGCAAAACAATAAATACAAATCAGCTCAAGCATTTGATTGCGAAGGTGGGTTTAGCTTCAGGCCTTGGTGAAAGTGAGTGGAGCTGGATCAAAGGAAGGGTAGGCACAAATTTGGCATGCAATGGTTAACAGGTAGGAATGGCTAAACAAGGCTCAAACTAGCCAAAAAGAAGGCCTACGTCATGCTCACGCTTAACTAACCGTGCACCAATGCTTCTAGAGTAGCTTAGGGCAAGTTTTTAGCCACCGAGAAAGATGATCCTTCCCCCCGACTCGAGCAATACGAGTCTAGTGGCGGCTACACACATTCCTACACTATCGTTTGATTATCCCAGATTCAGATTTTGAGCAGTACAAACAATATTTACGTGAGCAGAAAAGAATAAATCTACGAGCATAAAGAAAAATTAGTTATATCCTAACTCTACACAAACCATGAGTATTCTATTAGGAGCAGTGCATGAGTTTCGAACGACTCAATCCTGAAATCCTAAGCCAGTACCACTATTTTAAAGTTTACACAAAAGCAATAAATTTAACTCGGGTTGTGCGCGTGGGTAAGAGCGCACTCGTGTGAGTGATTCAGTGTGTGTAACAAAAAAAACAAAAAATACGTAAATAAGAAACTGGAATGCAACAGAAAGTGCGGTGTAGTGACCACAGGCATACTCCCCCCCAGACTTAAAGTTGACAACGAGTAAAAATAAGCATTCCAAATAGGAGAAATAGCTAGGGTAGGAAGTACCTATGCTCAAATTTGAGCATACCAGTCGGGCAATGAGATGTCCAAGTGCGGCCAAGTTGTCGCGCCTCAAATATTCCTGCATCTGCGATTAAAGGATGCAAGCCAAACAAAATCTGGACATATATATATATATATATATATATATGAAGAAATAAACCGAACTCAAAACACAGCATAGGACCGAACGGTCCAACTTGGGTTGTCTCCCGAAAGCCCTTTTGTTTACCGTCCTTAAGGTGGACCAAATACCTGTATTAGCAGTTCAAATAGAGAGTTCTTGGCAGTAGCAAAAGGAAACAAAACTAAAAATAGAGCAACCAGCATTCAACAAGTAGCAAGAAAGAGGATGGCACAATCAGCTATACGCAGATTTATGGTAAGTCTCTCCGGTGGGATGCGAGAGAACAGCAGAGTGTCTTTTTGCATTCGGGGTAGGCATTGTCCTATTACTGCGAGTGCACTCTTTCGCGCGCCGGAAGGCAGCGTAGCGCTCTTCGCGTAAACGCTTGGCCTCCTTCAGTTTCTCCACCGTGGGAGACTTCCAATGAAGGTAGGCTGTGGGGTTTCCTTGGGTCGTGGTTGATGGCGGCCTATCCGGCACCGTAACGGCAACCGGATCAGCCCAAGTCACAGATCGTTTAACAGAATTATACAAATTATTGTCCAGGGATTTCTCCCGAATAAAACTTAGTTCGCCATGCTCAACAACAGAGTTGGCTGGCAGTAGAAAGGCAGTCGTAGCTTCGGTGCAATTGATCCCTTCGTGGACCCGTAGCTCCTGCTTCTCATCAACTTCCGGAGGAAGTCTGTTCTTTGGCGTCTCCTCCAGATGTGCTTCCAATGCGGGGAGACCTGAATCCAGCTTGACATCTGTGACACTCAGAGAATTGTTATTTGGGATGGAAGAAAAATGTATGGATGTTTTATCGAGGGTGGACTCTTCGTTTGGCCAAGTGACACGGCCTTTGGAAAAGTCGAGGGATGCGCCACTGGCTGTTAGGAATGGGACTCCTAATATAGGAATGGAGTTATTGTCCTGTGGTCCCAAAACCTGAAAGTCAGTGGTGATACTGGTGACGTTAACCTCGATTTCAACGTCCCGCACACCGCCCTCCGTGTCTACCAGATTGCCATTAGCTAAGATAAGCGATTTCCGATTTTCAATGTCAACTTGTAACTGCATCTTTGCAGCATCTTCCAAAGTGAGTATGTTGTTGGACGCCCCGGAATCGCATAATGCTGGGGTGTCGATGTTATTGATTTTACAATTAATGAATAGTTCGTTGCGGTTTCCCGAAGTGTCCTCCCCAAGGCGCTTTCCCTGTTCATGGGGGTTCTTTTCAGTGTTGCTTGGTAAGGTGCCTTGGGTGCGCTCGGAAACCACTTGAGCCAATTGGCCCAATTGTGCCTCCAGTTTGCGCATCGAGACGGCCTGATTTGTCATGTTTGTATGGGAAATCTCAACAAACTTCTCGAACATTTATTCCATAGAATTTTTCTTAACGATGGGGGGCCCTTGGGAATAATTCGGTTGAGGCGGCCGCGGTTGGCTATCGGAAGCATACGCATCATTTTGATGCTGCCCCGGTTGCCATCTTTGGCCAGATGTGTTAGGATTCCAAGAAAAGTTGGGGTGATTTCTCACCCCCGGGTTGTAAGTATTCCCGTAAGGCACTCCCCTGTTTTGATTGGCAACAAAATTAACGGATTCATTCAAAAACAAAGATTCGTCTTGTACCTCAACTCCTGAGCATTCGAAGCTGTGATGATCGGTGCTTCCGCACCCTTGACATGAGATTGCCATCACTGGGGCGGCAGGAGCAGGCTTGGGGATATCCAAGGCAAACACTCCACTGGTGCTTCGTGGGATGTTTCTTCCAGCGGTCCAGTACGCACTGTGGGTTGCGGTGTCTTGCAAGACTTTCAGAGCATCATCTGGGGCAAGATTCATGATGGTTCCCCCGGAGGCAGCATCGATCATGGCTCGGTGGTGGGGATCAATAGCAAAGTAGAAACTTTCGACGAGATTCCACGTTTGGAATCCATGATTAGGGCACTTCCTCAGCAGCTCATTAAAACGCTCCCAAACTTCGGCTAAACTTTCTTGATCAGCTTGCCGGAAGTTGGCTATTGCGCGCCTCATGCTCACGATCCGATCCACCGGATGGAACTTAGCTAGAAATTTGGTAGTCAAAGCCTCCCAGGTGGGGGCTGTTCCAGGTGGAAGGGAGTGAAGCCATGTCTTGGCTTTGTCCCTTAATGAAAAAGGGAAGAGGCGGAGCTTGACTGTTTCATCTGGGATTCCAGCGTAGCGGAACGTGGCGCAGATTTCGGAGAATTCTGTAAGGTGAAGATGGGCGTCTTCAGTGGCCATTCTGGAGAACTGAGCGTTGTTCCGAATAATATTCAGAATAGCTGGTTTAATCTCGAACTGAGGATTGGTGATAGCAGGTCCGAAACCGGGGTATATACTCCCAACAGTGGGTGTAGTATAATCCCTCATGGTGCGGACCTGGGGAGGATTCACTTCATTTTCGTCGTCATGAGGTATCCCTCCAACTCGGTTGCCTGCATCAATATTCAGCTGGTCTCCCATTGGGGCAAAAATGATGGCTGCGGCGCGTCTTCGTGCTAAGAGAGTACGTTCGATCTCTGGGTCGTAGGTGACAAAATCTCTTGTAGCTCGGCCTTGCATTCACTGTGGCAAACACTACACACTAGAAGAAACAGCAGTCAAAACAAAACAATACTAACTCTTATAACAATATTGGAAGTCATCTGAAGTCGCTCTACAGTTGCATTCCCCGGCAACGACGCCAAAAACTTGATGCGTGTAATTCGGCAAGCGCACCGGTCCCACAAGTAATAAAGTTTTGGGAATAAATCCCCAAGTGTCGGTCTCTTGAGGAATGCAATTAGCGTAGAACGGCAACAGTACCGAAAATATCGTTATGAGAGTTAAAAATAGAACAAAAAGGAAATAGCGGAATAGAGAGATTGTGGATGTTTGATCTACTGAACTAGTAAAAGCTATGCGGGTCGACGGCACCGCTTCGCAAGGTGAAGTGGGTTTGTCGGCCGCTATGCCGAACTTCAGTTGGGCGAGTGGAAGGGAAGCTAATGGATTGCAGCGTTCTTGTGTGGATTGCAATCGGACAAGGCACAGGAATGAAGTGGATGTGGGGTGAGCGAGGCGCATTCACAGACAGAACTCACAAGCATAAGAAGAGACTAACATTCCATTATCTATAAAGTAAACTTGATGTTCAGGGATGGAAATGTTCATTACACTGCTCAAAACATTCATAACACAGAGGAAGGGGAAGAGGAGTAAACCAAAAGAGAATGAAGATCCACCGCGGGTCGTGGTCGGAGTAGCGAGTTGTCAATCCGCTTCCGGGCTCAGTCCAAGGAGGCTTCCGGTACCAACGATCTGTCACCTCGAAGGCCTTTAAGTCCGTTCTCTAGGTTATCTACTTCACCAACTCTGCAGGAAAGCTTGGAGTTGAAGTCATCAATGGCCGAGGGCTTCGCCGGAGTGTTGAAAAGCTTCAGAGTAGTTGGAAATGGCTTCCCGACGAAGGTGGAAGTGATGGAGAAGTTGGAGAGGTGAAAAGGCGATTCCCGCGCACTCTCCGATCGCAGCAAATGACAGGCGTTGACCTAAAACGCGGAGCAGGGCCTTATATACGGAGGCAGCAGAAGCAGTGCGCACGATCAGTGGCGCACGACCAGTGGTCGTGCGCACTGTAGGTCGATGATCGTGCGGCTTTTCCAAATAAACCTGCAACCTGGACAAGAAGCATCAGCATATAAGCGCACGAGCAGTGGCGCACGACCAGTGGTCGTGCGCACTATGGCCAGTGCTCGTGCGATTACCGAGACAGGGTTATGAAAAAGGGGGTGTAATGCGCACGAACAGTGGCGCACGACCAGTGGTCGTGCACAGTAAGTCCAGTGGTCGTGCGCAGTATTCCTGCATCGTCGGAGTCTCCCGAGCAGTTCCGGAGCACGCACACGACCACTATACCAGCAGAAGGGGCAAAAGGCCACCAGAACGTGCACACCACATCCCCGAGATAGGGCTAAAGAATAACAACAAAATGGAAACACAGAAAGCACACAGAAGCGGGCCTACAGTGCACTTAATCGTGAAATAGGTACATAAGCACAAATAAGCAATAAAGGCTCTCAAGTGTAGTGCTAAGGCGATAAAACTAGCCCAAATGAGTCCAAAAATCAGTGTAAAATGTGGACTCATCAGTTGCTTAACAACTGTAGGACTTATTGGAGAGGTGACAGGAATAATAGCCAAGGATGGCTTACTAGAATGGAACTGTACATAAATTGTATCAAAAGATCTCAACAAAACAGCCAAATCAACTGTGGGATTCAAATGGAAATCACCAACAATTGTTATCTGCTCTGGAACTGACTCATCTAATTCAATGTCAGTATCCATGAAATGGATCAAGTCAGTCAAATCTGAATCAAATTCTGTCAAAATTGCTGCTTCTGCATCTGAAATTGTTGTAGGAGGAACTGCTGCTGCATCTGAAACTGCTGTTATATCTGCTGCTGCTTCATCACAGAGCATCTCCCCCTGCCTGGTTTCAAGAGAACCTAGAGCCAGGCCCCTGAATGAAGAGGGGGCAGCAGAAAGAAGAGATACTTGGGTAGATTAAGAATTGATAGAATTTACAAGAGGTGTAATGGCCTCTGTGATTAGGGATCTGAGGAGGGGAGTGAGCAGGGTTATGATGGTAGATACAGTGGGGGGGTCCAAAGATGGAGAAGTAGTTGGTGATGGTAGAGAAGTAGATGAAGTGAGGGGAATAGATGGAGGAGATACAGTTGGAATGACATCTGTCATGGTGGTGTCTGGTGGAGGTGGAGAAGGGGGTGGTATATCAAAATGTGGAATGTTAGATAGATGAGGTGGAGGAGGTGATGTTGGAGGTGGCATAGCAGGGGATGCATGAGTTGATGGAGAAACATGAATGGGGGAAGCTGAAGGAATTTGAAGACTGGTGGAAGATGGAAGATGGGTTGCTGGAAGAGGTTGTGGAGATGGGATTACCTCTTCTACAGGGTGGGGAGTGGCCTGCACGGCACTTGTGCTCTCAGAAGCTGGAATGGAAGAGGAGGAAGCCTTGGATGGCTTGGAGTTCGTCCTCTCCCATCTGCCAAACAAAGCGCATGTGAGCGTTTGCTGGCATTGATGAATATGGTCGGGTAGACCATGAATTCACCAGCTTTTGCTTGAAGGAAAATCCCAGGATCCTTCCAAAGCATACCTCTTTTTTACTGTTTTTCTTCTTTATCAAACCAAAGAAGATCTTGCCCCAATCAACGTGACTCTTGTTGACCACTGCGCATATGACAAGGAATTGGTATCTTGTTATGTAATCGTGCGCGGTGTGCTTGCCCATCAACACTTTTCCCACAACATCCGCCAAGAACTAGTAGGCGGCAGAAAGTTGTTTCTTTAACATCTTGTTAGGGTTACTCCCAGTAAACCCCATCAGATTCAGCATCGAACTATACTCATCAGAATCTATATCCAAATCTTCTTCTCCATTGACCAACTCAAAAATCTCAGAAATAACGGCGGGGGATAAAGAAACAGCATTACCCCTGATATTCCCTGTCAAGATGTTGTCCTCAAAAGCAGAAGAAGTATACACTCATTCTTTAATCTCTGTTGCATGTAGTTTGATTCTCCTGGTCATAAAATCCTTGACATCCAGCTCTTCTAGAAGTTCCAGAATGTAAAGAAATATAGGATCAGAATGCTGAAATGAATCAAAGTCCATATCAAAGCCTGTATCGAATTTCATTGCAGCCAGGGTGCTCGTTGGAACCGCCATTGATTACCTGCAAGAGAGACAAACAATGATCAAGTGCAACAGGAACTGAAAGTGTGGGATGGAGGTCGAAGAAAACCTAGATATAGGGTTTTCCTGAATATGAATCGGCCAACTCCGTTCCACGAAAAAGAAAACAGTTCTCCGAACTGAGGTCGACGAAATAAATTATAGATAAATAATTCATCGATCTCATCCAGAAGAAACAAAGACAGTTCGTCGAACTCCGTTCAACGAAATATCTTCTGAAGCAAAGTTCATCGATCTCTGGTCGACGAAAATTATTTCCACACAGAGAATTCGTCGATCATCGTTCGACGAGCATCTCTCAAACTTTCCCTAATTCGTCGAACTCCGTTCGACGAACTCTGGAGAATTCGTCGAATGCAGACAGAAACTAATTTAACTCTTCTCCATTGATCATTCCCAGTTGGTTTATAAAGAACAGATGATTTTTCTCATCCAAGGGTTTGGTGAAAATGTCTGCTCTCTGTAAATCAGTAGGAATATGGATTAGATTAATTTTCTTTTTGTCTACACTATCTCTAATGAAATGATGCATTATATCAATATGTTTTGTCCTACTATGATGAACTGGATTCTGTGTTGTAGCAATAGCACTAGTGTTATCACAAAATAATGTTGAATTATTTAAGTTGACACCATAGTCTAGGAGTTGGTTTTGTATCCATAACATTTATGAACAGCAGCTTGCAGCAGCCATATATTCTGCTTCTGCAGTTGATGTAGACACAGATGTTTGCTTTTTACAAAACCTAAGAGACAAGTCTCATACCCAAGAACTGGCAAGTTCCCGAGGTACTTTTCCTATCCACTCTACATCCAGCATAGTCAGCATCTGAGTATCCAGTTAACTCAAACTCTGACTCTACAAGATACCAGAGTCCTAGATTTGGACAACTCTTTATATATCTCAAAATTCTTTTTAAGAAAATAAGGTGAGATTCTTTGGGGTTCACTTGGAACCTAGAACAAAGGCATGTGGCAAACATGATGTCGGGCCTTCTAGCTGTTGAGGTATAATAGGGATCCAACAATTCCCCTATAAAGCTTCTGATCTACAGGTTTCCCTGCTGCATCAGAGTCCACAACAGCATTGGTAGACATAGGTGTTTTCATTCCTAAAGCATCACCTATCCCAAACTTCTTAATACGCTCTTTAGTATACTTAGCTTGAGAGAGGAAGATACCATCAGGGAGCTGCTTCACTTGGAGACCAAGGAAAGTAGGAAAGCTCACCCATGCTACTCATCTCAAATTTGGAATGCATGAGGTCAGCAAACCTCTTGCATAATTTGGGATCAGTAGACCCAAAGATGATGTCATCCACATATATTTACACTAATAAGATTTGGTCCTTATGATGTCTCGTGAAAAGGGTTTTATCTATGGTTCCTCTTGTAAATTTATGCTCTAAAAGAAAGCTTGCTAAGGTCTCATACCAAGCTCTTGGAGCTTGCTTTAAACCATAGAGAGCTTTATGCAATTTAAACACAAAAGAGGGTTGAGTTAGAGAGATAAAACCTGGAGGTTGTTTCACATAAACCTCTTCTTGAAGCACTCCATTCAAAAATGCACTCTTGACATCCATTTGGAAAACTTTGAATCTCCTGTGAGCTGCATAGGCAAGGAATATTCTTATGGCCTCTAACCTTGCAACAGGGGCAAAGGTTTGGTCATAGTGAATTCCTTCCTCTTGCCTGTATCCCTGAGCAACAAGCCTAGCCTTGTTTCTCACAATGTTTCCTTGAGAATCCAGCTTGTTTCTGTAGACCCATTTGGTTCCAATAACTGGGTAGTTATGAGGTCTTGGAACCAAGACTCAAACTCTATATCTCTCAAACTGATTTAGTTCCTCTTGCATTGCAATGATCCAGTGGGGATCTTGCTCAGCTTCATGGATGGAGAGAGGTTCAATCTGAGAGAGAAAACAGGCATGCATCAAGTCTTGGTTGAGTTGATGCCTTGTCTGTACACCTGCTGAAATGTATCCAATCACTTGAGATCTGGGGTGATCTCTAAGTGTGACAAGATCAGTGGGTGGAGTTTGTTCAGCAACAGCTTCTATAATTAATTTCTCTTGAGGAATGTTATTAGCTATTGAGGGAAGTTCAGCCACTTCCACTTGATTTTCTTCTTCAATGTCTTCAGCAACCTGTGGAGAAGGATGGGTTGACACTTCTTGGGTAAGGTTTAGTCCATCCATAGACTCACACAATTGTGGAACCTGTAAAGAGCTTTTGGTAGAAATCTCTTTCTCCTTATAAAACATGTTAGCTTCATCAAATGATACATGGACTGACTCTTCAATTTTAAGAGAGGATTTATTAAAAACCCTATAGGCCTTGCTTACTTGGGAGTATCCTAGAAAAATCCCTTCTTCAGCCTTAGCCTCAAACTTTCTAATGTATCTTTTGTTGTTGGTGTGAATATAACATATACAACCAAAAACTTTAAAATATATGATTTTAGGTTTCTTTCCTTTAAGCAATTCATAGGGGGTCTTATTTTTCAGCTTATGTATGAGGCTTCTATTCAGGACATAGTTAGTAGTGTTTACAGCTTCTGCCCAAAAGGATAGAGGCATGTAAGCATCTGCCAATAATGTACCTACAGCTTCAATGAGTGTCCTATTTTTCCTTTCAGCTACCCCATTTGTTGGGGATTTCTAGGAGCTGAGAAGCACTGCATGATACCTTCCTTCTCACAGAACTCATGCAAAAGAAAAGACTCAAACTCTGTGTCATGATCACTTCTGATCAAAACAACATGAGTAGAGAACTCAATCTGTATGGTCCTGAGAAAATCTGTAAGAACCTTGAATGTATCTGACTTAGTTCTCATAAAGGCCACCCAACTGAATCTGGAGAAGTCATCAACAATTACTAAAGTATAAGACTTCCCTCCTAGGCTTTGTACTGCAATGGGTCCAAATAGGTCCACATGAAGCAAATACAAAATCCTAGGTGAATCACTCTTATTAATAGATTTGAAACTAGTTATAGTTTGTTTGCCTAATTGACAAACCCTGCATAGGTTTTCCTTCTTGTAGGGACCCGAAGGTAAGCCTCTAACAAGGTTGTCTTTAGATAACCTAGCTATATTTTTAAGGTTTACATGACCTAATCTTTTATGTCACAACTCATTTTGGTTACTAGTGATATTGAGTAAACAAACATCAGTTTTGGCAGAAATAAAATCCACTAGATATATGTTACCTTGTCTAGTTCCAATTAAAACAGTTTGTTTTCATTATTAATAATAGAACATGAGGTAGAGTTAAAGTGTACCTGATAACCTTCATCACATAATTGGCTTATGGATATTAGGTTATGTTTGAGTCCTCTTACATATGTTACTCTCTTGAAGGTAACTGTTCCAATCTTTACTGCTCCATATCCTTCAGATGGGCCACTATTTGAATCACCAAAGATCACCTTTGGTCCTAGCTTGGACTTGTAATTAGATAGATTGTCCTTGCTGCCTGTCATATGCTTGGAGCAACCACTGTCCAAGTACCAGGTCTGACTCACCCTTGGACAGCTCTTCACCTGTAATGAAAAACAAAAATTAATTGTTCTTGACCCAGGTTACCTTGGGTCCTTTATTTTGTTGAAATGAAAAGCTGGATATAATTGACAAAGTAGGTTGAGATTTATAACCTAAGGGGTGATATCTCCTAGGTGGAATACCCCAATCAGCTACTGGAGTGAATGGTTTATCAGCTGGCTTAGAATTTCTGTAAGAGAAATGATTTATGTTTTGTCCTTCTGGGTTCGACGAGTTTCTGTAAGTTCATCGACCAGAGTTCGATGAATATGGCTGAGATCGTCGATCTCTACTCAGAGAATGACAATAGTCATTTTCTGCGCCCCATGTTCGTCGACCTCTGCTCGACGAACCATACAAAGTTCGTCGATCGCAGTTAGATGAATTGTTATTACTAAAGTTTGCGTTCAGCGTTCGTTGATCTAGGTTCGACGAACTGGCCACATTTCGTCAATCTGAGTTCGACGAATGCTGCTGAATCTTGTTTTTATTATCTGTTTTCTGATTTTTATTGCTCTTGTCTATGAGTTTTGGATTATTTTCAGACATTGGTTTGTTTATTATCTTCTCTTTTCCCTTGGCAGAAACAAATTTAATAGGTGTCGCAAGGATATTTTTCTTAATTATGGGGGGCAAACCTGATGATGCACCCAAGCCCAGCTTGCCATTTAATCTGGCATTTACTGTGCTTGTTATATCCATCAGCTTGAGACTTCTTCCATTGAGAGATTGCTCAAGTTGTTTAGCCTCACATAAATCAGATTTTAACTTAATTATCTGCTCATTTGCTAAAGTTAGTTGATCTTTTAGTTTAAGATTTTCTGAGTTAACAGATTCAAGGTTTCCTAGTTTTTCTCTAAGGGTTTTTATTTCTTTCTCTGAACTAATTAAATCTAAACACATAGTCTTGAATTCAATTTTAAATGAATCAAAATTATAATCAAAACTTGAAAGAACCTGATCTGCCTCTGACTTTGAGGCTGCCTCATCTTCAGATTCACCTTCTGATCCTGAACTGCTCCTGGAGGCATCAATTGCCATAAGGCAAACCTCCTTGGTTCTTACTTCTTCCTCTTCTTCACTTGAGCTGGAGGAGGATGATTCTTCTTCAGTATCACTCCATGTTTCAGCAACAAAGCCTTTTCTCTCTTTTTGTACTTGTTGGAGGAGGGTCTGCTGCTGTGTTTTCTCCTGGAGTCTTTTTCTCTGCTTTTCTCCTTCTTCTGGCTTTCTGGACATTCAGAGATGTAATGTCCAGGCTTTCTACATCCAAAGCACACAACCTCCTTGGTTGGTGTCTTGTCATATTTGGGCTTATCATCCTGCCTGGATGATTTTCTTCTGAAGTCCTTTCTAGCCATCTTATAAAATCTTTTTGCAAAGAGGCTCATTAGTTCTTCATTGGATGTTGAGGTCTCACTTTCCTCTGATGCCTTGAAAGCTATACTGTGATCTTTTCTCACTGGAGTTGTTGATTTCTGTTCAACTGCTTCTCTTGATTTAATCAACTGCTCATAAGATTTTAGTTTGCCTAGCAGTGATTCAGTTGATATCTCATTTAGGCTTCTGGCTTCCTTGATAGGCCAGATTCTTGAGTCCCAAGAGCTAGGGAAGCACATCAAGATTTTGTCATTCACCTCTGTAAGGGTAATATCTTTATCCAAGGTTTTAAGCTCATTGATGATTGAGCTCAACCTATTTTACATTTCAGCAACTGATTCAGCCTCATCCTTCTTAAAATTCTCATACATGGATATGAGATTTGATCTCCTGTCTTTCCTTTCATCAGCTGAACCAGCTACCATTTGGTTGAGGGAGTCCCAAATGGCCTTGGCTGAGGTGCACTCAGCCACCTTCTTAAATATATCATCTGACATAGTCTGAGCCAAGATATTCATTGCTTTTGCATCTGCAATTTTGGCTTTCCTCTGGGCTTCAGTCCACTCAGGTGGTGGCACTGTTGTTGTACTTGAAGATGTTGCAGAAAATGTGAAGACTTGGGGGGGACCTGTCAAAATAGAATTGTAGATATCTTTATCAATAGAGTTCATATACAATTTGATTCTTGCCTTCCAGATGGCAAATCTGTTAAGATTGCATACTGGAGGTCTGATGTTTGCATAATCTTTGTTTTGAGCCATTCTGTGAAGAAATAAATCTAATAACTGAAACAAAACAATCAGATCTAACAGGAGGGATCTTTATGGTTCAGGTGTTAGCCTGTGCAATCAACAATAACCAACCTCGCTTTGATACCAATTGAAAGTGAAGGTTAGATCTGAAATACTCTAGAGGGGGTGGGGTGAATAGAGTATTGTGGTCTCTTACAAAATCTTTACAACTTTTGCTGTAATCCTAGGTGAACAGGTTAGCAAACAAAGTAATAAACACAGCAACCTAACAAATCACAAAACACAGCCAAAAACAAAAGAAAAAGGGCAACCAGACGACACAAGAAATTATAGTGGTTCCACAACCTGGGTACATCCACTCTTCTACCACCCTGGTAGGAATCCACTCAGATTTTTGATCAGGTGCCTGACACCAATGAGCTTTTGTTCAGGTGCTCAAAAACCAAAACCTCAAGTCTTTTGGTAGGAGACTTACAACTAGGAATAATTTTGAAGGGACTTAAAACCCTATACAGAGGATGAAAAAAGGTGATGGTGTCTTCTCTTTCTCAATAACAACTGAGAAGACTAGTGGATTGATTTCAGCAGATTGCTCCCCTGAGATCTTGAATGGATCAGGAAATCTGGAGCTCTGCTTCAGGGTGACAGGTCTTCAAAAACTTGATTGCCTTGACCAGAGATTGCTTCAGGAACTTATTCGACAGATAGAGTTATTGTTGTCCTTCTGAAGTTATCCTGTAGGGTTGAGAGAAGAAGACTCTTGATAGAGATTGTATGTTCTTCTTCTTCTTGATGATGATGTTCTCTGGCCTAGGCTGATTGCAGTGTGTAACTTTTGATTTCTGTAAGACTACTTGAATGTAATGTGTGTCTGCAGGACTGCTTAATCTTTTCTTTTCTGAAAACTGACTGAAAAAAAATGCATTCGAAATTTGAATCCTTGATCAGTGAATGCAGTCGGCCTGGGAAGGAAGCGACAATGAATGAATTCCCTAACTGTCCCATGGAAAAACAGCATGTAATAATCCATGATCAATGCTCGTTCTAACGGTAACATTCCGAGAAGATTGAGCATTAATTACTCAGGAATCATCGCCAAGAAAAAGGGACGGAAAACTGGAGAAGACCCAGACTGGATTCGTCGAACGAAGAACAGAAATCGTCAAGGTGAGTTCAGAGTTCGTCGAGCTGAGCTGATGAGTTCGTCGATCAGACAATAGCAATTAGTCTTCAAGGGAAACTTGTCAACAGAAATCATCGAGCTGAGTTCACAGTTCGTCGACCAGACAATAGCAATTAGTCTTCAAGAGAAACTTGTCAATTATGCTACAATCTTCGTCGAACTCACAATCATCATTCGTCGAACAGAGATCCAAATTCGTCGAACGAAGAATGATTGCGGACTTAGAATCTGAGAAGTCTCTGGCTGAGAAGAGTTCAAATAGAAGACCAGAAATCGTCGACCAAAGAATATGGTTCGTTGAGCTGATATTGACGAGCATCGAACACATTTCCTTGAGCTGAGATCGACGAAAGGTCGAACACATTTCCTTGAGCTGAAGATATCTCTAAGTCTTGAGTTTCTCTGGCAATCTGGAGGATGGCTGGTCCACAGGATGATGTTCTAAGGACAAACCCTAGACTCTAGGACATAACCAAAGACCCTGACTATACAAGGTGGGTCAAAGACATCCTAACTCAGTGAACCTAGCCCAAATCCAAACTAGGGATCCAACACCTAGGTAGTGGGTTGTAGCCATGTGGGGCCCACCATAGGGCCAAAGTCAAACTAGGTCAAACTAGCCTAAATAGGAACCCTAGCCACACCATAACCCCACCACATTGCCCTTAACCCTAAAATAATCTAAGTGGAGCCTAGGGCATGTCACTAGGTCAACCCTTTGACCGTAGTTGACAAAAGTCAACTGTAGCCCTAAGTTGGTCAAACCTATACCTATAGGCCCACTTAGCCCAAGTAGAGCATCACCTTGACCCAACCCATGTTGGGTGATGCCATGGGGTCCATGACCCTCAAGTGGGGTCAGCCCACTAGCCATGTTGACCAAGTCAACCTAAAAAGTCAACTTGTTCAAACATGTGGCCTAAAGAAGAAAATAAGGGCTACGCTCATTCCCAATAGGCAAAGCCCACCCAACATGGCCCATTTTCAGCCCTAGGTGTCAAAGACCAGCCCCCCTCTGGTTTTGGAGAGAGAGTGCATGCATGGGGGCATTTTGGAGAATTCACCTAAAAGAGGAGAGAGAAGGTGGGATTAAAAGGAGGAGGCCACTTGGCCATGGCTTCTTCTGCCCCCAAAACGGTGCTGGCCAGCCTCCTCAGAAAATTCCAGCAGGATTTGGCAGCATGGTGGCCACTTGGCACCATGGGTGAAGCCTCCAAAGCCCCAAACCGAGCTCACCTTGGAGTTATCTCCACATACAGCCCTCCCCAGCCAAATCACCCCCACCATCAGCTTCAGAGAGAGGAAACGAGTGGAGATCGAGTCCTGGAGCAAGAGAATTGGTGGAGAATCAAGGTTTTGAGTAGGAGATCGCCGGAGCAGCTCAACCATGGCAAACCGCCACCGCACTCGCCGTCAAGGCCTGATTCAGGTCCGTTTCGCCTCCCCTCTACCCGTACTAGCTTCCTAGATCAATTAGGGGAGAAATTGAGCCCGATGCCATGTGAGGAAATGCATAATTTTCCAAGTTTTTAGTCTTGCTCGGGATCGCCAGAAGGCTAATTCCGGCGGCCTCACCGCTGGGAAATGCTAGCCCCCACCCCAACGGAGGTGGTGGCGATATTCGCCGACGGTGGCGCAGCCCCAGCTGGCCGGAAACAGCCAGCAAAAGTGGCCCAGCCAGAATCAATCCAAGCCGTCAGCTGGAGGTAGAAGACGACCAGATCCCATCCATTTTGCATCAAGATTCGTGCAACCCGATTTTTAAATTAAATAAAATAAAACTACGGTATATATGTATATCTGTCACATAATTTCAGCCATTTACAAGCCAAATTTAGGCCTCTTAGAGGCATTTCCAGAACATGAACCCTAAATGAAATTTGTAGTTTATTGTCTTAACTATAATTTGCCACCTTAAACCCCAAATTTGATATAGTATATTGGGTTGTAGGTCAGTTTTCCTAGGACTGGTCCTTGACTAGGGCAGACTTTCAAATTGATGCCCAAGCCAAACCATTAATTAAAATGACCCCAAATTTTGGATGCATGCATAATTATGGCATACTTAGCCCATGACCAAAATTGGGAATTTTTGGGAATATATTTTCTATATGTTTTGCTTAAATACCAAAAAGAAAATAAATACAATATTTGGGGTAGTATGACTCCAAATGGCCCCAAATTTGGTGGGAGGTCCTTGGGGTCATTATATGTACATGGTAAAATTTTAAGCACATTTGGTCCACTACATGTTGGGTTAACCCACTTTCATGTGTTGGCTATATATAACTTTGGGGTGCAAACATCAATTTTTGAAATATTGCATGTTCAGCCTATTTGATACATCCAAAAAATCATGGAATTGATATCAGAGGCTCATTAGGGTAAAGTTCACCCCTCATAGTAATAATGGGATTTTTGGGAGCAAAAATCTCATTATTTGAATTTTTAAAAATTTAGGCCTTTTTGATAAATAAATTGGAAAATAGGATTTTTTTCGAAACAAAATGCCCAAAATCTGTCAAAACAATGGGGTGGTCATTTTTGGCTCATGAAAAATTTTATCCTTCTGTGGAGAATTTTTGGAGTAAAATACATGGAAATTACCATTTTACCCTTATTGTACTGATTTATAAATTGATGGAAATACATGTCAGAAAATTTTGGAAAACTTTCTAGAGTTGTAAATTTGTATGATTAACCTTGTATAATTATCTAAAAATTTTTGGATGTCTTAATAATTTTTAAACTAGCATAATGGCATTTTGATAAATTATTAGGAATTGAATTTGGTAGGACATTACATTATAGAGGTTGATGAAACTCTGTCATTAGCTTTAAATTGATGATATTTATGCTCTGTAAGTTTCCTAGAATTTTGGGTGATGTATTCCTTATACTTCATTTGGAAAATGATAATTATGTGAGATTCCTATTAATTAAGGAATAAATAGAACAATTTCAAGGAAAATTATGAATTTTGGTAGACAGTACTATTTTACCAAGATCCAACTCAGGAAAATTTCCTTAGGTCAGTGGATTAAAATTTGTGATACTTCATGTATTAAATAACCTAGGGAATTGATTAAATGATTTAATTAGAAGCTTTAATAACCCAAAAAAATTATGAAAATCAACATGCACACTTCATTAGTCCACACCACCCTAGGATAAATTGTTAGGGGCAGGTGGCCCAAGGAATTCGAAATTCTATTTTGGGGTGGTGTTAGGTTATGGGTTGCGCTAGTGTAAGTAGATTCTACTATAATGACCATCGGGGGATAGATCTACGGTTGAACTAGAGATTACAATTGGAATATAACTCTGGTGGGTAGAGTTGTCTTAGTGACGAGAGTAAAGTGCAAGCCCTTGGATAACAATTGGAGTGGAGGCCGGCGGAAGACTGTCGCCCTTCTGAGAATATCTTAAGCCATTAGGATCACTCAAGATTAATAATGAGAGCAAAGTGTGGATCAAGGGTAGACACCAACAAAAGTAAATATCCTTGAGAAAGGAAATTTGAGCTTCATCCCGTCTTGGTTCCTAGTGCCCTTTGAGAGCCCTTCACCGGGT
The DNA here is from genome assembly GCA_039583875.1 of Platanthera guangdongensis. Lineage (NCBI taxonomy): Eukaryota > Viridiplantae > Streptophyta > Magnoliopsida > Asparagales > Orchidaceae > Platanthera > Platanthera guangdongensis. Next base: position 166,504,272 of record CM077166.1, read on the forward strand.
ATACCCTGGGTAGTCCTAGGATTAACCTTAAATCACTAAGTATAATAACCCGTAGATAAGAGTAGTCTAATAGGTTAAGACATTGTGGTTCATTCTCGCCTGTGATGGGTTTGAGGGATTTTGAATAAAGGCAATATTGTGCGTTCTCACCCGCGATGGGTTGGAGGGATATATGTTGCAGGCTCACCCGTGAAGGTTTTGATGGAATCAGGACAGGTTGGTCCCGCGAGCTGAAGGCTCGAGATGAAATACTTGCATGTGCATAAATTTAGTGGCGGGTCATGCGGTACTGGCCGATCGTCACACTGATGGCAGTACGGTGAACCAGGAGGGTGTGAGGGTTTGAGGGGCCAGTAGGTTATTTATACTGAGGTCTGGAGGACGATCCCCGATAACACACACCCAACCCAACAAGACTGACGGGTAGTCAGCAAAGTATGTACGCTTGGTCCTAGAGTGCACCTTAGACGTGTACATGTGCATATGAGAGGGGTCTAGGTTTGGTAGTGTGCATACCTGCCTAGAAGTGGAGATGCCCGCTCCGCTGCTGCCGTAGCCACAACAGTGGTATCCGAAAGTGAAGCTAGCTCTCAAAAAGTGGGAACTAAAGGACTGTGATCACAGAGTCGTTGTGTGTGAGTTGCACTTGCCTGTTGCATAAATTGCATCATAAACCTTCATTCATATTAGGTCATACGCTTCATAGAACTTTATCATATAAATTAGTATGGGCTCTTTTATATGATAAGTTAAAATTCATGGAAACCTTAACTTATAAATTTGTATGGGCATTTTTATAAGTTAAGGTACGTTTGTGATGGTAGTGTAGTGGTAGCATAGCTTTACTTTTCTGCTCTTACTTTCAGTTCTTTAATTACTTGTACTGCACGTGCTTTTACTTCTGTACTATATACATAGAATTGATAGTGTAGATTTACTGCTCACACTCTTACTTGGTAGCTTAGTGTTCCCTTGCCATCTGCTTCCTTTTGTTACCCCTCTATAGTCCTCCGCTTCATCCTCCCGCACGGTACCTAGGAGTTGTGGGACGAGGTGCAGAGGAAACGACTTAGTCTTTTTGACAAATGGTCGGTGACCAAACTATTTTTAGGAGCTCGAGGAGATGGAGCACCAGCATGACCAACGAGACGAGGTGACAGGGTGTGAGGAGTTGATACCACCTACTACTACTACAGCGCTCCCTCAGGTGCGATGAGTTTGAGGATGATAGATTTGCTTCCGTATTTTGATGTTTGTGAGGAGAGTTATTCATATGATGTACTGGGCATAAGCCCTTATTACTCTTTATTTTTTTTTGTACTCATTGTGGACTGTGTACTCTTTCGTTCATATATATATGATTTGTACTATGATTGTGGACTAGATGTGTAGTACTCTGATATGTATTACTTCTATTTCTCATATTGGTCTACAGGTTATATGATCGTATTAGCCGGCAGAATCGGCATGTTGCGGTGTCGACTAACCCGTGTGTTAGTGTCACAGTAAGACGACGGTTCTGGGCATAAGACCGGGAGCCTCCTTGGTAAGGGGAGGGGTCTTACAGGCTTCACTTAACACTTTTGTCCTTAGACAAACTTTTTGTTGATAGGCGTTGAGTGAGACTTCATCACTCAACGCATATTTGACTTTCCTGTCACCTTGATAAGGTGTTTAGTGAACAGTCTTCACTCAACGCTTATGTACTTAGCTGATTTCTCTATTGAGTTGGCATTGAGTGAGCTGTCCTCACTCAATGCTTTAGGACTTGGACAGATTTTATGTCTACATCTTCAGAGGCTTTGATTGAAGCTTGTTCTGTCGACTCTTTCTGAGCTTGGCGTTGAGTGAATTGGCTTCACTCAATGCTTCTGGACTTAGTCAGATTTCTTGCTTGCCAATGCTGAAGCTTTGACTATTTGAGCTTTACTCGATGCCTCTTGATATCTGGCGTTCAGTGAACTGCCTTCACTCAACGCCTGTGGACTTAACCAAAATTTTGCATTGTCAACAGTTATTCTTTGACTGCCCATGCTTTACTCAGCACTTCTTGACATCTGACGTTGGGTGAACCGGCTTCACTCAATGCATGTGGACTTAGAGACAAATTTCTATCTTTCCAGCATTCTTTATTGTGTCCACCTGCCACTGTCACTTAGACAACCTATCTAATCATTATTACAAAGAACATCCTGCACACATTGAACTTAGAACATGCATAAAATACATCTATGATCTTAGTATTGATGGTGATGCCTCTTCAAATCCAGGGAACATTGAAGGACAATATTCCCAACATGCCAAAATAGGGCTCAAACACATGGTTCATCAGTCTCATGAATGCGGAAGGAGCATTCATGAGTCTGAAGGGCATCAGTGTGAACTCGTAAAGCCTGTATCACGAACTGAAAGCTATCTTTGGGATGTCCTCCTCTCGGATCCGCAGCTGGTAGTATATAGATCTCAAATCAAGCGTATAGAACCAAAATGCCCCCTGCAGCTGGTCAAACAGCTCATCAATCTGAGTTAGTAGATAAGTATTCTGCACTTTCAACCGGTTCAGCTCCTCGTAGTCGATGCAGAGTCATAGCGACCAATCCTTCTTCTTGACAAATATACTGGAGGTCCCCATAATGATGAACTTGGTGAACAAAACCTGACTCAACAAGCTCCTACAACTGGGTCCTGAATTCTGCCAACTCCTTGGGTACTATCATGTAAGGTTCCCGAGCCACAGGACTCGCTCCTGGTACCGACTAGATCCGGAAATCAATATCTCGAGTCAGAGGCAATCTGGGTAACTTCTCTGGGAATACGTCGGAGAAGTCTTGAACAACCGGAATATCAGTAATGGAGGCTTCTACTTCCGCCATCTCGAAGCAGATTAGGTACGCCGCGTATCCCTGCTTATGGGCTTTGACAGCCTGTACATATGATAATAAAATATGAGAGATAGGTCTAATACCTTCGATAGCAATCTCTGAATCTATGTGGTACAAGGTGATCCTCCTCATCGGGTAATCAATCCAGGCATGGTTCGAGTGCAACCATATCATGCCTAGAATTTGATCGAAGTCTGACATCTTCAAGATCAGCATCGGTGCCTCGAATATATTACCGATAATCTCTACATCCATGTTGCACTTCGCAGAGGATAAAAGCTCAGAGCCATCTGTTAGACGCACCCTCTTGGTCATGCTAGTGAAGCGGTGTATGCCTTTTAGTCCCACCAGGAAGTCTTTAGATATGAATGAGTGTGAGGCACCCGTGACAAACAAGGTATGGGCAGGCTTGCCACCAATAAAGACTATACCTGAGGTTTTGTTTGGTTGTGTCATATTATTGTTCTACTAGGGGTTTACAAGGTACTACAAATGACTTTTTAAAAAATGAAATTGCAATAATCTTAAGTACTTATTGTACAACCCCGTATCCGGCCGAGTGGGATCCTCCCCAGGTAGCGGGCTCGGGGCATGCTCTGAGCGATGAGTGCTCGCACAAGCATGTGGAGATTTTACATGTGACGGTTTTAAGTTGATTAGGGTTTAATATTATAATATATATATTTATTATATATAGAGAGAGAGTTTGACAAGGGAGGGGAAATAAAGAATAAAAACAAAAAAGGGGCAACCCTAAAGAGAGGCAGCGTGTTTTCTTCAAGAAGGGGGAAAAGGCCAGCTGTATTTTTGATCACTGGGCACTCTCCGGATCCCTCTCTATCTCTCTCCAGCTCTCCCGATCGGCAAAATCCAGGAGGAAGGAGCCGCTTCTTCATCTCCCAATCTATCTCGTCTCTCTCTCTCTCTCTCTCTCTCTCTCTCTCTCTCCTCATATCTCTGTAAATCTGAATCATACTTCAGAGGATGTCGACCGCGGTAATATCGGGAGGAAGCTTCTCCGTCCATAATAAGCGTCGAAATCGAAGTAGGCTCCGGATACACGCGCCGACATCAATTCAGGTGGTGCCGCCGCCATCCAGCTTAGTGATGTGGAACGTGGCTATCCCACTTCTCTCGCCGATCGATATCGTCTCCCTGTCGTCGATCGTGGATCTTTGGCCGCCGGATCTATCATCAGAGGAAGGGGAATCGCCAGCTGCGGATGACTATGCAGATCGGGAGTGGCTGCATCCAGTTGAACCGTTATTTTACGAGCCTCTGCCGGCGAACTCGCCAGCCTTAGCAGTGTCTCAACGCTCCCGAGGACTTCCATCGCATCTGTCGTGACATGATTATAATGAGCTCCCAATTTCTTCCCCTGCACGGGACGAAAAGGAGAATTTTAACCTAGAAGAAGAGGCCAACCGCACGGGACCAAGACGATATTTTACTCTCCCGTTGGCTCTCGTTCTTACCGGGTGAAATCGGAATGAGCCGATCCCGAGCCCTATCTCCTCTCTTGGCGCCGCCTGCAGAAAGATCGGCCGGGATCTCCTCACCCTGCACCGCCTACAGCAAGATCGGCCGGGAGCCCCTCTCTCGACGCCGCCTGCAGCAAGATCGGTCGGGAGCCCCTCTCTTGGCGCCGCCTAGAGCAAGATCCTCCTGGAGCAAGGCTGGTTGAGCCCTAGCTCTCCTTCACTACCGCAGTCGCCTAGAGTAAGGTCGGCTAGGAGCTCCTCTCCCGACACCGCCATCAAAATACACGTCAAGGGTAACGAAGTTCCTTCTTAGGCAGGTGAAGCCCTCAATTAACATATTTGCATGGAAGCCCCTCCCCACTAACAGGCGGGGGAAAGGTGCTCTCTGACGGGTCGATGTGTACATCCCCGCAATTAATTGCATTCAGTATCCAGAATTGTGAGTACGTATTTAGGCATGTTGTGTGAAGCCCATCTGGACGTGTGAGGCGTATTGGTGATGTTCTGGGGTTCCCGGAGAAGTCTCTGAGGAAGTTGTATATCATCTGTTTGTAGGGAATAAGCACCATAGCCCCGAAACAGGGGTGAGCGCAATGTAATTGGTCTGCTTTTAGTCAACCAAAGTTTAGCTTGTCGCCGCTTGTTGAGACGTTGGCATACAGTTGCTGCAGTACCAAGCGGGGAATAGCGGGCTTAAGCCCAAGTTTGTGTCATCCCTCGAAGACCTATTTTTCTTATGTTATCGGCCTGCGTGCCAAAGTATGGTACTTATTTTCCTATAATTTAGAATGCTCGTAATGCCTTGTGCAGGCCCTAGAAGGCCTATATTATATTATTGGAGGCCTAATTGAGGCTACGTAAAGAAGAACTGTTCGGCGGGGTTACGCCATCGGTAGGGCGGGTGAGTACCATTTTGCATAGACCCAAGGAGACACATCTGGATAGGAGAGAGTTGGTCTTGAGATCCTCCTTAGATGTTCCGGTCGGCCAAGAGTTCCCTCTGAAGGTGTCTTAGCTCGGTCTTTGGCTTGGGAAGGGAAGAGTTTGTTAGTCTTCTGGGTATGTGGTGGGACCTCCACGCTGAGACCTTGGGTCTGTCCCTTGTGTTCCTAGTCTTGTGCCTAGATCGTTCGCTTGATGGTAGTAGGTGCGCAGTCACCCATCCTTTAGGACCCCGAACTCCATAGAGGTCAAATTTTGGCTTCAACACTTTTGGTGCGGTAAGCGTGGAGAGTGGACAGCACGGAAGAACTCAGGTGAACGTCATGGCTTTAGAAGAGGAACCAAGTGACAGCCATGGTCATGTGCGGATGCTTTGCAGGTAAGGTCCTCATACTTGGAGTCGTCCCATCCTTGAATTTTAGGATTTTTGGACAGTCTATATTGAGGCTTCGACGGTGATTTACACATTATTAAGGTGCCATTTTTATGAAATAAAGGGATACCCCAATAATTTTACATAAGTTGAATAAGAAGGAGCCTCCTGAACATTTACCAGAGTCTAAAGTGATGAATGAATCCTGTAGAATCCATTTGCTAATATGGTGTCATCTTTCAAATTGTGATAATTTTCTATCTGATCTAGCCATTGATATTATGCCTATGGGATTAGATAATTTTAACACAAATAAATCCATAGATGTAATTGTATTAGAATGAGTTCTTTGAAAGTCTTTCAGACTCACTTTCATTGTTGGTATTAGAGCTATATGAGCTAAGAAACAAGAATACTCTTCCACTGTACAATTGTTAGATGCATGAGTATAAATAGCAGATATGGGATTTGATATCAAAATACCTAATGGTTCTATTGCTAGAAACCCTCCGAATTCAACAGGCTGTCATAAATTGAATCATATCCCATCTGTTCCATTGTTCAGTATGTATTACAATATTTAAAACTCTCATATTTATAGTACCACAATAAGATCCACCATTCTGTAAATAACCCATAGGGAGATACAATGTTGTTAAGTAATCATTTATATGATCATGACCATCACCAACAACTAATTTTGATATCCTTTATTTTAAGGTAGGTGTTGCTAAAGCTCCTTTATGATAGAAAATAGAATTGAATTCAGTTATATATGAAGAAAATACAGATTTTGGATTCATTGTGTAATATATTCATTATAGATCCCACATTAATAATTATAGAATGTTTGGTTTTACACATATCTATCCTATTTGGAACATCTTCCACAAATGTAATTAGTCTCTCAGCATCATCTGAAGTGACATATGATCTCATTTCAAAATATGGAACTTCTTCAATTTGTTTTAATGTAGACTCTATAGCATAACACATGATTCCATGATATAAAGAAGAAGTTCTATGAAATATACCTTGACACATGCTCCATTCAAAAGATGACTCAAAAACATCCTGAGTGATATCTGATTTATGTCTGTCAGCAAAAGCCTTTATAGGTTCAGATTGTTTAAGAAATCTGATTTGATTAACATTTTTACTAGTTTTTCCGGGAATTTTGCCCTTTTGTTTTCACCATACTGAAAGATCATATTAATTGTTCTGAATAACCCCATATCTTCCTGTAATAGTGCTAAATACATACCTGAAAATCTATGTAATAAATGATTTGGACCCCATCTCTTTTGATCACTATTAGTTGATACTGCCATAAATACATCTTTCCTAGTTAATAACTCACGCACACTAGATTCCAAATTAAAATCTTTATCCTTATCGTCTAAGACATCACATTTGACAAACGAACTAAGTTCTTTTGACATATTTTCAGCAAATAATGCACCTAGTCTAAATTTGGCATTTAATACACTTATTTCTCTATGTCCTTTTTGGTCTTTTTGAACTATCCTGTATCTATAATATTCAGTACTATCGAATTGTCTTAAAAACTGCTACTAAGATTGAGAAAATAAATTCATGATTGTTTAAATCATCTAACATAGCAGCAGCAACAGGAGTGTGTCTGTTTACCTCATTTGGATTCTTACCCATTTCCTCATACCATTCCTCTAATATAACTGATGCCGCTCTTACTCCTTGTGATTCTTTAGTTGATGCACCACTAGACATTCCACCATGTAATGTGCATGCAGAAATTGGAGATTTTCCAAGACGATTATATAGTGCAGAAACATCTATTATTGAATTATTGATATTCTTTAAAGTTGCTCCTATTACAAATAGTAATGAAAATTGAAATCTTCCTAGTGCATTCGTTATTAACATTCTACAAAATTCAACATCTTCTTTTACTATATCATAAGTGGATAAGAAACTCCTATCTTTAATGCTTTCAATACTCCTTGTCTTTGTACCATTGACAAACTCATGATTTTTAGATAATGCAAATTTATATATATCATCTTCTTCATCTAGTCCGTTAAAACATATTGCTTCAGATACTTCATGGAATGCTCTAAACTTATTATATAAGTTTGCATAATATATACTACTGATTATATGAGAAAGGTTTGTACCTATCTTTACTGAATTAGGAAATAAAACAACAAATTCACCTTTTTCGATAATGTCTCCTACTCTTTTATTCTTATATATTATATTTAAGCATGTGGCTAATTTTATCATTCGGAATAAATATAAGTATTCCCATATTGTTGAATGCCTTATAAAGTCTATTTTATCATAAATTGCATGAGGATTAGCTCCAAGACACGTATTAGAAGTGAATAAGTATCTGATTTGCTCTGAGGCTTGTGCAAACTGATCATTATTAACAGACAGATGTAGAATAGAATTAGTAACCACGTCACTTAATTCTTTAGGATCTATTTCCATAATGTCTATTATAATGCATTCATTGATTCCTTTTTATTTTGTATATCTTAAAGCCGATGGGGAGTTTGGAAACTTGGCAATACCCCGAGTGATGCTCGGCCCCAGGTAGATCCGCTGCGCAGGCTCTCACTAGCTGGCAGGTCCGAAGGCTCGCCTGTGGGGGAAAGGATTGGTACTTGGAGACTTGGTTCTTTGAGACTTTTGCACTACCCTGAGGCTGGCTCGGCCACAGGCAGACTCGCTGCGCAGGCTCTCATTAGCTGACAGGTCCGAAGGCTCTCTTGTGGGTGTAAGGGACCCCGAGAGCGGCTCGGCACCAGGTAGACCCGTTTCGTAGGCTCTCATTAGCTGACAGGCCGAAGGATCGCCTGTGGGGGAAAGGATTGGTTCTTAGAGACTTGGGTTCTTAGTTCTTGGAGACTTTTGCACTACCTCAAGCCTGGCTCGTCCCCCGGGTGGACCCGCTGCACAGACACTTATTAGCTAGCAGGTCCGAAGGATAGCCTGTGTCGGTAAGGGAACCCGAGCATTGCTCGGCCCCACGTAGACCCGCTGCGCAGGCTCTCATTAGCTGGCAGGTCTGAAGGCTCGCCTGTGGGGGAAAAGATTGGTTCTTGGAGACTTGGTTCTTGGTTTTTGGAGACTTTTGCACTACCCCGAGCCTAGCTCGGCCCCAGGTAGACCCGTTGTGCAGGCTCTCATTAGCAGGCAGGTCCGAAGGCTCGCTTATGGGGGTAAGGGACCCCGAGAGCTGCTCGGCCCCAGGTAGACCCGCTGCGCATGCTCTCATTAGCTGGCAGGTCCGAAGGCTCGCCCGTGGAGGAAAGGATTGGTTCTTGGAGACTTGGTTCTTGGTTCTTGGAGACTTTTGCACTACCCTGAGTCTGGCTCGACCCCAGGTAGACCCGCTGCGCAGGCTCTCATTAGCTGGCAGGTCCGAAGGCTCGCCTGTGGGGTTAAGGGACCCCGAGTACTGCTCGGCCACAGGTAGACCCACTGGACAGGCTCTCATTAACTGGCAAGTCTGAAGACTCTCATTAGCTGGTAGGTCTGAAAGCTCTCCTATGGGGTAAAGGATTGGTTCTTAGAGACTTTTGCACTACCCTGAGCCTGGCTCGGCCCTAGGTAGACCCGCTACGCAGGCTCTCATTAGCTGACAGATCCAAAGGCTCGCATGTGGGGGTAAGGGACCCCGAGCGCTACTCGGCCTCACGTAGACCTGTTGCACAGGCTTTCATTAACTGGCACATCCGAAGGCTCGCTTGTGGGGGAAAGGATTGGTTCTTGGAGACTTGGTTCTTGGTTCTTAGAGACTTTTGCACTATCCCGAGCCTGGCTCATCCCCAGGTAGACCTGCTACGCAGGCTCTCATTAGCTGGCAGGTCTGAAGGCTCTCCTGTGGGGGTAAGGGACCCTGAGCGCCACTTAGCCCCAAGTAGACCCGCTGCGCACGCTCTCATTAGCTGGCAGGTCTGAAGGCTCGGCTGTGGGGGAAAAGATTGGTTCTTGGAGACTTTGTTCTTTGTTCTTGGTTCTTGGAGACTTTTGCACTATCTCGAGCCTTGCTCGGCCCCAGGTAGACCCGCTGCGCAGGCTCTCATTTGCTGGAAGGTCTGACGGCTCGCCTGTGGGGGTAAAGGACCCCGAGCACCGCTCGGCCCCAGGTAGACCCGCTGCGCAGGCTCTCATTAGCTGGCAGGTCCGAAGGCTCGCCTGTGGGGGAAAGGATTTGTTCTTTGAGACTTGGTTCTTGTTTCTTGGAGACTTTTGCACTACCCCGAGCCTAGCTTGGCCCCAGGTAGACCCGCTGTACAAGCTCTCATTAGCTGGCAGGTCCGAAAGATCGTCTGTGGGGGAAAGGATTGGTTCTTAGTGATACTTCGGTTTGGAGACTTTTGCACTACCCCGAGCCTGGCTCAGCCCCAGGTAGACCCGTTGCGCAGGCTCTCACTAGCTGGCAGGTATGTAGGCTTGCCTGTGGGGGTAAGGGACCCCGAGTACTGCTCAGCCCCGGGTAGACTCGCTGCTCAGGCTCTCATTAGATGGGCAGGACGGTAGGCACACCTGGGGGGAAAGGGAAAGAGTTTGAAAAGGGTTTGGAATAAACTTATATCTATAATAGATGAAAGCTTTTTATATATTGAAATATAAATATATATACTTATAGAAAAATTGGAAAATGCGCAATGCTTCTTCAAAATGTGGATAGTCATAGTTGAGATCAATAGTTTTGTTTTGATGAACAGAACAGACTAGTATTAATACTCTACTTGATTTATGCCTTAAGAAAATTGTAAGATTATTTTGAAAATATACCAAATCAAAAATATCATCATCTTTCGTAACATGGAAAGATACACAGTCTGTACTTTATTCATTCTTAGTTTAGGTGGTATAACATATTCCTGTCATGTTCTGAATCTTGTTATTGTATTAATAAAATTGTGAACACGCATAGACCAATCTTTAGCTGCTCTAGTTTCTTCAAGTTGAGATTTGGCTATAACATAAAATGTTTTTGAAGTGACAAAGAAATGATGCTTGTGAAGTGTTCTACTTCCATTAGAGTCAGCTTCTTGAATTTCAAAACATTTTTTGTCATTAACAGTGACATTCAATGATAAGTTAGTTTGATTTTGTCCTAAAGCGTTCAGTGTCGACAGAAATTCATGTACTCAGATTCACTCTCACTATGGTATTCTTATTATTAACTTGTAGCAATGATACTCGAGAAGTGCATATCAAAGCATCTCTAACCATCGAAGCATCTTCTAATATTGTTTGCATTTTATTTCTCACACCTGAAGTTCCTTTAGGTTGTATTGATCTACTGTAACAATCACTATGAAATTTTCTCATATCATCTGTAGATGCTGATAATGCTTTAGATATGTAATCATTATAAGAAACATTCATGTTTTCAAATACTTTTACAAATTCAGAAACATATGAACTATTTGGATTATATTTCAAACATGCTCTATCAGAATTTACCAATGGATCGGAGAATTGTATAAAGAAAGAGTTTGTGCCACTATTAGTTTCAAACTTGCATGTTTTAGTAATCCTACTTAAATTAAATATGAATTGTGGTGCTAAACTATTTGATGATTTCAAAGTTATACTTCTATCATATAATATCCATTAAGTCATATGATGTATGCGTTCAAATTGAGATAAGCGTTTATCAGTTCTACTCACTGAAACTATGCCTATTGCATTTGGAACTTTTAGTATGAAGATTTCACCTTCTGCTAAATGTCTAAAATTAGATATTTCAAAATCAGCCATATTGACTTCAATTGCAGGTGGTAATGATGTTTCAGATAAGAAACCTGATTAACACTTTATACCATGTTGTGATTTGTCTTTCGCACGTTCTATTTTGCTCCCTTTATCTCCAAGTGAGGAGTTTCCTAAAACTTTTTTTGAGGTCAGCTCCCACTCGCCGGATACTCGGGGTTGGACATTTCTTTCCGAGCATGGAACTCGCTCGAGAAGAACGCGGATTGTGTACAACCCCGTATCCAGCCGAGTGGGATCTTCCCCAAGTAGCGGGCTCGGGACGTGCTCTGAGCGATGACTGCTCGCACATGCGTGTGGAGATTTTACATGTCAAGGCTTTAAGTTTATTAGGGTTTAATATTATAATATAGATATATTTATTATATATATATGTATATAGAGTTTGATAAGGGAGGGGAAATAAAGAATAAAAACAAAAAATGGGGCAACCCTAAAGAGAGGCAGTGGGTTTTCTTCCAGAAGGGGGAAAAGGCCAGCCGCATTTCTAAGCCCTGGGAACTCTCCCGATCCCTCTCTATCTCTCTCCAGCCCTCCCGATCGGCAAAATCCATGAGGAATAAGCCGCTTATTCATCCCCCGATCTCTCTCATCTCTCTCTCCTTGTTTCTCTCTAAATCTGAATCATACTTCGGAGGATGTCGACCGCGGTAACATCGGGAGGAAGCTCCTCCGTCCATAAGAAGTGCTGGAATCAGAGTAGGCTCCGAATGCACACGCCGACATAGATTCAGGTGGTGCCACCGCAATCCAGCTTCGCAGAGTGGAACATCGCTATCCCACTTCTCTCGTCGCTCGATATAGTCTCCCTGCCATAGATCGTGGATCTTCGGCCACCGGATCTATCATCGAAGGAAGGGGAATCGCCAGCAGCAGATGACTATGCAGATCAGGAGTGGCGGCATCCAGCTAAACCGTTCTTTTACGAGCATCTGCAGGCAAACTCGCCGGCCTTCGCAGTGTCTCAACGCTCCCGAGGACTTCCATCGCATCTGGCTTGACATGATTATAATAAGCTCTCGATTTCTTCTCCTGCGCGGGCCGAAAAGGATAATGCTAACCTAGAACAAGAGGCCAACCGCACGGTACCTAGGCGATATTTTTCTCTCCCGCTGGCTCTCGTTCTCGCCGGGTGAAATCGGAAGGAGTCGATCCCAAGCCCTAACTCCTCTCCCTCCGCCTCCTGCAGCAAGATCGGACGGGAGCTCCTCTCCTAGCGGCGCCTACAACAAGATCGGTCGGGAGCTCCTCTCCCGGCATCGCATGCATCAAGATCGGGTGGGAGCCCTCTCCCGACGCCCCCTAGAGCAAGATCCGGCTGGAGCAAGGCTGGTCGAGCCCTAACTCTTCTTCACCACCGCAGTCACCTGGAGCAAGGTTGGCTAGGAGCTCCTCTCACTACACCGCCATCAAAACACGCGTCAAGGGTAACAAAGTTCCTTCTTGGGCAGGTGAAGCCCTCAATTAACATATTTGCATGGAAGCCCCTCCCCACTAACCGGTGGGGGAAGGGTGCTCTCTGATGGGTCGATGTGTACATCCCCATAATTAATTGCATTTAGTATCCGGAAGTGTAAGTACGGATTTAGGCATGCTGTCTGAAGCCCATCCGGACATGTGAGCTGGATTGGTGATGTTCTGGTGTTCCCGGAGAAGACTCTGAGGAAGTTGTATATCATTCATTTGCAAGGAATAAGCACCATAGCCCCGAAAAATGGGTGAGTGTAATGTAATTGATCTGCTTTTAGTCAACCAATGTTTAGCTTGCCTCCGCTTGTCGAGACGTCGGCATACAGTTACTGCAGTACCAAGCGGGGAATAGCGGGATTAAGCCCATGTTTGTGTTGGCCCTCGAAGGCCTATCTTGCTTATGTTGTCGGCCTACGTGTCGAAGTATTGTATTTATTTTCCTATAATTAGAATGCTCGCGATGCCTTGTGCAGGCCCTAGAAGGCCTTTATTACATTATTGGCGGCCTAATTGAGGCTGCAAAAAGAAGAACTATTCGGCGGGGTTACGCCATCAGTAGGGCGGGTGAGTAGTATTTTGCATAGACCCAAGGAGACACATCTGGATAGGAGAGATTTGGTCTTGAGATCCTCCTTAGATGTTCCGGTCGGCCAAGAGTGCCCTCTGATGGTATCTTAGCTCAGTCTTTGGCTTGGGAGGGGAAGAGTTTGTTAGTCTTCTGGGAATGCGGTAGGACCTCTATGCTAAGACCTTGGGTCTGTCCCTTGTGTTTCTAGTCTTGTGCCTAGATCGTTCGCTTGAGGGTAGTAGGTGTGCGGTCACCCCTCCTTTGTGACCCCGAACTCCACAGAGGTCAAATTTTGGCTTCAACACTTTTGGTGCGGTGAGCATGGAGAGTGGCCAGCACGGAAGAACTCAGGTGCACGTCATGGCTTTAGAAGAGGAACCAAGTGACAGCCAGGGTGATGCACGGACGCTTTGCAGGTAAGGTCCTCATACTTGGAGTCGGACATCTTTGAATTTTAGGATTTTTGGATAGTCTATATTGAGGCTTCGACGGTGATTTACACATTATTAAGGTGCCATTTTTATGAAATAAAGGGATACCCTGATAATTTTACATAAGTTGAATAAGAAGGAGCCTCCTGAACATTTACCAGAGTCTAAAGTGATGAATGAATCCAGTAGAATCATTTGCTAATATGGTGTCGTCTTTCAAATTGTGATACTTTTCTATCTGATCTAGCCATTGATATTATTCCTATGGGATTAGATAATTTTAACACAATTAAATCCATAGATGTAATTATATTAGAATGAGTTCTTTGAAAGTCTATCAGACTCACTTCCATTGTTGGTATTAGAGCTGTATGAGGTAAGAAACAAGAATACTCTTCCACTATAGAGTAGTTAGATGCACGAGTATAAAAAGCAGATATGGGACCTGATATCAAAATAGATAATGGTTCTATTGCTGGAAACCCTCCGAATTCAACAAGTTGTCATAAACTGAATCATATCCCATCTGTTCCATTGTTTAGTATGTATTACAATATTTAAAACTGTCATAATTACAGTACCACAATAAGATCCACCATTCTGTAAATAACCCATAGGGAGAGACAATGCTGTTAAGTAATCATTTATATGATCATGACCATCACCAACATCTAATTTTGATATCCTTTGTCTTAAGGTAGGTGTTGCTAAAGCTCCTTTATGATAGAAAATAGAATTGAATTCAGTTATATATGAAGAAAATACAGATTTTGGATTCATTGCATAATATATTCATTACAGATCCCACATTAATAATTATAGAATGTATGGTTTTACACATATCTATCCTATTTGGAACATCTTCCACAAATGTAATTAGTCTCTTAGCATCATCCGAAGTGACATATGATCTCATTTCAAAATATGGAACTTCTTCAATTTGTTTTAATGTAGACTCTACAGCATAACACATGATTCCATGATATAAAGAAGAAGTTCTACGAAATATACCTTGACACATGCCCCATTCAAAAAATGACTCGAAAACATCCTGAGTGATATCTGATTTATGTCTATCAGCAAAAGCCTTTATAGATTCATACTTGTTTAAGAAATCTGATTTGATTAACATTTTTACTAGTTTTTCCGGGAATTTCGCCCTTTTGTTTTCACCATACTGAAAGATCATATTAATTATGCTGAATAACCCCATATCTTTCTATAATAGTGCTAAATACATACCTGAAAATCTACGTAATAAAGTATTTGGACCCCATCTCTTTTGATCACTATTAGCTGATACTGCCATAAATACATCTTTCCTTGTTAATAACTCACGCACACTAGATTCCAAATTAAAATCTTTATCCTTATCGTCTAAGACATCACATTTGACAAACGAACTAAGTTCTTTTGACATATTTTCAGCAAATAATGCACCTAGTCTGAATTTGGCATTTAATACACTTATTTCTCTATGTCCTTTTTGGTATTTTTGAACTATCATGTATCTATAATATTCAGTACTATCGAATTGTCTTAAAAACAGCAGCTAAGATTGAGAAAACAAATTCGTGATTGTTTAAATCATCTAACATAGCAGCAGCAACAGGAGTGTGTCTGTTTACCTTATTTGGATTCTTACCCATTTCCTCATACAATTCCTCTAATATAATTGATGCAGCTCTTACTCCTTGTGAATCTTTAGTTGATGCACCACTAGACATTCCACCCTGTAATGTGCATGCCGAAATTGGAGATTTTCCAAGATGCTTATACAGTGCAGAAACATCTATTGCTGAAGTATTGACATTCTTTAAAGTTGCTCCTATTACAAATAGTAATGAAAATTTAAATCTTCCTGGTCCATTCGTTATTAACATTCTACAAAATTCAACATCTTCTTTTACTATATCATAAGTGGATAAGAAACTCCTATCTTTAATGCTTTCAATACTCCTTGTCTTTATACCATTGACAAACTCATGTTTTTTGATAATGCAAATTTATATATCATCTTCTTCATCTAGTCCGTTAAAACATTTTGCTTCAGATACTTCATGGAATGCTCTAAACTTATTATATAAGTTTGCATAATACATAGTACTGATTAGATGAGAAACGTTTGTACCTATCTTTACTGAATTAGGAAATAAAACAACAAATTCACCTTTTTCGATAATGTCTCCTGCTCTTTTATTCTTATATTTTATATTTAAGCATGTGGCTAATTTTATAATTCGGAATAAATATAAGTATTCTCATATTATTGAGGGCCTTATAAAGTCTATTTTATCACAAATATCATGTGGATTAGCTCCAAGACCCATATTAGAAGTGAATAAGTATCTGATTTGCTCTGAGGCTTGTGCAAACTGATCATTATTAACATACAGATGCATAATAGAATTAGTAACCAATTCACTTAATTCTTTAGGATCTATTTCCATAATGTCTATTATAATGCATTCACTAATTCGTTTTTATTTTGCATATCTTAAAGCTGATGGGGAGTTTGGAAACTTGGCAATACCTCGAGTGATGATCAGCCCCAGGTAGACCCGCTGCGCAGGCTCTCACTAGCGGGTAGGTCCGAAGGCTCGCATGTAGGGGAAAGTATTGGTTCTTGGAGACTTGGTTCTTGGTTCTTGGAGACTTTTGCACGACCCAGATCCTGGCTCGGCCCTAGGTAGACCCACTGCGTAGGCTCTTATTAGCTGGCAGGCTCGAAGGCTCGCCTGTGGGGGTAAGGAACCCTGATCGCAGCTCGACCCCAGGTAGACCCGCTGTGCAGGCTCTCATTAGTTGGCGGGTCCGAAGGATCGCCTGTGGGGGAAAGGATTAGTTCTTGGAGACTTGGTTCTTGGTTCTTGGAGACTTTTACACTACCCCGAGCCTGGCTCGGCCCTTAGGTAGACCCGCTGCACAGACTCTCATTAGCTGGCAGGTCCGAAGGCTCGCCTACGGGGGTTAGGGACCCCGAGAACTGCTCGGGCCTAGGTAGACCTGCTTTGCAGGCTCTCATTAGCGGGCAGGTCAGAAGGCTTGCCTGTGGTGGAAAGGATTGGTTCTTGGAGACTTGGTTCATGGAGACTTTTGCACTACCTCGAGCCTGGCTCGGCCCCAGGTAGACCCGCTGCACAGGCTCTCATTAGCTAGCAGGTCCGAAGGTTCGCATGTGGGGGGTAAGGGCCCCGAGCGCTGCTCGACCCCACGTAGACCCGCTGCGCAGGCTCTCATTAGCTGGCAGGTCTGAAGGCTCGCCTATGGGGGAAAGGATTGGTTCTTGGAGACTTGGTTCTTAGTTCTTGGAGACTTTTGCACTACCCCGAGCATAGCTCGGCCCCAGGTAGACCCGCTGTGCAGGCTCTCATTAGCTTGCAGGTCCGAAAGATCGCCTGTCGGGGAAAGGATTGGTTCTTGGAGACTTGGTTCTTGGTTCTTGGAGACTTTTACACTACCCCGAGCCTGGCTCGGTCCCAGGTAGACCCGTTGCGCTGGATCTCATTATCTGGCAGGTCCAAAAGCTCGCCTGTAGGGGAAAGGATTGGATCTTGGAGACTTGGTTCTTGGTTCTTGGAGACTTTTACACTACCCCGAGCCTGGCTTGGCCCTAGGTAGACCCGCTGCACAGGCTCTCATTAGCTGGCGGGTTTGAAGGCTTTCCTGTGGGGGTAAGGGACCCCGAGCTCTACTCAACCTCAGGTAGACCCGCAGCGCAGTCCCTCATTAGCTGGCAGGTCCAAAGGCTCGAATGTAGGGGAAAGGATTGGTTCTTGGAGACTTGGTTCTTGGTTCTTGGAGACTTTTGCACAACCCCGAGGCTTTTTCGGCCCCAGGTAGACCCGCTGCGTGGGCTCTTATTAGCTAGCAGGTCTGAAGGCTTGCCTGTGGGGGTAAGGGATCCCGAGCGCCGCTCGGCCCCAGGTAGACCCGCTGCGCAGGCTCTCATTAGCTGGCAGGTCTGAAGGCTCGCCTGTGGTGGAAGGAATTAGTTCTTTGAGACTTGGTTCTTGGTTCTTGGAGAATTTTGCACTACCCCGAGCCTGGTTCATCCCCAGGTAGACCCGCTGCATAGGCACTCATTAGCTGGCAGGTCCGAAGGCTCGCATGTGGGGGAAAGGATTGGTTCTTGGTGATACTTTAGTTTGGAGACTTTTACACTACCCCGAGCCTGGCTCGACCCCAGGTAGACCCACTACGCAGGCTCCCACTAGCTGCCAGGTCCGTAGGCTCGCCTGTGGGGTTAAGGGACCCCGAGTGCTGCTCGGCCCCGGGTAGACTCATTGCTCGGGCTCTCATTAGTGGGCAGGGTGGTAGGCACATCTTGGGGGAAAGGGAAAGAGTTTGAAAAGGGTTTGGAATAAACGTATATCTATAATAGATGAAAGCTTTTTTATATATTGAAATATAAATATATATACTTATAGAAAAACTGGAAAATGCGCAATGCTTCTTCAAAATGTGGATAATCATAGTTTAAGCCATAGTTGAGATCAATAGTTTCGTTTTGATGAACAGAATAGACTAGTATTAATACTCTACTAGATTCATGTCTTAAGAAAATTGTCAGATTATTTGGAAAATCTAACAAATCAAAAATATCATCATCTTTCATAACATGGAAAGATACTATGTATGTACTTTTTTCGTTCTTAGTTTCAGGTGGTATCACATATTCCTGCCATGTTCTGAATCTCGTTATTGTATTAATATAATTGTGAACACGCATAGACCAATCTTTAGCTGCTCTAGTTTCTTCAAGTTGAGATTTGGCTATAACAAAAAATGTTTTTGAAGTGATAAAGAAATGATGCTTGTGAAGTGTTCTACTTCCATTAGACTCAGCTTCTTGAATTTCAAAACATGTTTTATCATTAATAATGACATTCAATGATAAGTTAGTTTGATTTTGTCATAAAGCGTTCAGTATCGACAGAAATTCCTGTACTCAGATTCACTCTCACTATGGTATTCTTATTATTAACCTGTAGCAATGATACTTGAGAAGTGCATAGCAAAGCATCTCTAACCATAGAAGCAACTTCTAATATTGTTTGCATTTTATTTCTCACACCTGAAGCTCCTTTAGGTTGTATTGATCTACTGTAACAATCACTATGAAATTTCCTCATATCATCTGTAGATGTTGATAATGCTTTAGATATGTAATCATTAAAAGAAACATTCATGTTTTCAAATACTTTTACAAATTCAGAAACATATGAACTATTTGGATTATATTTCAAACATGCTCTATTAGAATTTACCCTTGGATCGAAGAATTGTATAAAGAAAGAGTTTGTGCCACTATTAGTTTCAAACTTCCATGTTTTAGTAATCTTACTAAAATTAAATATGAATTGCGGTGCTGAACTATCTGATGATTTCAGTTATATTGCTATCATATAATATCCATTAAGTCATATGATGTCTGCGTTCAAATTGAGATAAGCGTTTATCAGTTCTACTCATTGAAACTATGCATATTGCATTTGGAACTTTTAGTACAAAGATTTCACCTTCTGCTAAATGTCTAAAATTAGATCTTTCAAAATCAGCCATATTGACTTCAATTGCAGGTGCTAATGATGTTTCAGATAAGAAACTTGATTAACACTTATACCATGTTGTGTTTTCTCTGTCGCACGTTCTGTTTCGCTCCCTTTATCTCCAAGTGAGGAGTTTCCCCAAACTTTTTTTTTGAGGTCGGCTCCCACTCGCCGGATACTCGGGGTTGGACATTTCTTTTCGAGCGTGAAACCCGCTCGAAAAGAGCGGGGATTGTGTACAACCCCGTATCCGACCGAGTGGGATCCTCCCCAGGTAGTGGGCTCGGGGCGTGCTCTGAGAGATGAGTGCTCGCACATGCGTGTGGAGATTTTACATGTGAAGGCTTTAAGTTGATTAGGGTTTAATATTATAATATATATATTTATTATATATATATGTATATAGAGTTTGACAAGGGAGGGGAAATAAAGAATAAAAACAAAAAAGGGGGCAACCCTAAAGAGAGGCAGCAAGTTTTCTTCAAGTAGGGGGAAAAGGCCAGCCGCATTTCTGAGCCCTGGGCACTCTCCCTATCCCTCTCTATCTCTCTCCAACTCTCCCGATCGGTAAACTCCAGGAGGAAGAAGCCGCTTATTCATCCCCTGATCTCTCTCGTCTATCTCTCTCTCTCTCCTCATTTCTTTGTAAATCTGAATCATACTTCGGAGGATGTCGACTGCGGCAACATCGGGAGGAAGCTCCTCCGTCTATAAGAAGCGTCGGAATCGGAGTAGGCTCCGGATGCACGCGCCGGCATCGATTCAGGTGGTGCCGCCGCCATCCAACTTTGCGGAGTGGAACGTCGCTATCCCACTTCTCTCACCGCTCGATATTGTCTCCCTGTCGTCCATCGTGGATCTTTGGCTGTCGGATCTGTCATCGGAGGAAGGGGAATCTCCAGCGGCGGATGACTATGCAGATCGGGAGTGGCGGCATCCAGCTGAACCGTTCTTTTATGAGCCTCTGCCGGCGAACTCGTCGGCCTTCGCAGTGTCTCAATGCTCCCGAGGACTTCCATCGCATCTGGCTTGACATGATTATAATAAGCTCCTGATTTCTTCCCCTGCACGGGTCGAAAAGGAGAATGCTAACCTAGAAGAAGAGGCCAGCCGCACGGGACCAAGGCGATATTTTTCTCTCCCGCTAGCTCTCGTTCTCATCGGGTGAAATCGGAAGGAGCCGATCCCGAGCCCTAGCTCCTCTACCGGCACTGCCTGCAGCAAGATCGGCCGGGAGCTCCTCTCTCAGCGCTGCCTGCAGCAAGATGGGCCAGGAGCTCCTCTCCCGGCGCCGCCTGCAGCAAGAACGGTCGGGATCTCCTTTTCCGACGCCGCCTAGAGCAAGATCCGCCTGGATAAAGGCTGGTTGAGCCCTAGCTCTCCTTCACCACCGCAGTCTATGGGAGCAAGGTCGGCTAGGAGCTCCTCTCCTGACACCGCCGTCAAAACACACGTCAAGGGTATCGAAGTTCCTTCTTGGGTAGGTGAAGCCGTCAATTAACATATTTGCATGGAAGCCCCTCCCCACTAACAGGTGGGCGAAGGGTGCTCTCCGACGGGTTGATGTGTACATCCCCGTAATTAATTGCATTTAGTATCCGGAAGTGTGAGTATGGATTTAGGCATGTTGTGTGAAGCTCATCCGGACGTGTGAGCCGGATTGGTGATGTTCTGGGGTTCCCGGAGAAGACTCTGAGGAAGTTATATATCATTTGTTTGCAGGGAATAAGCACCATAACCCCAAAAAGGGGTGAGGGCAATGTAATTGGTCTGCTTTTATTTAACTAATGTTTAGCTTTCCGCCGCTTGTCGAGACGTCAGCGTATAGTTGCTGCAGTACCAAGTGGGGAATAGTGGGCTTAAGCCCAAGTTTGTGTCGGTTGTTAACCCCAAAATCAGCGATACTTCCCAAGACAGCCAGCTCGCCAGTCGTGGCCTGCTCCAGTTTCCTCCTGGAGGTCGCGACGCCCTCGTTTGGGCGGACAGGCCTTTCCGTCCGCTCAGGCCACGCGACGTGGGCGGTCTCAGCGGTCTGACTGCCTAGGCCGTGGCTTGTTCCTTAGGGTAGGGAGGGGATGTGGACTTCCTCTTCAGTCCGCCCTTGCAGGCCGCCTGCCTTGTCAGCTTAATCGCAGCTTGTCTCAACAGGAGCCCCCTTTGCCGGACTCGATTCCTATCCGCCCAGGCCGCTCAAACCGCCAAACAAAGGTGGCGACCTGCCCCCAGGCCACCAGCCAGCTACCTCGGCTTCCACCTCGCCAACATGTGCGTCCTGCCTTGTCAGTCCGGCAGGTCGCTCAGCCCTTGTCACCCAGCAGCATGGGCAGCCAGCTTCATCAGTCTGCTTAAGAGCGCGGACACTCCAACTCCCCGGCTACCCGCAAAGATCAGCAGCCATGTTACGTTCATCGCGAGCTGGGCGGACTCGAAGTGCAGTCAAGCCTTCCAGTCCGCCTATGTTGATAAACCATAGCTCCAGCTCAGCGGCAGGCATCTTCATTCCAACATGATCAGACTCAGCCTAGCAGCCGTCGCGAGCTCGGCGGACTCATTCTCCGCCTCGCCAGAAGAGAGACTCCATCTCCCCTATAGGGAGGGCATGTTTCCTCAGGCTGCCAACCAGGGGCGGCCTCCAGC
This sequence comes from Platanthera guangdongensis, assembly GCA_039583875.1. Taxonomy (NCBI): domain Eukaryota; kingdom Viridiplantae; phylum Streptophyta; class Magnoliopsida; order Asparagales; family Orchidaceae; genus Platanthera; species Platanthera guangdongensis. The sequence continues at coordinate 166,526,386 of CM077166.1, forward strand.
CTCAGTTCGCCCACTAGGAGCTGCCTCCAGCCTTAGGCCACCGACCAGGGGCAGTCTCCGGCCTCAGGCCGCCCACCAGGCGCTCCCTCCAGCCTCAGGCCGCCCACTAGGGGCGGCCTCCAGCCTCAGGCCGCCCACTAGGGGCTGCCTCTAGACTCAAGTCGCCCACCAGGAGCTGCCTCCTTGCCCAGGCCGCACACCAGTGGCGGCCTCCCTGCTCCAGGCCTCCCACCAGGGGCGTCCTCCTGGTCCAGGACGCCCACCAGGGGCGGCCTTCTTGCCCAGGCCGCCCATCAGGGGCGGCCTCCTAGTCCAGGCCGCCCACTAGGGGCGGCCTCCCTACTCCAGGCCGCCCACCAGGGGCGGCCTCCCTACTCTAGGCCGCCCACCAGGGGCAGCCTCCCTGCTCCAGGCCACCCACCAGGGGAGGCCTCCTGGTCCAGGCCTCACACCATGGGCGGCCTCCCTGCTCCAGGCCGCCCACTAAGGGCAGCCTCCTAGTCTAGGCCACCCACAAGGGACGGCCTCTAGGTCTAGGCCGCCCACCAGGGGCGGCCTCCATGCTCCAGGCCACCCACCAGGGGCGGCCTCCTAGTCCAGGCCACCCACCAGGGGTGGCCTCCCTGCTCCAGGCCGCCCACCAGGGGCGGCCTCCTGGTCCAAGACGCCTACCATGAGCGGCCTGCCTACTCCAGGCTGCCACCAGGGGCGGCCTCCTGGTCCAGGCCGCCCACCAGGGGCGGCCTCCTTTCCCAGGCAGCCCCCTATGCCTCAGCAGCACAAAGGAGGTAGCCTGCCTTCTCCCTGTCTGCCCAGCTGGATAGCTTGCTCGACGAGTTCGCAGAAGTCTCCATGATGATGTCACTGGGCCCTGCTTCTAGAAGATCTTCCCTGGGCCTATAAATAGCCTCTGATACCTCTCATTTGGAAAGGGAGGACGATGCGCAGGAGGAAAACTGCCGCTGCCAGCAAGCCCTGCAGACTCAGTTTTTCAGTCCTCCACAGCTTACCAGCAAGCCCTGCGGACTCAGTTTTCCAGTCCTCCATAGCTTGCCAGTAAGCCCTGCAGACTCAGTTTTCCAGTCCTCCACAGCTTGTCAGCAAGCCCTACGGACTCAGTTTTCCAGTCCTCCACAGCTTGCCAGCAAGCCCTGCGGACTCAGTTTTCCAGTCCTCCACAGCATGCCATCAAACCACGAGGCCTGCCAGCAGCCTCTTTTCCTTAGCCTCTGGCAACTCCTTCCTTAACCGCCAGCTTCCCACATTGTACCCTTTATTTCTTTCTCATATAAAGGTACTTTAGTAAGCTGTAATCTTTTTTCTTGATTAAAGGAAAGCCATCGCAAGAGTGGCATTTAAGTCGCGGCGGGCAAAGTCTGTGTTGTTGCCGCTGCTAGTGGCCCCTCTCTTCTCCTCTGCTCAGCAAGCTTCTTCTCTACTGAGCAAGCTTCTCCTCTGCTGAGCAAGCTTCTCCTCTGCTCAGCAAGCTTCTCCTCTGCTGAGCAGGCTTCTCCTCTACTCAGCAAGCTTCCCCTCTGCTGAGCAAGCTTCTTCTCTACTGAACAAGCTTCTCCTCTGCTCAGCGAGCTTCTCCTCCACTGAGCAAGCTTCTCCTCTGCTCATCAAGCTTCTCCTCTGCTCATCAAGCTTCTCCTCTGCTTAGCAAGCTTCTCCTCTGCTCAGCAAGCTTCTCCTCTACTCAGCAAGCTTCTCCTCTGCTAAGCAAGCTTCTCCTCTGCTCAGCAAGCTTCTCCTCTGCTCAGCAAGCTTCTCCTCTACTCAGCAAGCTTCTCCTCTGCTCAACAAGCTTCTCCTCTGCTCATTAGCCTTCTCCACTGACCAACTGTCTGCTCGACAGCTCCTGATCAACCTTCCCAACCATCACACTACGATCAACGCCCTTCTCTCATCTATCCCTGCAACCCTTGAACAAGTGTTTGCTCCATTCTCGAGCACTCAGAAGCTTCCTTCTCTCCTCTATCCCTACAACCTTCTTCAATCACCTTGCCCGTGAGATCGAACACACCCCGTTAGCTGCTGGTGCCCGCGACAACTTGCCCCCTTCCGTTTCCGAGCATCAACACCGGCCCTCGAAGGCCTATTTTGCTTATGTTGTCGGCCTGCGTGTAGAAGTATGCTATTTATTTTCCTATAATTTAGAATGCTCGTGATGCCTTGTGCAGGCCCTAAAGGCCTATATTACGTTATTGGCGGCCTAATTGAGGCTACGTAAAGAAGAACTATTTGGCGGGGTTACGCCATCGATAGGGCGGGTGAGTAGCATTTTGTATAGAACCAAGGAGACACATCTGGATAGGATAGAGTTGGTCTTGAGATCCTTCTTAGATGTTCTGGTCGGCCAAGAGTGCCCTCTGAAGGTGTCTTACCTCAGTCTTTGGCTTGGGAGGGGAAGAGTTTATTAGTCTTCCATGTATGTGGTGGGACCTCCACGTTGAGACCTTGGGTCTATCCCTTATGTTCCTAGTCTTCTGCCTAGATCGTTCGCTTGAGGGTAGTAGGTGCGCGGTCACCCCTCTTTTAGGACCCCGAACTCCACAGAGGTCAAATTTTGGCTTCAACACTTGTGATGACTTCCTCAGGATTCCTCGGCTCGACGAGATCCAATGCATACATATGTTCTAGTCTTCGGCCTCTATCGGGAGGTCCTCAGCCCTAACCTCATTCTCGGCCTTGGCCCTACTATGCTAGAGGGGCTGCTGGAGGTGGAGGAGGAGGTGGACGGAACTGCTGAGGGCAATCAGCTCTAATGTGCCCCGACTGGTAGCACCCAAAACATATCACCTATCGATGACCTTGATCATCTTGTCTTGTCGGCTCATGGATCTGCAACGGTGGAGGTTCTAATACTATAGGAGGCCTCTGCTCCTACCTGAAGTTAGGATGATGACTTCCTCCACCTATCATGTGGCTCATAACTCTACCCCACTGCGGGCCTCTACTGCTCCCCCCGAAGGGCGGCCCATCTAGCTGTCTCTTCCCTCTACACTACACCATCAACTGATCCACCTCCAGTTTATTCGCCATCTCTATGATTTGGTTTGAAGTTCCATGAGATATAGATAGTAGTGCCTACCTCATTGGGTCTTTGAGTCCCCGATAGAACCTCTTCGCATACCTCCTATCATCCAAGTCATGTATCCCCGCAAATTTGGTCAGATGGGAGAACTCCCTCTGGTACTCTATCATCGAACTGCTCCCCTATCGGAGATTCACGAACCTCTCCTCCAGCTCATCCTTGCTTGTAGTGGTCACAAAGTGCTCCAAGAAAACCTCATAGAAATCGTCCCATGAAATGTCTGAAAGCTCCCTTTCTGCATATGTAGTATCCATCAAGGACTTCCACCACCTCTTTGCATGAACATCTAACGCGAAAGTCACCAAAGAAACTGCCTTACTGACTGGGCAGTTATTGCATGTGAGCATCTCCAATATGGCCTCAAGCCATTACTCGGTCTTCACCGCATTCTCTGTCCCATGGTACATCAGGGGAGACCGACTCTTCAAAGTATTCAACCAATTTGATCTCGGGTTTGGTTGCGAGGATGGGATCTGCTGATCTCGAAGGCCTCAAGGATAACCGTCAAAGTCTGTCATAACTTCGTCTGCTGAAAAGGAGTGGCAGTCAGAGGGGTAAAGATGATATTATGTGGTGCGGTGTCCTGTGGGGGCTAGACAAAAGGTAAAGTTTATATTAGGATTGTCCTAACTCATTGCTTAAAACACTATTTTCTGTGACTTTTTATACATGGGCACATCATTGCTTCAGCTGCATAATTTGTCCACAAACTAATGCTTGAGCGGGGTGACCCAGTGTTGTGGACTTCTTTCTCATATGATCATTTGTTAAGTGATACCATTTTGTAAGACCACCCCCCCCCCCTGACTAAGGAGTTACCTGGGTCTTATGCCCAGAACCACCGCCTTATGGTGGAATAACACATGGGTTAATCACCACCACATGACGTCGTTCCTGCCGACTAGTACGATCATTCAACCTTTAGTCCAATTAGAGAAAAGAAATTAAGTAAATATTTTCAAGTCCACAAGTCACAACATCATCATCACATAAACGAATGAAAATACAGTCCACAATGAGTACAAAAATAAGAGAGTATGGGCTTATGTCTAGTACATGCCAAATGGATATAAATCTCTCTCTCACACAAATCTAAGCGGAAGCTGAAACTAAACACTCGTCATCACCTGATGATGATTTGTAGTAGTAGTGATGTGTGGTATCTGCTCCTCAAGTCCTGCCACCTCATCTGCTGGTCGTGCTGGCTCTCCATCTCCTTGAGCTCCTATGGTCACAACTAACCGTTAGTCATAAAAACTAAGTCATTTTGTCGTCGCCACACCCTAGAGACTCCTGGGCACCGTGTGGGAGGACGAAAGCTGAGGACAACAAAGGCAGTATCAAAATAAAAGGTGAGAATGGAACTATTCTATCATGAGTAAACATCTAACATTTGAAAGAATTAGTGCCTAACCACCTAGAGGGGGATGAATAGGTGTAATTCCCTTTTTCTTTTAAGGCAGAAAATATGTTTAGTTAAATAATAAGAAACTGCAAATTCTACAGCTAACACAGCACAGCATTCACAGGAACATTCAATCACAGAGTGCACACAATTTTTATAGTGGTTCCCTAAGGTCTGGGTACATCCACTTTCCCCCTTCGCCTATCTAGCAGTGTACTAGATTCGTACTAACTTCTTCTCTTCACCTCAGATCCTCAAATCTTACAGTAGCTCAGAACCCCAACAGGGCTCCTACAACTCAGAGTGAGTCCACACTCCTACAGCTCGGGCATACAGCCCTACCTCAGCCTACACAAGGCCTACAACTCAGAGATATCAATCTCCTACAACTCAGGCTCACAGCCCTACCTCAGCCTTCAACAAGGCCTACCACTCAGAGAAAATATTCTTCTACACTCAACCTTTATAAACACAGGCTTACAACTTAGATCTATAAATATCCTACAGAAAATTGATTTAACAAAATGTTTTACCACCACCCTAGTAGAGAGAGAATGGATGGATGGCTTCTTGATCAGTTCTTGGAAGAATCTGATGGCAGAGTACAACCTCTCTTAGCTTTCTTCAAACCATCTTGAATCTGAACTCAGTATGGTTGACCTCTTGAGAAGTTGATCTTCAATCAGCTTCTGACTTAAAATTCAGATCTCAATCTGAATCTTTCTTGGCAGCCTAGTTCAGCAACTGCACTTCAGTAGATGGAGCTCTCTCTCTCTCTCCAACTTCTTCTTAGATCTTCTGACGAAAATCTTCTGTATTATTACTTCTATCAGTTCTCTTTAGTTGTTCATCAATCCTTTTTTTGTTGAAGGAGAATGCCTTTATATAGACTTTCTCCATGGTCACCGGCTGATCCGGTTTCTAACAAACTTCTGATAGCTTTGACAGTTGCAGTTGACCAGTTAGAAATGGCAGTTGTCAAGTCATCCAGTCACTTCTTGAAATACTGTCTCTATCTGAAAGTGTCGAGACTGAACTTCATCATGTGTCGACACAAGTAGACTAAGTGTCGACACAAGTGGACTAAGTGTCGACACAAGCCTTGGTGGTGTCGACACATCTCCTTTGTTGTTGATACTGCTTCTCGACACTGCATCTGTAGAATGTGTCGACACTGATTCTGTGTGTTGACATAATTACTTCTTCTCTATAACTTAGTTGAAATTCTACTGTGTGTCGACACAGTTGATGTCGACAAGGTCTTCTGTGTGTCGACACTGCCTCTATGTGTCGACACAGTTACTTCTTTTCTTTAACTTTGTTGAAACTCTGCAGTGTGTTGACAAAGTCTTCTATGTGTCGACACTGCCTCTTGGTTTCGACACAGTTGATGTCGACTAAATATTCCTGTGTGTCGACACTGCCTCTTGGTGTCGACATAGTTGATGTCGACTAAATATTCCTGTGTGTCGACACTACCTCTTGGTGTCGACATAATTGATGTCGACAATGCTTCACTGTGTGTCGACACTGCCTCTGCATGTCGACACAGTTTCTTCAGGTGTCGACACAGCCATTCCAAGTGTCGATACAATTAACTCTAAGTGTCGACACAGCTTTTCTCCAGTGTCGACACAAGCCTTCATAAGTGTCTACATAGCTTCTTCTGGTGTTGATACTGATTCTGCATTCCTGCATTTACTTAACCTGCACATATAAACTCAAAACAACATCAAATACACCTTGATGTACATCATTGAGTAGTGTGAGGCTTCTTTAAATCTGGTACACATTTTCCAATGTATCTAACAATCTCCCCCTATTTGGAGAAGTCATAACCCTTAGCCAATGATATACACCATTCATAACAAATACACATTATGATGTATAACAACATTATATGACTGGGTAATTACTAAAACAAAACATATATATCATCACAGAATAGCAATGCTAACACAATGAGCATTCATTAATGTTTTGTTCAAACTACAAAAGTTTCTTTATCAAAATTTTACATAGATTTAAACAATAAAAATTACAAAGTTGTAAACTCAAGTAAATCTAATCTAAAGCTGATCTGGCTCCTTGATAACTATTCCTTTTCCTGATTTAATCTTGGCTTGAACAGGAGCATCAGTATCATCAGCTGGCTTCTTACCCTTTAGATCATTCTTCTTAAGCTCTTCAGCCCTTATTCTTTGTCTTTCAAAGTAATGAAAAGGCTTTGGAAAATATTTGCTTGGCTCTTGAGCATTAGGAGAAAGCTTCCCAGCTTTAGCCTTTCTTCTATATTGAACTATGGCTTCTTGCCTTGCTTCGTGCTTTTGTCACTCTTGTTCTGAGTACCATTTACCCCTATCATAGGTCTGGTCCTTTACGGCTTTCGAAGCAGTTAATATAATGTTCCTTGATGTTAGACTCCACTGCTCAAAATTAGGCTTCAATTCTGCCTGTTCTCTGAATCTTTTCTTAGACAATAGAGCTTCTTGCTCCTTCAAAACTGTAACGCCCGAATTTTGTGTGCGAGTCGGTCGCGGAAAAAGAGTTTTGGTGCCTGTAGGGGTACACGGCTAGGACAACGGGCGTGTCCAAGCCGTGTCTGGCTGGTGAATTTTTGCTGTTTCCAACCCGAGAAGGACACGGCCAGAAACAGGGCCGGATGACACGGGCGTGTCATCCGACACGGGCGTGTGCCAACCCGTGTCCAGACCCGTGTCCTGAGGGGTGTGACGTTGCCGTGGCGGTGGTTATGCGTGACACGCCCTCGAACACGGGCGTGTCGAGGAACCCGACACCGGGCGTGTCAGGTCAGACACGGGCGTGTCTTGGCCCGTGTGCGTGCTCAGTTCGACGATCGTGGATGGATCGAGGCACAAGGCCTTGGACCGGGCCGTGTGCCAAGCCGTGTGCGGCCCAGGTCAGGGGAATTTTGTGCAGATCCGAGCCATTCGTTTTCTTTAATTAGGATCCAATGGCCAGATGAGATCCTGCTCTGTTAAGGCCGGGAATAGGGAGTTATTCCCTCTTTTTTCTCTCCAAAGTCTCCCCTTCCAAAGTGAGAGAGAAGAGGAAGAAGAAGGAGGTTTCCGGCCGCCGGCGGAGCATCGGAGCACCGTTTCGAAATCGGAGAGCGGATCCGTGGAGGGAAGGTCATTGCGAAGAGTTCTAACCGCGTAGTTTTTCCATGGCGCCAAAACGGACTACAAGGGTAACGATTCTCAACTCGAGCGCTTGAATCTCTTTCTTTCTGCATAGGGAATCCGCTCCCGCGAGTATGCGGTGAGTGCGTGGTGTTCCTGGGGTTTGACGGGAATAGTCCCCCTTGTGTGCATGTAGAGCCGGAATCGTAAGTACGGGCATAGGCATTGTGTGTGAAGCCTACCCGGACGTGTTTTGTCTGGATCGGTGATGTTGCATTTGATATGGTTTTGCCGGAGAAGACTTCGTGCTTTGGATTTTTCGGGTTTCTACGCGGTAGATTGCAGCAGGGATCCTTGGAGGTTAGCTTCAAGGCGCACCGGAAAACTGAGCGGAAACGTGTTCTGCTAACTTGGCGGGTCTGGGAACCGGCCTTGATCATAACTGGGTTATGAGACTGTTTTGGAAAATTTGGGATCCGAGAGAAGCTTGGCCCGCGTAAAGTTCCTTAAATTGGACATGCGGCGTGAGCACACGGGCAAGTGGAATTGGACCTAGGCTATGTGGTTCGGTGCGAGAGACCCGAAGACGGGGACTGGCCGTTGGCATAGTCGGAGCCTTAGACGGTGGTCAGAAAGGCTAAATGCTCACATGTTGTTGCCATCCTGGGGGTGGTGGTGGATGCACTGATGGGTCAGGGTCCACCATGAATGTGCCCTGAGTGCACGGGGTGTTTGGCCGTGCGAGCCTACACCTGTGGCGAATTATAATTGCGCTATATAGATATTGTTGGCTAATGCTTTGCAGGGAAAGAGCACGCCGTCCAGAAGTAAGGGGCGGGGTCGTTAAATTTGGTCGGCTTTTAGCTGACCGTTGCTTTATTTGCCACCGTGCGGTGGTATGTGCTTGCAGGTGCTGCGGAGCCGAGCGCCAAATAGCGGGCTGGAGCCCATGTTGCTGTGCTGGCCTAGAAGGCCGTAGTATAGTTGTTTTTACATTTCTCATGTGTGGCCGGCTGCGAGCCGATGTATGTAAGACATGTTATATTATGAACATTTGTAAGGCCATAAGGCCATGTACTGTTTCAGTGTATTTGGGGTTTCATTCCTGTTGTTGTAGCTGTGGACATTCATATTGATGGAATAATTTGGGTTCTTTCAACTTTAAATCTTCCGCTAGAATGCTCTGTGATTAGGACGAGTAGTCTTAATTAGATGGTTTGAGTTTATTCATTTAGTAACCCTTCCGACTGTCTGTGGTATATGGCGTCGGGTTCCAGCTGGACCTTCTGTTATATGCCATGCGACGGATGGGGGTGTTACAATTTGGTATCAGACTTCTGGTTACAGGTCAAGCTTAAATGAATTCGTGGGCGAATTCTTTTAAGGGGTGGTGAGCACATGTGTGCGTCATCGTTATAAACATTAAAAAGAACCCATGAATGTCCACTTAGGAATGAAATACACTTACTTGTTTTGGGAACCTGAGTGTTCCAATGATTGCTTTTAGCAATTTGTTGTTGTCTAATCGTGTGTCTTTGTATTATAGGCAGCTAGGAGCGGTGCTGGTCAGTCAGAGCGTCCGCAATCAGCGGGAAAGTAGTGCACCAAGGGACGTGCCTGCTACACTCCTTCAGCGGAAACCATCAGGATGGTGGGCTGAAGCCGTGTTCGCAATGATAAATGCCCAAACCTGCGGGGCAAATGCATCGCGCACTCCTGCGGATGAGCAAGAACGGTTAGGGCGGCAGAGCCGAGAGTGGTGGAACGCGCAGCAGTTGAGTTAGTAGAGCGAGGAGAACTACGGAGAGCAGCTAAAGCATGTGGGGCTTTAATCCCCGAGGTTTAATGGGGTGGAACACCAACTCAAGCTGAGGACGGGCTCTCTTCCATAAAGAGGGTGTTGACGGCCACAATGACTGAGGAGTGGCAGAAGACCACATAGCGACTTTTCTTTTGGAAGGTGAGGCGAGGCTGTGGTGGGACGAGTTGGAGTTCATCTTCTAGTGGGAGGCAACTTGCGGATGTGCCGATAGAAGAATTTTCAAGATGTTCCTAGCCAGATTTGTACCTTCTGCTCAGAGGTTGGAGATGGAGAATCAATTCTTGGGTTGACTCAGGGATCCAAAGCGGGACGAATATCTGCATGAGTTCACACGGTTGGGTCGTTATGCTGGTGCTAGTTTCTGAAGAAGAGAGGAAGACCAACCGATTCTATGAGGGACTTCGTGGCGATTTACATTACTCCTTGCTGGGCCTAAGGCGCAGGGCTTCCTAGCCTTGGTCAATTCGGCCCGATCGTGGAAAAGGTCACGAAGAAAGTTCAAGAGAAGAGGGACCCAGGAGAAAGGAAGACCGAGTTCAAGGTGCCAAGTCACAAGACAGGGTTCCGCAGATGGAACAAGAAGCGGAGGACTTCAAACTCAGCCCCTTCGGCTGATGCATCGGGGGCAACTACAAGTCGAGAGTCCCCGGAGCTTGCTACAACTGCGGGAAGATGGGGCATTTTGCTCGGGAGTGTTGGAGCGGCGTCCAAAGTCCGAGAGGAACCTGGAGCGACTTATGAGGAGAAAGGGAAGGCGGTGGAGTCAACCGCATCCCATCATGCTCCAGCCCAGCCTAGAGTCTACAACCTTGGTCCACAGGAGGCCATTAAGCAAGCAGACGTGGTGACAGGTATGAATTAAATTACAGTGGTTTAACTTTTATAGTTGTTACTTCGTATTTGTTAGCTTACGTTTGTAAATGCTAGGCTTTGTGTAATCTTGGGTTTCCGGCGAGAGCCCTTTTGTACGGGGCATCACATTCCTTCTTGTCTGAAAAGTTTATATCGCGCATCGGAGTTTCCGTTCTCGATGGCAGAAAACAAGTTGGATGTGTTTTGCCTAATGGGTGCTCAATGCGTGCGGATAGGATTTGTGTTGTGAATTCAGATTGGAGACCGGGAGTTTGATTTGCGGGCGTTGGTTCTACCATTAGTGGAGTTCGACGTAATTTTCGGTATGGATTGGCTCTCGGAGCAGAGTGCATGTATTGATTGCAACCGTAAAGAAGTCAAGTTGGTCTAGACACTGGTGTAGAGGCTACTTTTGCGGGCATGAAGGGGTCAGGGAAAGTTCTGATATCGGCCCTTCAGGCGTTTTAAGGCAGTTCGGTCTGGGCAGAACTGTATGTCACTCTAGTGCAGACTTCGACGCCTAAACCTAGGTGTGGGCAACATCCCAGTTGTGTCCGAGTATCCTGATGTGTTTCCAGATGATCTCCCAGGAGCCCTCCTCAGCGGGAGATAGACTTTACTATAGAGCTGGTACCGGGTGCCAAACCGTGTCACGCTCCCCCTATCGGATAGCCCCCAAGAGAAATGGCGGAGTTGAAGGTGCAACTGCAGGAGTTGCTAGAGCAAGGTTATGTGCGTCCAAGTTCGTCGCCTTGGAGCGCACCAGTTCTCTTGTTAAGAAGAAAGATGGGAGCTTGCGGCTTTGTATCGATTATCGGGAATTGAACAAACTTACGGAGAAGAACAAATATCCAATCCGGGGATTGACGATCTATTTGATCAGTTGGTTGGGTCAACTGTATATTCGAAGTTAGATTTGAAGTCCGGTTATTATCAGTTGAGGATAAGGGAGAGCGACATTCCAAAGACAGCATTCAGTACGCGGTTTGGGCATTTTGAGTTCACAGTCATGCCGTTTGGGTTGACGAATGCTCCATCCGTGTTTATGGATCTGATGAATAGGACGTTTCAGAGAATACTTGGGATCAGTTTGTGATAGTATTCATCGATGATATCCTGGTGTATTCGCGGTGCGAGGAGGATCATTACAAGCATTTACACATGGTGTTGGAGACATTGAGGAAAAGCATTGTATGCAAAGTTCTCCAAGTGTGAGTTCTGGTTATCCT